>QVTF01003857.1:0-170000 GCA_003573665.1 Oxygymnocypris stewartii | reverse complement strand
GCAACAGCGATGATTTAGGTCTGTTACAGCACTTTCAGAACCTTATTGTGTCGCTGGTCATTTCTTATAAAATACGTTAAGAATGACAGCATGGTAAATACAAAATAAAGAATATAATGTGTGTGTGTGTGTGTGTGCGTGCGCGAGAGAGAGAGAGGGCGAGAGAGAGAGAGAGAGAGAGAGAGAGAGAGAGAGAGAGAGAGAGAGAGAGAGAGAGAGCACGGTAAAACAGGAAAAATTACGCTTGTAATTTCAAAGTGAAGGCTTATAATAAACCCTACTCTTAAAAGCGCTCTTACTTCCTTCTTGGACAACCAACCAATCACAGTCATCAAAAGACTGTGTCCTTCCTAGCAACAGGGTCAGCCCCGCCTCCTCACTAAGATAAAAGTGTTTGTCTTTTCCTCGCTCAGAGTTGCTCTCAGATTGGTCCTGAATCACTTTTAAGCTAAGACTCCCAGCTAGAAATTTTTAAGCTAAATTAGGAGCTCTCTGAGAGGATTCTTAGAATCTTTATGAATACGGGCCCAGATGTTTATTTTTTTTATGTGTCTATAGACATGTATAAGTATTTTAAAAAACATCTATAACCTATGAAACATGTCTACTCTTCATGCTCTGTTGACTATGGTTTCACTAATAATGTTGCATAAAGCATCCATATTTGCCATATTTAGTTAGTTGAAATAGTTGAAAAGTATTAAATTAAGCTACATTAAGAACAGATAATAATGTGTGATTAAGTAGTGATTATTCACGAGTTAGCTCATGACAATCATGCGATTAATCACGATGAAATATTTTTGACGGCCCAAAGTTAAAATGACTAGTAGAAAATGAAATGTAGGCTTATGCTGGTAACTCATCAGTGGACTTACCTCGTCAATATAGGCTATATTCTTTCACACTTTTCTCATTCTCACTAATTCAAGTTTTTATAAGAATTAACCTCTGAAGGGAACCAATTGTCTTCAGAAAAGTTTGGATGGCATTTACATTTTACCTGATAAAGTATCTTTTATGAGCCGAGCTCTGCTTTGTTTACAGCCGTTACCGAGAAACTGATATATTTATGATGCTCCAAAAGCACCTTCTACTGGCAGAGAATCAATAATCAATAATCCAGTCTGCAGTTTTTGTTCAGACCAATGCGAAAATCCACCCCCATAAACCCGTTTCAAATAATATAATAATTTATACTTCTGACTCATCCCTTTTCTTTAAAAAATGGTTTAAAGGTTTATTTGTAAAGGTTTATCATTTTATAATTTATTTAGTAATTTTGTTACTTTAATTGTGTTATTTGATATTAAGTTTAAAGTTAATATATTTTACACATTACATCATAATTACAGATTTGTAATTACTAATATATTTAAATACATGTCATATAAACTTTAATAGAAATCACATTAAAGTATATTTTAATTGACCATAAAAGCCATTTCTGAATATATAAATGTAGATGGTGTATTAATGTGCTTATAATTCTGACATTAATACTGTTTCTGAATAATCAGTTTGTGCTGCAATTATAATTTATCATTAGAAATTCTAAGTTGTATTTCTTCTTCTAGCGATACAGTAATATAATGAACATTTGTCACAGTATTTAATGTTAATTATATGTTATTTAATTTGATGCAAACTAAAATGACACAGCGAGGGAAAGAAATGCAGAGAAAAGAGTGTGATTATTCATCGTCTACTATACACTGATTTCTCCCATCAGCCCTGAAGATCCATGTTTCAGAAGCCACACGCGTCGTCCTGCAGGAGCTCAACTGCTTCCAGCTGGAGCTCAGAGGAGATGTGGAGATGAAGGGAAAGGGACGGATGAGGACGTACTGGCTGCTGGGAGAGATCAGCTCCGATGATGCCTAAAGACTGACACACGGAGAGAAAGAGCAACGCACCCGAGAGGAGAGAACAAAACGAGTACTTGGACAGAGAAGGAAGATTTCTTTCGAAAAAGACCTGACTTAGAAAGTAATGGGTCTCGTTCATCTTTCATTTCTCAAAAGCTTCATGTTATTGCTTTGGAATCTAGCTGTAAGTAAACTCAAAAGGAGAAAAGCATACTTGAGCAGAATCGTTTATAGACTAATGAAAGCTGCCATAACACACCATCGAGTTTTCACGGGTCTCGTTTTGAATTTCGTCCAGATTTTGTAAAGCAGTCATCAGGAGTCCTCTGGGTCATTCTTGTTATTGAGAGACACAGTGCTGTAGTCACTAGTTGTTTAGCCATGTCAAATGTTCTCGATTCATCCTCTGGGTCTGTTCAGATCTCTTCTATTTGCCAAAACTGAGGGTTTGGAACCATATATAAAAGTTACGCACAGAAGAGAAATACTAATAAATGGCAAGTATGGTTAAGAAAGTGTTTCAGAGAAACCAGCACAGGGATGTTCTTGTCTTCATGTACTTTCCCCTGACTGTCAACAACACTTTTAACTTCCAGAACTTGAGATCTGTTTTCAGATTGAACTTGATTTTATCCACTGGGATTTCATTTGTGAATTCTGAGCTTCCACTCGGATCCGTGCTTGGATTTTCTTACAAAGAATTAAGAAATGAATACCGTTGTTCAGCAAGGATGCAATTGATCAAAAGTGACAGTAAACACATTTTTAATGTTACAGACTTTTAATATTCTATTACACAGTTTCCATGAAAATATTAAGCAGCACAATGGTTTTCAACATTGCTAATAATAAGAAATGTTTCTTGAAATCAGCATATTATTATGATTTCTTAAAGATCGTGTAACACTGAAGACTGTATTAATGATGCTAAAAAATTGCAGCTTTGCATATATTTAAAATATATTCAAATAGAAAACAATGTAATGATATTTCACATATTACAGTATACTGTATTTTTGATCAAACAAATGCAGCCTTGGTGAGCATAAAGAGACTTATGAAAACGTCTTACGAACCCCAAACCTTTGACAAATAGTGTAGACTGTGTCAAAAAATAGCTCTATAGCTTCACTTCTATACTTAAAATATTGAAGAACAAAATATGTGGCACAGCTATTATAAAATGACATTGTAATGATGCAAACAGCAAAATGTGTACTTCCATCTTGTAGAAGCCGCTGCCATTTTATTGTATTTTTTCCCTCAAATTCCACATTTCTAACAATTATGCACAAAAACCATGAACAGTAGCTGGAACCGTACAATTGTAGTAATTCAACTATGTAAAAAACGTGTGTTTCTTCAGAATGCGATGAATGTGAACAAGAGCGGGAACAGTTTCATGTTTTAGGTTTGGATGTTGCAAAGTTGAACCACCGTCAGCATGTCTACATCATACACCTTTTAATATTGATCAGCTCTCGATGTTTTGAAGATCATGACGGATCTTCGTCTTCATTAATGTGTATTTTCTGATAGCATGATGCTTCCTGTTGCACACGACAAAATCTCAGCTATGCCCAATTCGTTTAAGATCAAGTGAAATCACATAATTCTCCCCCATTGGGAAAACTTACACCGGTTCTGGTGCTTCGTAAGGAGTCAGTTCGCCTCCGTGTGTCTAAGCTGAGACATTGAGGATGTGGACAGAAACGTCTCCGAAGCTCACCGGCGATGGTTCTTATGTTTTAGTGCAATCCGAAACCTTTGATCCACTTCCTGCGCTGAAGACTGCATGCAGTACACCCTGAGAGGATCTGGTGGCATTAAAAGCTTTGTTAATCACGCTGCTCTATTTGTGAAATAACATGAAAGTCTGTGTTTTTCCACATCGCTTCTCGTCTGCTGTGACACCGGTCAGTCAGACGGACAGCAGACGTCGTGTGTCATGAGATCCGGGTTGATAATATCAGATGTACAGTATTTAAGCAGCAGCTCTGTTGGGGGGGGGGGCATGGATAATGATTGTATTGATTCATCTGTTCTATATGTGTGGTTTGAATAGCTGGGTCTGTGTGGGATATTGGTCTACAAAGTCTTTAAGTGAAGTTTAAATTGATTATTGTGTTTTTTAATGTTTTAGGGGATGGGTATTGTGTAAAATAAACTGAGCCATCTTCACTAATTCTTGTGCTTTTATTGTATTGTCTCACAAAGTCAGCCTTTTAAAGAATAATGCATCTAAGCACTGTTATATTAGCACTGTTCGGTTATATTTTGGCAGGTAAGAGCATTTATTTAGGGTTAAACTGTCATTTCTGTTAACCAGAAGAACCTTTATGTGTTCCATTTTTGCAGTTTCGTAAATCTATATTAATTGTTTTACTGTTTAAATATTGCTGTTAAACTATATTTACTTATTAACGTTCAACAAATGTTTTTACTGTATATTGAAAATATGCATAATAAAATATTGTTAATACATACAATATATTAAATACGGAATTGTTGCTTTACATATATTGACAAATATGTGACAATATATCATATTATGTATGTAATTTTATATTGAATATATATTCTACTATATACATATAAAATATTGCGATATATATATTAACATATTGAAAATGTGTAAGCTGCGTGAAGAACATATTCTTTAAACTGTATATATATATAAAATATTATCTAATACTAATAAAGTAATCTTCCCCAACATATCTATCGCTAAAATGTATTATATGCTATATTTATAGCCTATATGATGGCTTTTTAGCAGTATTGAATTACATAAAATTATTTTGAAGCAGAAATAACAACATATAATATTTATTTATGAAAAATATAAGTGCCAGAAATGACGTTTCTTAGTAAGCAGTGATATATGGAAATAATGAAATTGATTGCATTTTAATATAATAATCATAATTTTCGATTAGAATTGTATAATTGTAAAGCAAAACTTAATTACAGTGTATGTATGTTATTATCGGTAATTATATTATATTGTTATATATGTTACATTTTAACAATGGGAGGGAGGAAGAAATGGGATAGACCAAAGGTGTCAAACTCAGTACCTGGAGGGCCACAGCCCTACACAGTGTAGATATTACCCTAATTAAACACATCTGATACAGCTAAACTAATCATTTAGGCTTATTTGAAAACTATATGGTTTGTGTGTTGGAGCAGGGCTGGAACTAAACTCTTTAGGGCTGTGGCCCTCCAGGAACTGAGTTTGACACCCCTGGAATATGGGCCTATTAATCTCAAACTAGGTGTTTTTAATTAAAGGAGTCGGTTAATTAGAATAATAAGACATTTGGGCTGTTACCAGGCAAATTAAATCAGTATCAACAAAATTAATCTTTGCAATGCAGAGGAAATGCAGAAGCTTCATCTGAAGTGGCATAGATGTATTACACACTGACATGAATGCATTTAGCCTGCAGTTACAAATGCAGAAATAATGTTTTGATAAATAAGACATAAAATGTGACCCTGAATCACAAAACCATAAGGGTCCATTTTCCTAAATTGCAATTTATGCATCATCTGAAAGCTGAATAAATCATATTTCCATTGATGTATGGTTTGTTATGATAGGACAATATTTGAAAATCTGGAATCTGAGGGTGCAAACAATCCAAATATTGAGAAAATCTCCTTTAAAGTTGTTCAAATTAAGCTCTTAGTTTTGATATATTTACAGTAGGAAATTTACAAAATATATTAATGGAACATGATCTTCACTTAATATGCTAATGATTTTTGGCATAAAAGAAAAATGTATCATTTTAACCCATACAATGTATTGTTGGCTATTGCTACAAATATACTCCAGCGACTTAAGACTAGTTTTGTGCTCCAGGCCAGGGTCACAAATGTTAAATAGTCATTTGAAATAAAAAAATAAATAAATCAAGATACTTTAAATGTTATTTTAGAACCACCAGTAGGTGTCAGCAAGTCACTCATAAGAGAGTCATTGCGATTGAACAGAATCATTTAAACGGTTAATACATTGAGGAACAAAACACGTCATTGCTCAGTCAGAGACCTAAAACTGTGTATGGAATTATTTTTGTTGTCGAAATAGAGCAAAAACAGGCAATATGGTGTCTAAAACGTAAGTCTCTTAATTAACTTCTTGTTTTTTGAACTGTTGTAAAAAGAAGAACTACAGACCTATGTAATCATGGTGATTTTTGGAGAAAAACGTCATTCTTCATGTGATGTTGACTTACTATATTAAATTATATAAATATATACATTTTCTGCTTCTATATCTTCAATTTTGTGATCATTCTAAACGTATTTTAACAGACTGAATCACGCAGTGAAAGAAAGCACTCCAAATGCACGCGGACTAGTCTAATCTAACGTTACTAGATTTCACGCACACTGTTTAGAGTGATTTGTTTGGTTTTTGGCAAAATACTGATAATGTAAAATCGCACATCGTTAAAACAACAATTGCTATATTATCTCAGATGATATTGCACACCCTGCACCACTGTCTTTTTGGCTCATTTGTGCAAAACCTTTTGCTAAACCGTCAAAGCTTCATTTTAACCACCAATGCAACGATGCAAGTATTTACCTTACGTTACCTCTACATGCTTGCGAAGGGCGATGTCGAGATGTTAGCTGCTAGTTCGGTCTCCCGAGACAAACACAGCGTACACTGCATAATAGAGCATGAATATATGGCCAGGGGTTCACTTCATTCCTTTGAGTTCAACTTCAGCAGAGTACGACGGGGTTTGGTTTTCAGCTGGGTCTGCACCATTAACGCCTGTCTTGTCCGTCTGCATCTTTCTTGTGATTTTAGCGCCAGTTTCTTCTTCTGCCCATTATTTACTGCAGTTGTTTCCACGGAGCGATTTTTTTTTACTCAGTAACGAATGTGTTTTAAAATGTAGCGAAGTACAATACTTCACACAAAATCTACTTAAGTAAAAGTAAAATTACAGATTAAAAAAATTACTTAAAAAAGTACAAGTACACAAAAAAGCTACTCAATTACAGTAACGCGAGTAAATGTAATTCGTTACTTTCCACCTCTGAATATTGTTGTTGCTTTTGTTATTACGTTAATTCTAATAGTCTATATATATATATATATATATATATATATATTATTGCTATATATAATATTACTAGTATAATTAACGTAATAACAAAAGCAACAACAATAATAGTTATTTTATTAGTATATATTACATTTTCGAATATTGCTTTTTCTTGTTGAGAGCCCCAATACGACAAAATGTCTGCTGTTTCCACATTTAAAGGTCAGAACGCATTTATCCAGGTTTCATTAACTTCCCTCTAACTCTATAGTTTACTGTCTGTCGGAGTTTTTACTCACATGTTTACACAGGAGCAGCGTTCTTGTCAAGTTGTACGGGCTTTTTTTTTTGTCTAACGGGTCTCGCTGACAAAGCCATTCCCGTGATTGGTCAACTGCCACGTCAATCAAAATAGCCAGCACGCGATTGGTATAAATCAGTCGCCCCGCCTTCACTCCGCGTTCGGAACACTTCCGCTAAGCCACCATGCCCTGCGGAAGTTGAATTGTTACAGTCGGACACTGTTGAAACACTGGAGTGGTCGCGTGAAGGTGGCGTATTAATAGTCGTAAACACACTGTAGGCGCCTAGGACTGGGCGGAGAGAGGGTTAACTAGTTCATAAGCCCCACAGACCCACGGAAACAGTGAGGGAAGGGTTTCAAACAGCGCCCTAAACTCCCGTCAGGTCCCGTGTGTGTGGGTGCAGCGAGGCGGGAGGAGATGGAGCCCTCGCCGGCTAAGGGTAAAGCGCAGGGTCGCCTTCTGGTGTCCACCAGTCTGGACGCCAAAGATGAGCTGGAAGAGGTAACGTTAGGGATCGACTTCGGCCGTCAACATATGTGTCAGTGCGTCCCTCACAGCACCCATTTTCGAAGAAAAACATGGGGAAACAAAGTACAATAACAAAAGGACGAGCAGAATGGAGAAGTTGACACTATCAGACTTGTAGGACAGGGCTGATAGTTGGAGGGATGGCTTTTGTAGTCTTTTATTATCTTATTTGTTGATTCAAATATAGAGGAAGGAGTTGAGGCAGCGGTGTAAACATGAACGTTCAATGACGTTGTCATGTCCTAAATGACAGCTGATTGTGTCAGTGACTCTCCATCTGCTGGGGAAGGTATTAAAAATTATGCAGTCATGCCTTTAATTGACATTAGACTTTATGCATGAACTGTTATAGTGTTATTTTGTTGTTTGGAGTTTTTGGCATGGCATTCATGCATGCATCCATCCATATTGCTCTGTACCCACCTGTGTGTGTGTGTGTGTGTGTGTGTGTGTGTGTGTGTGTGTGTGTGTGTGTGTGTGTGTGTGTGTGTGTTTGTTTCAGCGCCTGGAGAGGTGTGTGAGCATCACCACATCTATAACCAATGGACTGTCCGAGCGTGAAGCCAATGATGCTGTCACTGCTCATGTGAGTGTTTATCAGTTACACACACTTATGATAACACATCGGATTCACACATCATAAAAACCTGGACATAGAATGGAATTTTAAAGTTGTGAGTTGTAATGTAAATCAGTAAAATGCTAATAAAAAGACTTTAATATAGCATTGACTTTTTTCTAGATTTGCTCTGTTGAAAATGTTTAATCACCAATATGTTGTTATTTTTGAGTGCTTGTGTAGACAGCACCATGTCCACATAACTTAAAGATATCTGTTGACGTTTGTTTGCTAAATATGACCATTTAAATGTATAACTTGACGTAGACATCTGCTGTGCTTTTTATATTTAGATTCCCCATTGCTATTCATAATGTGGATGTCTAGTCTTTTAAACTCTAGGAAATGCAAATTTGAGCAATAACGTGCTTCACTGTATTGAGAATATAGTTGTGGCAAAAAGGTTTTGTTTTGTTGCATACTTGAAATTCTCTTCAACTACTTCAGCCGTGACAGTCAATATTATTTTATAAAACAGTTGCTACATAAAAAGAAGCATATTTATGCTCACAGAGGCTGTATTTGATTGATCAAAAATTCAGTCAAAACTGTAATATTGTAAAATATTATTACAGTGCAAAATAACTATTTTCTATTTGAATGCATTTTAAAAATATAATTTATTCCTGTGATCAAAGCTGAATTTTCAGCATCGTTACTCTAGTCTTCAGTGTCACATATTCTTCAGAAATCAGTCTAATATGCTAAACAGTTTTTTTCTGGCTGCTGGTTAATGCATGTTGAATTGTGGTGCTCAGGTGAGTTACATGGGATCAAATCTGGCTTGCAACTAGTAAGCATAATTTCTCCTCTTCAACATTTCATTCATGACTGGCTTAATTTTAGATCAATAAAAGTGGACCAAAACAAATTCAATTTGATGATGATGTTTGATGGGAATTTGTGTGTTCAGGTGTGTAAGGGTCCACAGCAGCATGAGGAGATTTGTCTGGGTCTCTTCGGGCTTCTGCTCACAGAGACCACACAAGCACAGAGGGTATGTTGATGCTTTGTACATGAGATCTTATTCACATACATGCAAGCATACCACAGAAAGCTCTTCTACTCGCACTGTTCTCCCACCATTAACATAGTATTGTGTCCTGCAGTGCTACAGAGACCTGACATTGGTGAATCGAGACGGTATGAATGTGGTGCTCATCAAAATCAACCAGATCCTTATGGAGAAGTTCCTCAAGCTTCAGGATGTGTGCCGGACACAGGTGGGCTCCAGTCTGATATCATTGAACAACACTGAATTTAACAGTAACACACTGGTGACGTTGTATCTTGTGTGTGTGGGCAGCTGGTGTGGTTGGTCAAAGAGCTGGTGAAGAGCGGAGTCATTGGAGCAGATGGGGTTCTCATGACGCTCATGAAACAGATCGCTGGTGCGTTCACACACAGATGCAAATCATGCTACAGTGTATCCCTACATCATGTGTCTAACTTGCGTCAATCTGCAGGGGGAGACATCTCCAGCAAAAACCTATGGTTGGCAGAGAATGTGTTGGAGATTTTAGTAGAGCAGAGGTGAGAGGTCAAGCAGCATGCACTGTGGACGATAACTACGTCCATGCAAATGAGTTTATTGGCAGCTTCGTGAATGTCTTTGTGTGATGGACAGAGAGTGGGTGCTGAAAAGCGGGATGTTGGTGGCCATGTCTGTGTACACGTACCTGAGGCTCATAGTGGACCATGGCACGCCAAACCTGCTGCCCCTCAGACAGAGAGAAGTGGACTTCTGCATCGGTCTGCTCAGAGAGAGGGTGAGTACTGGAAACACTTCAGTTCTGGACACAGTGTTTCTTTGCTTTCGTTACATGAAGTACAAGGCTAAAGTATTTTTGAGGGATTTTGGCTTGGGTCTGTGTTAATCATTTAACCCTATAAAGCCTACTGTATCATATTTGTTGCGCAAATTGCTATGGTAAATCAGTAACATGATCAAACCTTATGAAAAACCTATTATACACAATCTATTACATCATCTCGTCTGATTGATCATTCAAACTTCACGTCTTTTTGCTGTGAAATCTTTCATAATTTTTATGAAGTAAATGGAAAAAACACTTCTGTATTGTTCACAATATTTCAAGATGAAGCAATTTAAGTTTACTTGATTGTTAATTTTTAATGCATCATTGCATCGCATTGCGTTAATATGTTTTGACCCCCACAATGAAAACTACTGAGCTACAGAATGTAATTTTACTTTGGGCCATATAAATATTAACAACTGCACCAAATTGCACAAGGTGTTTTTTTTCTTCCTCCTCGAGTATAAGCTCCATGTTCTGTATCATACAGGACCCACCTCATGCAGTTGTTTTTTGACTGGTTGTGTATATGGGATGGGGTTATCCCACATCTTCTTACACACATGATGCAAAACATTAAATCTGGATCACAACTTTTCATAAAAAAAAAAAAAAATGCCAGGAATAGCAATTTTTATTCAGAGCGACTCACCATAGACTAATTTCAAGGGCGCTCCGCTTGGAGCCGGCAGAGGTGAAGTGTCTCGCTCAAGGGCACTAAAGCAGGATTGTGATGTCTGTATCTGGGTCAGCAGTTCCTAAGAGAGCACTTTGGATTTAACTTGTGACTTGGGCTTGAACAAGCTGGGATTAAATTAGGCTACCAGCAATTATTCAACAGATTTATAGACACCATGAAATTGAAATTGACAATGTTCCTGGTCTTTAGTGCACTGGGGCTTCAACTAACAGTGATTTTGATCATCAAATAATGGTCATATGACACGTAGATAAACAAATAAAATATTTAAATCTAGACTATACACAGCTGTTCAAAAGTTTAGTTTTGAAAAAATATGCCCAACAAGGCTGTATTTATTTCTCAAAAATACAGTAAAAACAGCAATTTAGTGAAATATTATTACAATTTAAAATGACTGCGTTCTATGTTAAAATAACTTTCTATGTTAAAATAACTGGGTTCTATGTTAAAATAACTGCGTTCTATGTTAAAATAACTGGGTTCTATGTTAAAATAACTGCGTTCTATGTTAAAATAACTGCGTTTTATGTTAAAATAACTGCTGTCTGTTAAAATAACTGCGTTCTATGTTAAAATAACTGCTTTCTATGTTAAAATAACTGCTTTCTATGTCAAAATAACTGCGTTCTATGTTAAAATAACTGCTTTCTATGTTAAAATAACAGCGTTCTATGTTAAAATAACGGCGTTCTATGTTAAAATAACTTTCTATGTTAAAATAACGGCGTTCTATGTTAAAATAACTTTCTATGTTAAAATAACTGGGTTCTATGTTAAAATAACTGCTGTCTATGTTAAAGTAACTGCGTTCTATGTCAAAATAACTGCGTTCTATGTTAAAATAACTGCGTTCTATGTTTAAATAACTGCGTCTGTTAAAATAACTGCGTTCTATGTTAAAATAATTGCTTTCTATGTTAAAATAACGGCGTTCTATGTTAAAATAACGGCGTTCTATGTTAAAATAACTGCGTTCTATGTTAAAATAACTGCGTTCTATGTTACAATAACTGCGTTCTATGTTAAAATAACTGCGTTCTATGTTAAAATAACTGCTCTGTTAAAATAACTGCTCTATGTTAAAAGAATTGCTCTATGTTAAAATAACTGCTTTCTATGTTAAAATAACTGCTTTCTATGTTAAAATAACTGCTTTCTATGTTAAAATAACTGCTTTCTATGTTAAAATAACTGTGTTCTATGTTAAAATAACTGCTCTATGTTAAAATAACTACTCTGTTAAAATAACTGATCTATGTTAAAATAACTGCTTTCTATGTTAAAATAACTGCTCTATGTTAAAATAACTGCTTTCTATGTTAAAATAACTGCTTTCTATGTTAAAATAACTGCTCTGTTAAAATAACTGCTTTCTATGTTAAAATAACTGCTCTATGTTAAAATAACTGCGTTCTATGTTAAAATAACTGCTCTATGTTAAAATAACTGCGTTCTATGTTAAAATAACTGCTCTATGTTAAAATAACTGCTCTATGTTAAAAATAACTGCTTTCTATGTTAAAATAACTGCGTTCTATGTTAAAATAACTGCTCTGTGTTAAAAATAACTGCTTTCTATGTTAAAATAACTGCGTTCTATGTTAAAATAACTGCTCTGTGTTAAAATAACTGATCTGTGTTAAAATAACTGCTCTATGTTAAAATAACTGCTCTATGTTAAAATAACTGCTCTATGTTAAAATAACTGCGTTCTATGTTACAATAACTGCGTTCTATGTTAAAATAACTGCTCTGTTAAAATAACTGATCTATGTTAAAATAACTGCTTTCTATGTTAAAATAACTGCGTTCTATGTTAAAATAACTGCTCTATGTTAAAATAACTGATCTATGTTAAAATAACTGCTCTATGTTAAAATAACTGCTTTCTATGTTAAAATAACTGATCTATGTTAAAATAACTGCTCTATGTTAAAATAACTGCTTTCTATGTTAAAATAACTGATCTATGTTAAAATAACTGCTCTATGTTAAAATAACTGCTTTCTATGTTAAAATAACTGCTTTCTATGTTAAAATAACTGCTTTCTATGTTAAAATAACTGCTCTATGTTAAAATAACTGCTCTATGTTAAAATAACTGCTCTATGTTAAAATAACTGATCTATGTTAAAATAACTGCGTTCTATGTTAAAATAACTGATCTATGTTAAAATAACTGATCTATGTTAAAATAACTGATCTATGTTAAAATAACTGCGTTCTATGTTAAAATAACTGATCTATGTTAAAATAACTGCTCTGTTAAAATAACTGCTTTCTATGTTAAAATAACTGCTTTCTATGTTAAAATAACTGCGTTCTATGTTAAAATAACTGATCTATGTTAAAATAACTGCTTTCTATGTTAAAATAACTGCGTTCTATGTTAAAATAACTGCTCTATGTTAAAATAACTGATCTATGTTAAAATAACTGCTTTCTATGTTAAAATAACTGATCTATGTTAAAATAACTGATCTATGTTAAAATAACTGTGTTCTATGTTAAAATAACTGATCTATGTTAAAATAACTGATCTATGTTAAAATAACTGCGTTCTATGTTAAAATAACTGCTCTATGTTAAAATAACTGCTCTATGTTAAAATAACTGATCTATGTTAAAATAACTGCGTTCTATGTTAAAATAACTGCGTTCTATGTTAAAATAACTGCTCTATGTTAAAATAACTGATCTATGTTAAAATAACTGCGTTCTATGTTAAAATAACTGCTCTATGTTAAAATAACTGATCTATGTTAAAATAACTGCTCTATGTTAAAATAACTGATCTATGTTAAAATAACTGCTTTCTATGTTAAAATAACTGCTTTCTATGTTAAAATAACTGCTTTCTATGTACTTTAGATGTTATTGCCATTGTTACGGTTTCATCTTTTGTTGCCATTCAGTGATGTTTCATGCTTTTACATTGCTATGTGTCTGTGTTATAACAGTTCATGGAGTGTTTTATCATCGGGAGGGATATGATCAGACTCTTACAGAATGTGGCTCGTATTCCTGAGTTGGAGTTGCTGTGGAGAGACCTGCTGCACAATCCTCAGACCCTTAGCCCACAGTTCACAGGTGTGTGGGAGGGAATGTTTCAGTTTTGGACATATATAGTATGCACGGTGAAGCATTGGTCTGTCTTGTCCCGTCCTGCTGCAGGTATAGTGCAGCTCCTCACCTCCAGAACCTCACGCAAGTTTCTGGCCTGTCGACTCACCCCTGACATGGAGACCAAGCTGCTGTTCATGACCTCACGGGTAATGCACACAAACTCTGAAACCACAATATGTTTATGACTTGAAAAGCAAACACTCTTGCTCTTCCTGGCTGCAGGTTCGGTTTGGCCAGCAGAAGCGCTATCAGGACTGGTTTCAGCGGCAGTATCTGTCCACAGCTGAAAGCCAATCGCTGCGCTGTGACCTCATACGCTACATATGCGGTGTGGTTCATCCATCCAATGAAGTGCTGAGTTCTGACATTCTTCCGCGCTGGGCGATCATTGGATGGCTCCTGACTACCTGCACAGTAAGTAAATACTAAAAACCTTCGACTTTTTCTAGATGTCATCTTGGATTCCATTTCAATCTGTCTCTCTCTGCAGTCTAATGTTGCTGCATCTAATGCCAAACTGGCCTTGTTCTACGACTGGCTGTTCTTTAACCCAGAGAAAGACAGCATCATGAACATCGGTAAGAGCCATTATTGTGCCAAAACCACATGCTTTGCCTTCACCCAGTCACTGATGCTCTGCTATTATTGTCCTTTATCTCTCTCTCTTTCTGTTTCTCTCTCGGACTCTTGTGTTTTCAGAACCAGCCATTTTGGTGATGCATCACTCCATGAAACCACATCCTGCTATAACAGCCACACTACTGGACTTCATGTGTCGGGTGAGAAACGCTCTCTCAGTTCTTACTGTAGAGCTCGGTAATGTCATGTAATGGCCACTAAAACAGAATTTAGTTTTTTTATCCAATACAAAATTTAAAACAACATCAAATCAAAACGGACCACATGTATTATGTTCCATCTATACACATTATTCTAAAGAATATTAGTTCTATTTTCATACACTTTTTTTCAAAGTATCATGACTTTCAATTTGAAATAACAGGAACACGTTACAATAAGATCTTAATAGTTAACATTAGTCACTGCAGTAACTAACAACGAGAAATGCATTAGTTACAGTATTTTCTTAATCTTTGTTAACATTAATTAATACAACTACAACTGTTGTTAGTTCATGTTTGCTCAGGTCCATTAAATATTAACATTATTAATACAACTTTAGATTTAGACAATTTATTGTGCATGTTGAAATGAACATGAAGTCATTAACTAAGATTGACACATGCTTTAGAAGTAATTTTGTCAAATCTTTTTGACAAAGACATCTAGAAATATGTATAATTATTGTTAAAGTGTCAGTTGACTTTTTTTTTCTTTTTTTATAAATCTAATGCGGTTCATGTTAACTAATGCAAACAAATGGAAGCTTATTCTAAAGTGCTTTCTAGAAAGAAATGCTGATGCAATCGAAACCATGTTTGTAGGAGTTTACTGAGGAAGTTCTGTGTGTTGTGAATTCCAGTCTTTCTAATCTTGGGTTAACCTGCTATTTTATTCCACTTCAGATCATCACAAACTTTTTCCCTCCTCTTGAGGGTCAAGTGCGGCAGGGCGTCTTCAACTCTCTAAACTTCATCATGGAGAAGAGAGTTCTGGCGTGAGTTAATCAGACAGATACACACACACACACACACACTAGGGATGTAACGCTATCATTGCGGTTATAGTGACCAAAATAATCACGGTTATCGGTATTATCACGGTATTGTTCAAATGTGCTAGAGATGTTCAAAAAGCACCGACACATAAATCACTACAAGTTTTATATTTAAAAAATCAACAAAAAATTATTTTTTTTTTTTGCATAATCACTAAAACAATAACATGATGTTTGGATTTTAAATGAAAACGGTTTAATAGCATGTTCAACTAAATAATGTAAATGTTCAAATAAAGCTTTGAAAAAGGTAACCCTTACATTTCAGTCTTAAAATAAAGAAAAACGAGTGAAGCCCAATAGAAACCATCACAGAAATCCCAATGGTTTCCATTAAAATACCATTATAAACATTAGCTTTTTTCAGTAAAAACCATTACACAATTCCTTTTTGTAGTGTGTTTTGGGCATTTTTCCAACATTTAACATCCCACCAATAGAATCCATCACATACCAGTAGACACATTATAGTTTCCATTAAAACCAATACCAGTTCCCATTAAATACATTACATGTTCTATTGTGTTTTGGGCAGGGTTAATCATTTATTAACCAATTATAATTTCGACTTGTGTATTTTACCCGCTCCATAAATAATTCTAGATGAATTATCTGAAATGTTTAAATGTGTAGAATCCACATTCGCTTGTTTTTCCTCAACTGGTCAAAATGTACTGCAGGGCATGCAAATTCAGTCCGCTTCTGGCCAGACAGAAACCGCACACAAGCAATACGAGTCTCTGTAAATCCACTCTCTGACAGCGGGGAGCGCTTTATACAGAGAAGCTGAATACAGCTGTTTCCCGTCAACTCCGTAGACAAAGCAGTTTTGTGATTAAGAACGCTTCTTTAGGTATTACATGGAGAGAATTACATCGAATCCTTTCTGAAGAGTCAGAACCTTCAGAGGTACATATAATTCATTAATTCATATATTGATGTGTATAATTCCCTCAGCACTCGTTTAAAACCTCCCAGCGCTCTGTTTTAACTCAAAACGAAACTCTGCTGCTGTGCGCACACGAGACTGTTACTGAAAACGGTGCTTTATGCTAAACAGTATTTATTTATCATGAGATGTTCAAATCGTGGTACTCGAATACGGTTTTAATGATAATTAAAAAATGACCGTCTGGGATTTTTTCATGAAACCGTTAATCGTTACATCCCTAACACACACACACACACACACTCTCATTAGCATGTTCTCGTACAGAAGTGTCTTTCTGCTGATTTCGAGATGTTTTCAATATAATAATCCCTGCTTTCTCAGTCACCTAGCGCCTCTGTTTGACAACCCTAAACTGGACAGTGAGCTGCGCTCTATGCTGCGAGAACGCTTCCCAGAGTTCTGCAATTCCCCCTCGCCGCCCACTGAAGGTCAGAGGTCATTCCCAGTCATGTCCAGAACATCCAGAAATATTATACAAAACAGACATTCTTTTTTCAACATGCTATGATTTGGGATGCAGTAAACTTGCATGTTAATCTTTAGTTAGGAATTGTTAGGATTTGTGAGCATGTTCGTGTAATTCAACGTGCAAATCTACTTTCCCTTCTCATTAGTAAAATAAATGCTTTAGCAGAAATATGAAATATGTATAGTGGTCCTCAACATTTCTGACTTTTTGTCAAGGACTATATTGAAGGAGATGTTTCTAGTACTTTGCTGTAGTGACAAAGCTGCTCGGTTTCAAACTGTTTTAGCTACAGAAAATGTCAAATTAAACTAAAATAATTTAATATTATTCAGTATGTATATTTATTAATATTATATGAACATTTAATTAATTTCTCTAGTTCCAGAATATACCAAATAAATGTACAACGTATCTATTCATTTGTGATTACAGGGGCTTTCTTAAATACTGAAACAGCTATCTTTCGATAATCAAATATTTTAGAGCTAAGAAGGACACATGGTTGAGATCCACTAGTGTTGTTTGAAATATAAATATTAAGATCCAGCAAGGATTATAACCTTAAAATGTACAATCTGAAAAGTCAGTGGCGTTATGGCACGGTTTAATATTTATTTGATGTTATATTGTTTTTTTTGTAGTAAAAATGGATGAATCTGTTCCTTTGGAGATGGATAATCATGTGCTTGATAAGGAGGATGGTTGTTATGACCACACAGATGCTACCTTCAGTGATGATGAGGAAGAATTGAACAACAAGGGTAAGATGCTTGGCGTAATGGCAGATCGATTTTAGCTCAGGCCTTCAGATCAACCAATTACGGCTCGGCTTCACAGCGTTACTTCAGCTGGAGCGCATGTTCTCTGCTTTAGTATTCAATCATGACAGAATCTAGATCAGTGGCTCTGGCTCAAAAGGATGCCCATGACCCACTTCTGTATTTTCAGTTCAAGTCCGTGCCATCATGATATGAACCCTTGTTTATCCCAAGGTAAAAAACGAGAGTTCAGATTCCATCAGCTTAAGGAAATGTACATCGACGAGCCTGCTGACATCACACCTTTCGTGGACCAATTGGACGAGGCGCTTAAAGAAAGGGTTCTGCAGCTGCAGAAAGGATGGTGCGATATGTGATTAATACGGTTATAATAAGATCTCCATTGCATGAGTGTCAATTTGTGCGCTTCTTTCTCTCTCAGTGACACAGAAACACATTGTGAGGTCATGCAGGAAATTGTGGATCTTATTTTAGAGGTGAGCTTTGCTCAGGGGTTAAAAATTCGATCTGAGCTTTAAATACGGTTGATGATACGCACCGATTTTTGTCCTCTTTCAGGAGGATTTTGACTCGGAGCAAATGTCTACTCTAGCTTCCTGTCTGGCTGAACTGTTTAAAAGTCACTTCAGAGGAGATGTGTTGCCTGAGGAGATCACAGAAGAGTAGGTTTCTCTCTCTTTCTCACATTTTTTAGTGGTTAGCGTTGCCTTTGGCTCCAGCCTGCATTGTGTCCTGATTCCCCTCAATATTTTCCTGTCGCTATTGTTCATTTGAGGCTAATGGGTTGCTCTGTGTGTGCAGGTCATTGGAGGAGTCCGTGTGTAAGCCGGTGTGTCTGATCTTCAGGAACTTGTGTCAAATGCAAGAGGACAACAGCGGCTTCTCTGTCTTGCTGGACTTGCTCGCCGAGCTCTACCAGAAACAGCCGAAAATCGGTTATCATCTTCTCTACTACCTCAAAGCTAGGTAGGGTTAAAATGTCCAAATAATATCATCCAAGTGATGAGCAACAAGATGTATCGCCATTCGGGTGGTTTCTATTGTAAGGCCACACACCAAGCTGATGGTCTGCCAGTGTCAGGCTGTAGTTAAGCTCTAGACTGACCCAGTCGTTGGCTTTTTGGTCAATTGTGCATGTTGAGTTGGCAGCAAAGCCTGTCGTTGAGGGAGCTCAATCTGATTGGCTGTTCAGCTTTGCAAAGCAGGACATGAGAAGAAAAGCGTGTGACAAAATCAAATGAATACCACACCCAAGAGGGCAAACATAAAAAGCTCTTGTCATAGTTTATCACCAGTTTTAGCTATTCTGGTTCCTTTTTTTGAATGACAAATACAGGCTACTGGAATGGAGATTTAATTAACCCTTTGCCAGGAGTTTGATTGACAGGTGATCTGACCAATCAAAATGCTGAATCTGCCATTTTTGTCCGACAAACAAACCAGACAGGACCATGTCGGAGGGCTTAAACTTGAAAATTGTGTGTTTTGACGTCTTTCCACGGGTGAAACAATACACAGTACCTTCTGATATTCATTCATGTTTATTTCATGCTATAACTAGTCATGAGGAAGAGATGATCACTTCACGTGCCGCTTGAACTGAGGTGCTGCACGACACTTTAAAGAGCCACAAAACGGTATTTATTGTTTGAATTTCATTGAAAAAAGACTTGTTCCTACCAAAAGTAACCTGCTCTGTCCTGTCTGTCGGCGCATTGTCAGTTTGCTCTGCGATGTATTTCTCACTGCGTGAGAACATAATGTGTGGCGCATTGCAACAGTAACGAAGGGGGGGGGGTCTTTGCGAAGAGTCAATTTCACTTATGACTTTCGACAGATAGTCTCCTAAAACCTGAACCTGACCCAAATCATCCCAAACTGATGTGCATAAAGTGATTTTTGTTTTTGTGTCCTGCTGACTGATTTGGTCACTGCTCCATTACTTTCATTTATTTATTATTACCTTATATTATTGCCTGCCTGATGGATAAACGTTATTTGTGAGTTTGTCTTTCAGTTGTGACCAACAACTGAATGGAAAAACAAACATGATAGCTTGATTAAAAATTGAATTGATTGCCCAACAAATCATTGCATCACTAGTCTTGTCTGCATCACTATTCACCTCATTCTAGAATAAAAGAAGCCCTGCATGAACACGCAGTGTAATGAAGCGAGTGGCTTTTCCTGATGGATCTCATATCTATAAATAGGATTTCTGTGTACGATGTTATCGGGTCCATTTGGAAAAAGCACAATTATTTTGAATTACCCGAGGCCACTAATACTAGGCACTCTTCTATGTTTTGGACCCAAGCCCTTTAGGGACAAACCTCAGGTAGACCCGTGAAAACCTTGAATACAGAGCTTATCTTTAATGAAATCCCATCCTGTACCACACTAAGTCTTTTTTGTATTAATCATGCAGCCCTACTCTGAGCGCTCAGTGTTTTCATAGTAGACTGTTTTGTGTGTCTTTGCAGCAAAGCGGCGGCAGGGAAGATGAGCCTGTACGAGTCCTTTGCTCAGGCCACGGCTCTGGGAGACCTGCACACCTGCTTGATGATGGACATGAAGGCCTGTCAGGAGGATGATGTGAGGCTCCTGTGCTACCTAACCCCCTCCATCTATTCAGAGGTAACACACCTCGCACTCCAACACCATGTGCCTGCAGCAGAGGCTTTCACGGCCTTGTTTGACTTCTTCTGTGTCTGTACAGTTCCCAGATGAGACGTTACGTAGTGGAGAGCTCCTCAACATGATCGTGGCTGTCATTGATTCGGCACAGGTTTCAAATATACACCTTTAAATGGAAAGTTGACCCAAAAATGTACTCAACTTCGTGTCAATCGTATAATATTTTGATTCACTTTTAAGAAGATCTGTTTAATGAAACCTGGGAGTTTTATTTCCCTTCATCGAAAGTCTATTATAGCACGACTTTGATGCTTCAGAAAGTCAAGTTACCTTTATTTATATAGCGCTTTTAACAATGCAACTGCACAATATCAAAAGAGGAAAAATTGTGTCAATGTAAAAAGACTCAATTTTCAGCTGAAGGCATTTCATGATTGAATTCAGTGATGTCATCGTCCAGCTCAGTTCAGTTTAAATAGCATCTGTGCAATCAAGTCAGTGATATCGCTGGAGATGAAGTGTTCCCAACTAAGCAAGCCAGAGGAACCTAAACTCCATCAGTGACAGAACGGAGAAAAAAAACCTTGGGAGAAGCCAGGCTCAGTCGAACCAGCAAAGTCAGATTGTAAGTGCTCCACTGACTGGTTCCAGGACAAAGTTCATAAAGACTAATGATTTGTTTCTAAAGATGATCAGATGTAATTTAGGCTAGCAAGTAGGGTGTGACACGAGGGTGAGTGATGGAAAACAAATCCTATTTTTGGCTGAACTTCCCTTTAACACTGATTACGTTTAGATTCTTTTTTTCTTCAAATGGCTTTTGACCTCTTACTCTTGTTGTAACCTCACAGCTTCAGGATCTGATGTGTCACGTGATGATGGGTAATCTGGTGATGTTCCGTAAAGACTCCGTTCTCAACATCCTCAGTAGGTTTACAGCAGTTTTCAAGCTCTCGTGGTTCACCATCTGACCCCAAAAGTCTCTGTTCAAATTGCATATTTACACCTAACAAACCAAATGCCAAGTTTGAAAATGAATAGGGGCTTAAGGCAAAAATGCCCGCCAGAGGTCAAGGTGGAAAAAATGCCCTCAAGCCCCATTCATTTTCAAACTTGGCATTTGATTTGTTAGTTATTCAAACTTTTTTTTATGCTATTAAAATATGAAGTCTTGATTTTTATGCATAACTAATTCCTAAATGTTCTTAGCTTGTTTTGTCTGTGTAGTTATAATATGACAATGAACACAACTATAATAAATATAGTTTTTTTTAATGGAAAATTCGTTTTTTCACCCTTGTGCGTCAAACAGAAGTCTGTGCAAAAAAAGCTTTTGAGCTAAATCTAGTTGTTTATCTGTGTGAATGTGGCAGACATTCATCCATTGCTTTGTAAAGCTCATTTTTGCTCTGTGCATCCGTGTGTTTTAGTTCAGTCTCTGGACTGGGAAACGTTTGAGCAGTACAGCACATGGCAGCTTTTCCTAGCGCACAGTATCCCTCTGGAGAGCATCATCACCATTTTACAGCATCTCAAATTCAAGGGTGAGCGTCTCTCTCCATAGACACACTTTCACTCTACACATACTCGGTCCACCCATAATCCCCTTCGCTCTCTACTCGCAGCACATCCAGAAGCTCTGTCCTGCCTGCTGCTGCAGTTACGAAGAGAAAAGTAAGTCTTTTCACACAGATGGTTATTAATCTTGTCTGCTGTGGGACGCAGTCTTTTTTTCTGTCCTTTTTTTTTGCTGTGTTGTGCTGAAGGCCGAGTGAGGAGATGGTGAAGATGGTGCTGAGCCGACCTTATCACCAAGAGGATCAATTCACCACCAGCATCCTGCGGCACTGGGCAGCGAAACACGACGACCTGCTGGGAGAACACATCAAAGCCCTGCTCATCAAGAACAACAACATGCCCCGTAAACGCCAGAGGTAAAGACGTGTTCAGCCCTCCGAACTGAAAGATGGATGTGGAGCGTTTAAGGCCCTGGGCTGAGCACACAAAGGATTGAACGCAGGGTCTGTCGCCCTGGAGAAACATGAAATATTTATACTGTAAAATTACCCAATATGATGAAGATCTTGCCAGGGGGGCAGTTGTCTGCCCACTTATTGTCATGACTAGCAAATATGATGGCACGAAGACTAAATATTTAACAGCTTCTCTTATTTAAACCTCAGTAGCAAATAGCCAATATTACTTCGGTTTGATTTATTTCACAAATCTATTATTAAATGTCCTTCAAATAAATTATTAAACACTTCTGTGTACATGCTAGGAATAAGTATGTGGAAAATATTATTTTAAGTAAGTCTTTATTTGCTCTAAACATTTTGCATCTACTGAATTGAAATAATGATTCTCTAATTTGGAAAAACAATTAAGCCATGTGACATTTATTTAGTTTATACAGTTCACAAATCAGTAAGTTTTATCATTTCATTCAGCAATTTGAAATAAATGACATTTTAAAATGTGTTCGATTTGAAAACAGTTATTCAAAATCACAGTAATATTTCACAATGTTGTGTTTTTGTGAAGTTTGAGGAGCTCCAGCAGTAAACTGGCTCAGCTGACCCTAGAACAGATGCTGGAACATCTGGACAGTTTGAGACTCAATCTCAGCAACACCAAGAACAACTGTGAGTTCAACATCCGACTCCTACAAAATGCCACTAAATACTTTATATTAATTTAAACAATGTTCTTGTATCAGTCTTTTCCCAGACGCCCATATTACAGGCCCTACAGCATGTTCAGGCCAGCTGTGATGAGGCCCACAAAATGAGGTGTGTTTTTTGCATGATTATCATTAATTTGATCAGTCTTATCTTATTTTATCTGTTTACTTTTCTTCTGCCAGGTTTAGTGATCTTTTCTCATTAGCTGAGGAGTATGAGGATTCCTCCAAACAACACAAACCTCGACGCAAAGCCCCAGCATCCTCGCCACGATCCCGCAAGGGTGCGGCTCCTCAACCCAGCAATGAAGAGGAGAGCGCGTCCAGCAGCGCTTCGGTAAACCCACGCGTGCAACATGACATCATCATGAAAGCCTAAAGGCCATATTATTATTCTTATGTTTAAAATGGCCTTTGTTGACTGCTCTCCAGGAGGAAGAGGATTCCAAACCCAAAGCTTCCAAGAGAAAACGGAAAGCGTCTACAGTAGGATCTGACAGCGACTGAGAGGAAAACGCTCGTCTCCACGCCAAACACACCCAGCTTAACAACGCCCCCCCTCTGCGACTGTGACGTCACTGGAGACTACCTGCCAATCATCCTCTCCAGCCACTCAGGGGCAGCCTGCCCAAACACTCTTCCTCCTGTAGGGGCACGACTCAAATGCAGTGGAGCCTGGGAGACACGAGCATCTGCCTTCTCTAACCACTAGACTCCTCGGCTATTTCAAGCTTGAGAGTTTGGTTAAGTGTGAGGACGGGCGCAGTGGGGGGCGGCTAAGCCTGGAGAACCTACATCCAGACAGGCATAGACTGTACAAACAAGACAGACTGCCTTAAAGGAGAGGGTTACTTAATGTTCCCCAATGAATGGCCCACCCATAAAGATTTATGGTAATGTACTTCAAAGAGCAATTACCATTGATGGTAGTGACTGTAACATGAAGTACAGGGATCTTAAACCCATTGAAGATTTTACTGGTTCATTTTGGAACGGTGGAAAGCAGATAGGGGTGTTCAGGTTCAAGCCTTTTATCTTTTCATGTTGAACAGACCTTCCCCCCCCCCCGTGCCCATCATAAATAAAGATTTGGACGCCGTGGCTCTTCAGAGTGGAGCCGAGACTTTACAGAAGATCTGTTACTTTTTATCTCATCGTTGAAATGAAAGCTGGACCTACAGAGGACTCGGCTTGATATACTTTTTAAAGAATTCTTTCTACTGACTTATTTTCATAAAAACAGATTGTAATTATGTTAAAGGACTATGATATTAATAAAAAAGGGCGGAGAAAGTTTGGTTTTCTAACCAAAATGTCACATTGGAAGTCTTGCAATGTTGTTGGGATGAGAACAAACCTATTGGCTGTCCTCAATAACATGCTACCAACACTCCAGTATTATTTACTCGATCGTTAGTTTAGTATTTCATCCTTAGCATGCAGTTTCTCAATGCAATCAGGAGTGCAGGGTTGCCAGGTCTGTGTAACTAAATTTGCCCAATGGCCCTTTCCTAAATATCAAAACTCAAAATATGCCATTTACCCATCTAAAATACAGGTACATCTAAAAAAAAACATAATATGGTGAAAAAGTTCATTTTTTTCTTGTAACTTATTTCTAAAAGTTAAACTTTCAGATATTTTAGATTCATTACATTTAAAGTGAAACACTTAATTTTTGTTTTAATTTTGATGATGAGCTGAGCTTACAGCTAATGAAAGTCAAAAATCAGTATCTCAAAATATTAGAACATTTGAGTTTCAATAAATGACATCCATACAGTATAAATTGTGGGCATCTCTTGTTCTTTGAAACAACAATAATGGGGAACACTGCTGACTTGGCAATGGTCCAGAAGATGATCATTGACACCCCCCACAAAGAGAGTAAGTCTCAGAGGGTCATTACTGAAAGGGGGGGGGGCTGTTCAAGGAGTGCTGTATCAAAGCATATTAAATGCAAAGTTGACTGGAAGGAATAATTTAGGTAGGAAAAGGTGCACAAGCAACAGGGATGACCGCAAGCTTGAGAATACTGTCAAGCAAAGCCGATTCAAACACTCGGGAGAGCTTCACAAGGAGTGAACTGAAGCTGGAGTCAGTGCATCAAGAGTCACCACGCTCAGACATCTTCAGGAAAAGAGCTACCAAACCACTTCTGAACCAGAAACATCGTCAGAAACATCTTACCTGGGATAACGAGAAAAATAACCGGACTGTTGCTCAGTGCTCCAAAGTCCTCTTTTCAGATGAAAGTAAATGTTTAATTTCATTTGTAAATCAAGGTCCCAGAGTCTGGAGGAAGAGAGGAGACACAGAATCCATGTAGCTTGAAGTCCAGTGTGAAGTAGAGAATATAGAATCTATGGGGTATTGTCAAGAGGAAGATGAGAGACACCAGACCCAAGAATGCAGATGACCTGAAGGCCGCTATCAGAGTAACCTGGGCTTCATTACACCTGAGCAGTGTCCACAGACTGATTGTCTTCATACCACGCCGCATTGATGCAGTAATTCATGCAAAAGGAGGCTCAACCAAGTATTGAGTGCATAGAAATGAACATATTTTTCAGAAGCCTGGCGTTTCTGTTTAAAATATCCTTTGTGATTGATCTTATGTAATATTCAAATTTTCTGAGACTGAATTTGGGGTTTTTATTATCTGTAAGCCATAATCATCAAAACTTCAAGAAATAAAGGCTTTGAAATATTTCACTCTGTGTAATGAATAATATATGCGTTTCACTTTCTGAAATGAGAGACAAAAATATTGACCTTTCTCATGATATTCATTTTTTTTTAGATGTACCTGTACATATTTTACAGTCACTGTTATGCATTATACACAATTTCAACTTGAAATTCGATATATAAAGAAACATCCGTTTCATGATAATGCATTTTAAAGATAATTCTGTAAAATCCAACAAAAAGCTTCACATATCTTTATTGGAAAGGGTTTAAATGTTTTTATGCTTGTTCAATAGGGACGTGGAACAGACATTTACGGTTGTACAGGTGGCAAACGATAAAGATCACAGTTACAATAACAGTAAAGAGACGTTCTAGTGATTCTGAATGGCACTGGGTTCCTTAACCTGCCGTAGTCCTGCTGCAGATGTGACCAGAGCTATAACCTGCACGGTCTAATGCAAGAGATGCAAACAAAGATAAAGCGTATTGTACTTGTAGTAACTGCGTCCTTCAATGTCCAGGACCTTGCAAGCTCCTTGGTGGAAGAGTGGCGTATCATCTCAGAGTTGTTGAATCTTTTATGCGTGTGCAAATATTACATGTTAAGAAACTTGCTGTAATTTAAAGCAGATGTTCATTTTCTTAAACTTACATAGAAGAGCTAAAAATCACTTTTAAGAATTGTATAGAACACATCGTTACTTTTGCACAAAACCAGCTCTGAAACGTTTGCATTTATTTCATACTTGACGGTTGTGTGCATGAAAGTGAATGTTGTTTTACTTCCTCTCTGAAGAAACAAACTAGTAAATAACTAAAAAAAAATACATGTGCACGGACTGGAATTAAAACACTTGTTTTTGACACTTAAAATTAATTTTCTTTGTCAAAAAAAGCGCAGTACAAAAGGCAGCAGGCTATACTAACGCTGATATTGGTTACTACTGTCTAGATCTTAAGGTTTAGTTTAGGGTTCTTTCTTTTGGGAGAAAGACTCCTCAAGACAGTCGATGGTTTGTTCAGGAGCAGCTCCGGACCTTCTCTCTTGGATCTCCGAGGTGAGAAACAGTCTTGCAGCTTTCCATCGAAGCTGTTTCTGTTGCTTGTGGAATTGTTTGTTGAATCTGAAGATGTTGGTGAAGTCAAGGAATCCACCGGCACTCTCCGTCCCGGTTTATGGAATAAGACACTGGGACTGGCAGCCAAGGTCCGGAAGCCATAGGTGACCTTTCCAACGTGCTCCAGAGACATGGCTGCACACGTCGAAGGGTCTGAGAGATCCTCTGTGGCAGATTTCTGCAGACGCTTCAGTTTAGGGGTGAAACGAAGTTTGGCAGAAATGCTCGGTGAGCCGGTGGGAGGCCGATGTCCAGGAGACTCTTCTTCTGGGCTCTCTGGAGATAACAGCTTATAGGTGTCCTCGTCTTTTCCTATCTGGCAACACAGCCGAGGAGACATGGGTAACTTTAGAGGAAAAGTACATTTTGGGATTCTTCCAGGGGTTAGTGGTAGTTTTTGCCAGGAGAACCCTTTGGGTGTCATGATGTTCTCAAACCTGGCTGCTCCACAAGCAAACATTTGTCAAACTTCACAGACAAAAGCAACTGCAGCCGAAAGCTCTGGCTTCTCAGATTCTCCATTTATTCACACGAGGTCTTGTTAAATGTTTCTGATGAGTAGCAGGTGAACATCATTCGTTTCACACTTGATTGGCCAGGGGCTGAAATTCCACTCCAATCTTTTTAGTGTTTAAATATCTCCTCATGTACTGTCTCTTCTCTATCTGTTAATAAACAAATACAAGAAGATATTTCTAGATTGACCCCTCCAACACATCAAGGTTGTCACAGCTTGTGGAATTATCATTGTTTTTTTTTAACAAATGTTTGTAAAAATATATATTATGTATTTATTGTTATTTCGTTGAAACTAATGGTGCACAAATTACACATTTAGCTTTAATTTGCTAAGTCCGAGTGTTCGGCAAACTTTGTATTATTATTGTACAGCTAGTTCCGGCTAGGTTTTGATCGCATTGCAGATATACCTTACCACAGCTGAAGAACCAAAACCACAAAGACGTTGAATAAATATGAGATAAGGTAAAACTATCACTTAACTTTTTTTTAACACTTAAATTACCTTTTATTATGATCAATGGAAAGCACGCTCTATCTTTTCCTCTCCCACGTGCACGCGCGCGCACAGACAGATAATGACGTAAGCGATCGGTCAGAACTGTTGTCCGCGCTGCGATATGACTTTATCAATAAAACGAACGAAGACTAACGTGAAATGTCTATAAAAGTGTAGTTTTTTAAGTAGTTAAGCCTCATAGAGAGCACTGAAAATTCCTCTCTCTCTCTCTCTCTCAATTCAATTTCAATTCAAAATTGCTTTATCGGCATGACTGTAAAAAATATAATATTGCCAAAGCTTGAAATATATGCAGAGAAATATACCGTATTGACCCGAATTTAAGACGACCCTGATTTTATTTCCAGACCTTTTGGGAAAAGGCAGTTTGAACACCCAATCTTGTGTTTTACTGAGAGAGAAAAAAAAAATTCTTAATTTATTTTCATATTGAATATTTTTCCTATTTTAGTATTTGTTTTGAAAGTATGGTAAATGCTGATAAAATGTACACTTTTTGATATACCATAAAAATAACATGATATAACTTTTTAGGCTATCTATCTCATAGTAGCCGACCAAAATGTCATTATCAGTAGAAGTCCACTCGCCATCTTTACAACACACGTCACATTACGTATTTCATACGTCATGGCGTACTCGTTTTATGTTTATTGTTGTGTGTGTATTGTTGACATGTTAAAGTCTAGAGGCTATTTTAAAGCACTGTTGATTAGACCAAACATTGCAAAAGGTTAGGTAAACCATTATAACCCGTACTGACCAGTAGAAGAGATATAACACCCGTGAAATCTACCAACATAAACGACAGAATTCAGATTAGTCTGTTTATTTTTATCATCTGAGTTTGGTAATGACAGTTTTTGCCTTATTGTTATCTTTATATCTATCGGGCAACCGTGTCGCCTACAGTAACAGTAAGTTATTTAAAACTATTAAACTAATTCTGGTCTATCCATAGCTTTGGCAAATAAAGTAGTATATTTCTTTATTAATGTTTTATTGCTTATAATATATCAAGACCCTAAATAATTGCTTTTATATAGACACGTATTAAATCACATGACCTCGCTCGAGAAAGTGGGGGTGCATTTGCGTGTTGTTTTTGTAAGTATTTTTGTGTACTATATTTTTTTATCCTTATTCGAATGGTGAGGAACCTGTATTCTTGAATCCAGACACAGTTCATTATTTCCATAATAAAGACAAATCACCTCATTATAGTAAGTAGCCTACTTTCCACAGATAGATGTTCAATCATTTAGTCTCTGCAGAAACCTATTTATTGGAAATTTGTCATACGGTGTTAACTTTGAAAACTAGCCCGCAAGATACATTTTCAGAGGTCCAAGTTGACAAACAGCATATCAAATGGAGAGACTAATTAGGCCCTACAGACGGTTTTTAATTTGATTGTGCAGGTAAAAAATGGTTTGGGCGGGTGGACACAATTTTGTCTGGTTTGGGGTCAGTTTGGTGGTTTTCAAACAACTTTGTATAGTCTAAAAAACTAAACCCAAGTGTGCATAAACACACACCTACTGCAGAGTCGGCTGATGCTGATGCTGATTTCACCAGCCGCACATTTAGCCAATCATCAGCAGATTTAGTGCGATATGGGATCAGATTTTAAATGTAGCCTACAGCTGTATATTCAAGTGATAACAGTGGCCTAAATATAGCCTAGATTAGGCTACAGGGTAAAAAGTGGGAGAGTGACTCAACGTGAATTACCCCTGTGGAGGGAAATGACTCAAAGGATCTTGGTGGATCAATATAACTCTGAAATCTGAAACTCCTGCATCAGAAAGCTATTGGACTTCATTAGTTTTGCATTGCAAAGTTCTGTTCTGTAGCCTGCTTCACGAAAGGCATGCTGTAGCTCTGTCTGAAGTGCAACACGAAGGTAAGCACATTATTGTTGTTATTTATCGTTCAGTAGCAATGAATGGCCCAGTCGTGTGTGCATGAACGAGTGTAAAATAATTAGGTTGCTTCCGATCACTTCCACTAGCATTAAAATGGGCTTATTCTGAGTGCCGACACTGAAAATAATGCATGTGTTTTTTAGAAGGTATCAGTTAATTTCTTAATTGTTGTTTTGACATAGGCTGGATTTGGGCAGGTTTTGGGGAGGCTTTTCCTCCACCTGATCCACCATGATGCCTCAAGTAGTCCCACAGATCTTCACAGGGAGAGGGACGCTCCATGACCATGCTGTAATATCCAGGCTGGTCCTGCCAGTCCAGCAGCTGAATGATCTCTGGAGCTTTGACCAGGATTAACAGGCCAACCTCTAATGGAAGGGGTGTGGGATGACCAGACTAGAAGAAAGATCACTGTTAGATGGAGGTGCTTCCCAAATAAGGACATTTGTCGACAAAAAACACACCGCCGGCAGGACACCTACTGGTGATAGGGTAAAGTCGTCAGACACAAAAACTCAAAGAAAAAACTAATTTTGAACATGTCATATATCATGTCATGGAAAGCTGGATATATGAAAAACATTTTAAGATACAATAAACACAGCAAGTACAATCAGTGTCTTTATCAGACCACTTTTTGTTGACATAATGCAGACATGCATGATAGTACAGACATACATAGGAATAACACCGTAGGGATGCAATATAACACCAATATAAGAAAAAACCCACAAATTAAATAATTTACTATGTACAGAAATAGAAATATAGGAAAAAAATGTATTTAGATTATAAATTATAAATATATATGTAATTTTAAAAGTGTACACATTTTAAATCTATAAATAAATGTCACTATAATGTGTTTATGCTTCAGTTACTATGTGTCAGTAATTATTGACAGTGAATCTGGAGGAGGAACTGAATATCTCTAAGTGTAACCTTTCATTAGAGCACAAAATGATGACTGTACATTAAAGCATTCAAGAATTACAGCATTGTATGTGTCGCTGGTTACAAAGCGTCGTTTGGAGTCTCCCAAGTGTACTTTCTTTGGAAGCGTCTAGACATAAAATTAGATAAACATGTATAAAACACTAATTATCTAATATATTGTTTATCAAATGGTAAATTTGGCTTGGTAAGGCTTCATTCTGTGATCAGTTCATATCTCCCAGTTATAGTAATCTGCAGGCGTCTATTTACAAAAGAAATGCAGGCGGAATTACTTTTTTTAATTTTTTTAGTGTATTCAAAGTGCTATTACTCAATATCAGTAAGACTTACAGTGATTCTGACTGTTGAGAAACAAACCTCAGAGCGTCACCTTTCAAAGGAGACCAACACCATGCATATCATCCAAATGGCCCAAGAACAGCATGCACTTTACTTTGGGTATGCCTTTTTTAGACGTTTTGGGCACATTTTACAGGAATCGTAAAGGGTTAAATGCATGTTTGTTTGTTGTTGTTTTGCACTATTGTTACATCGTAATGTATTTCTTTTTATTATATTTTTTCCCTTCCAGATTGTGTGGTGATCTCAAGTTCTAATTGCATCCAAACTGCTTTATAATTGGCCGGTTCAGAACCACATAGACCTACTACACTTTATAGAATACTAGAATGTGGTTCTGAATTCAACAAATGGCACAGTATCTGCCAAGGACTGGTAGTGCCATTTTCTGGCTCCTCCACATTCTTCCCTGAGGTTGTTTGAAAATCTAAAATAAGAGTAAATAAAAAGGTTTTGTGTGATGGGTAGGTTTTTTAATAATAAATCAAAAGTAAACAAGTAGCTAGAATATAAATAGAATAGAAAGTGTTAGTGTTAGAGGGTCCAGTTTGTTATAATAAATAAAAAGAAAACAAGTAGATAAAATGCTCGTGCTTCTCATTTGTGCTAGAATTAAGCATTTTCTAAATTATTAGATGTAACCTGACTTGTAATAAATTCGAAACGTTTAAACTTTTAGGTTGGTTACTTCACTAAGAAACAGTCTCGTTTGTTTCTAAAGTCAGGTGTTTATGACTTTTTTTTGAGAAAATCGATAAATTAGTTAGAAATTAAATTGCATCAAGCTTGTAAATACCTGTTAGGGGACTTTTATTTTCACATCCACTTCATTCCGTTCGGGGAGCCGGAAGTGACGCGCTTTTGTTGTGCTTCTAGTCATCGCTGCGCTGATGTATAAGTGTGTATGAAGTATTGGAATTATTCATCATGTTTGCACAGAAACCTTACAGCGTTATTAAATATGACAAGCGGAATATTCTGTTGATACGACCGTTATAATGAAGGCAACGTTCCTTTCCCAGACACCTGCTTTAATTAAGAAATCTGCTGTCGCTTAACGTTACCCTTAAAAATAAAGCCCACTGGGAAAGGGCATAATAATGGTCAGAATGAACCAAGTGTTCATCCGACGTTATATCGTTATTTGTTCTACAGCACGGGTGATATTTATCCCGACAGGTGTGAATATGGCAATGTGAGATGGATCAATCCCGGAAAAGGAGATTAAATAATAGGAAAACCGGGCTTTCTCAGAGCAAAGTGGCGAGAACTGAAGATCCGGAGGAGGTTTGTGAGAGCAGAGATGTTACAGGATCAGACAGACACTTCAGTATCATCAGTGCCTCCAGCCCTCGGTCTGACAGCACCAGTAAGACCCTTTAAAACACAGAGAGCGCTGCCTACCGGGACAGTTACACGCTTTTATGTTCATTATGAACGTACTAGTACTATATGAAAGGTGCCATGGACAGTGGCAGCATTACCACATTTACTGTGGTAATACTGTGCTATTCCAGTATCTTGGACCATGTTGTTAACGAGAAACATTTGTGTGTCTGCTATCAGGTCAAGAACAGCATGCTACATGTATCCAGAAGCCTGAAGAGGATGTTGAGAAGACCTTGATCATCACATGCGGTGAGTTCTCAAAGGACTCTCCTCGTTAGTGATCTGTTCACAGATACATGGAGCAGTGGTGCATTTCACAAAAGCATCATGATTAGTGATCGACCGATATTGATTTTTTATAACCGATACCGATTATTTGTATGTTTATGTACCCGATAACTGATATGCAGAAGCGGTATTTATTTACTGTTATAAAGTACATCAATAACAGAGTGAAGTCCATTCTTCTCTTTCAGTCTCTTAACAACAACAAAAAACTGTTGAAAATTAACATTTTCATGTAAAATTGAATCTTCAAATTACAACAATAAAAACATTTTATTTATAAAAAGCATCATCAGCAACACTGATATTAACAATAAGCAAAATAATGTTTTCAAATGGAGAAAATAAAGGACAGAAGTCATATCAACTTCATTTTAAACTACAGTTTTAGGTTTATAATCTGTTTAATAGACTAAAGAGTGAAGAATAATTCACTGAATAGTATTCTCTGGAATATTGAAATAAGCTATAACAAACAAAACATCATATTTTATTGCATTTCTTAACTGTTTTATCAGAATTATTAAAATGTTTTTGTCTAAATTATGAAAACTGCTGACAGCGGTTTATCTATTTACACAGAACTATACTCAAACTGTGTGAGTGAACCGTGCCCACTGCTCCAAGTGTGTGTGTGTGTCCACTGCTCCAGGTGTGTGTGTGTGTGTGTGTGTGTGTGTGTGTGTGTGTGTGTGTGTGTGTGTCCACTGCTCCAGGTGTGTGTGTGTGTGTGTGTGTGTGTGTGTGTGTGTGTGTGTGTGTGTGTGTGTGAGAGTGAGAGTGTGTGTGTGTGTGTGTGTGTCCACTGCTCCAGGTGTGTGTGTGTGTCCACTGCTCCAGGTGTGTGTGTGTGTGCACTGCTCCAAGTGTGTGTGTGTGTGTTCTCTTGGATGGGTTAAATGCAGAGAACACATTTCACTGCTGGTTATACTCTGTATAATTGTGTGTGACAAAAAAACAAAACAAAAATCAATAAAAAAAAATATCGGTTATCGTTTTTTTTCAAAACCGATTATGGTAATATCAGTAAACCGATATATCGGTCGATCTCTCATCATGAGCCTGAGTTAAAAATGTAGATGTATAATAAAAACGTTGAAATTAATATGGCACTTGCAGAGTAGCGATTCACTGATTTTCTGTCAATTGAACCCTTATTTACTTTATTTTACTTCCATTACAATGTAAATATATTACTATTAGCATTAGTATATATCACTATATTGTTACTCTGGGAATTAATATTTAAATAATTGATCAACGCATTTGCATGTTCATTTTTCTCTGATGCTGGGTAATGGGTTCCATCGGTGTTTTAGGAACATGATGAAATTTAATATAATAATATTAGGCCTAATAAAAAGAAAAAAGCTTTGCAAGTTGCAGTTGTACTGCAAAAAAAACGATAATAATTTTACATCATAATACGTATAATGCATATTTGTCATGGTTCAAATTTTCCAAACCTCGTGCTTTTAATATTCTAAAGCCTCAAATTTGTATTTTTTTGGAGTACTGGTGAAATCCCGTAAACGTGTTCACAAATGTATTACAGCAGTCTGAAATGTGTCGAATAATGATCCTCCGTATTGTTCTGTTTTAGACACGGAACAGAGTGGAACACGAACACTGGGCAGAAGGACAGGTTTGAGGAGGAAGAGAGACGCGGTCAGTGAAGTAGAAGCTCAGCAGAAGGAAGCTGAAGATCAAATACAACCAGAGGTGGAGATTGACCAAGAGCTGGACAGAGAGCTGGAAAATAAATCTCGACAACATAACCTGACCTCTGCGAATGTTCGTAGCATCATTCATGTGAGTATGGACTGATTCCTCAAGCCCTGTGCAGATATTATTGCCCTATATCCTCAAGATGCAAGGTACCAATCGTTCCTCTGAGCCTTTTGTGCTCATCCCTTTGACTTTGTATTCAGCGAGATGCTCTGCATCTTTACTGTCCATTTGCAGGAAGTGATCACCAATGAGCATGTCGTGGCCATGATGAAAGCTGCTATCAGTGAAACTGAACCCATTCCTGTATTTGTGAGTATAAATCATCTGCTCTGCTGGAAAGTGACTGACTGCTGGTTAACCCTGTATCATGATCAAGATGTATCATATTTGATATGCAAACTTCTAAGGCCGCTTAATTATGAGCATGATGACAACTGCACATGTGTCTCTCAGGAACCCAAGATGACCCGCTCTAAACTAAAGGAGGTTGTGGAGAAAGGAGTTGTAAGTTTATTGCATAGGAACTGTAAAGTAACATATCATAACTGCGTCATATATAGAGTTATCTATTTTAAATTTGCAGCATTTATTTAATAGCTACTTAACATTTCAGGCTTTAATTGTCCTGAAAATGACATTAAACACAATGTTTCTGTAGGTAATTCCCGCTTGGAACATTTCACCGATTAAGAAGCCCACAGAGGTGAAGATAATCAGCAGTATACCAGCAATAAAACATATATAGGAACAGGAGCATGCCGTTATATACAGAATATAATATTAAATGGTGTATGCGCTTACAGAAGGGACCCCAGTTTGTGGATATTCCTTTAGAAGAGGACGACTCCTCTGATGAAGAGTATCGGCCTGATGAAGACGAGGATGATGAGACGGCTGAGGAGGTTGGAGAGAATGATTTGTGTATTATTTGGTCCTCGGTGAGTTTGTAGAGATTGTGTTTGTGTTTGGTAGACTCTTCTGGAAAGTGACTTCGAGAACGCCTCGTCTTCTCCGCGGTGCAGTCGAGTGAACCTCCACAGATCACGCTCTGAACACGAGGAGGAAGGAGCCAGCAGCTCTGGACCGGTAAGACATCCGTAGATGGACATGCAACAGCTAAAAATAATTGTTTTGCAGCTTTTTGTTTATTTTCATTGTACACTAGCTTTCGAACGTTTGGGGTCAATTCGATTTTTTTATATTTTGCGAATAAAAATGCAATTTATTCACGTTATGCTTAATTGACATTTTTGTATTATTATAAATGTCTTTACTGTCTATTTAATGCATCCTTGCTGAAAAAACATTACTTTCTTTCTATCCTCCACTGGGTTCTTGCCCTGGAATAACTTCATGACCTCTGCTTTTTCCAATTAAAGAAACCATCATCTCAACCAAACAGCAATTATTGCCAAACAAGATGAAAAATGTTTCACGCTAGAAGCAGACGTGTAAATCAGAGATGATATTAAAATGTTTTAAACTCTCAAAAACACGCACAAATCAATTACTATGCATTTCCACAGAACCTTCGCAGATCCAGGCACCTGACAGTGGCTGTGACCCCAATGGGACCCCCGGTATCACCACCGGCCCCCTCCAGGGCCCCACCAGACTGCATCTTCTTAGAGAAACTCCATGCGGTGGATGAGGAGCTGGCCATCGGCCCTGACTGCATGGAGTCATATCAGGTGCATCTCTCCTCTCTGTGTGTGTCCACTGCTTCGTGTGTGTGTGTGTGTGTGTGTGTGTGTGTGTGTGTGTGTGTGTGTCTGTCCACTTATTCAGGTGTGTGTGTGTGTGTGTGTGTGTGTCCTGCTCCAGGTGTGTGTGTGTGTGTGTGTGTCTGTCCACTGATCCAGGTGTGTGTGTGTCTCCACTGCTCCAGGTGTGTGTGTGTGTGTGTCCACTGCTCCAGGTGTGTGTGTGTCCACTGATCCAGGTGTGTGTGTGTCCCCACTGCTCCGTGTGTGTGTGTGTCCACAGCTCCAGGTGTGTGTGTGTGTGTCTGTCCACTGATCCAGGTGTGTGTGTGTGTGTGTGTGTGTGCCCCCACTGCTCCAGGTGTGTGTGTGTGTGTGTGTCCACTGCTCCAGGTGTGTGTGTGTGTGTGTGTGTGTGTGTGTCTGTCCACTGATCCAGGTGTGTGTGTGTCCCCACTGCTCCAAGTGTGTGTGTGTGTGTGTCCACAGCTCCAGGTGTGTGTGTGTGTGTGTGTGTGTGTGTCCACTGATCCAGGTGTGTGTGTGTGTGTGTGTCTACTGCTCCAGGTGTGTGTGTGTGTCCACTGATCCAGGTGTGTGTGTGTGTGTCCCCACTGCTCCAGGTGTGTGTGTGTGTGTGTGTCTACTGCTCCAGGTGTGTGTGTGTGTGTGTGTGTGTGTGTGTGTGTCTGTCCACTGATCCAGGTGTGTGTGTGTGTCCACTGCTCCTGGTGTGTGTGTGTACTTGGATGGGTTAAATACAGAGAACACATTTCACTGCTGGTAATACTCTGTATAATTGTGTATGTGACAAAAAAATAAATTAAATAAAACAATATCCGTTATCGTTTTTTTTCACAACCGATATCCGATTATGGTAAAATGCTTAAATATCGGGAAAAATATCGGTAAACCGATATATCGGTTGATCTCTAATATATATATATTTTTTCCTTTTAGAATATATTTGTAAATGTATTCTTGTGATGTGAAGCTGGATTTTCAGCATTATTATTCCAGTCTTATGATCCTTCAGAAATCATTCTACTACGCTGCATAATAAACATTATTACAAAGGTTGAAAACTATTGTGTTGCTTAATGTTTTTGTGAAAACCATCATATTTTTTTCTGTATTATCAAAAGTGAATGGATCATGTTCGTAGTTATTGTGATTTTTCTTCACCTATTGTTACTTCAAACTGAAGCTCTCTTTGCCATTAGAGTCTCAGTGGTGCAAATGGAGAGGATAGCCTGATTTCATTTCGCACACGATCCAAGCGCCCGCTGAGAAACATTCCTCTGGGGCGCCTGGAGGCGGAGCTACGTGCTCCTGACATCACTCCAGACATGTATGAATTTGGCTCCACCCCCGAGGACAGAGAATGGACGCAGTGGCTGCAGGGGCTCATGACTTCAGATATGGAGAATGAAGGTACAGACAGGCTGACCATGTACGTGCTTCCTCATGTGTGTTTCTCAAAAATGCATTTTCTTGCCAGAGGAGGGTGATGATGAAGATGACCCAGAGTACAATTTTCTGGCTGAAATTGATGAGCCTGATGTGGAGGACTATAGGAATGACAAGGCAGTGCGCATTACCAGTGAGTTCATTTGAGAGAGGATTGGCAGAACATCTGTGCTGTTTTTTAGATATTAATCACCTTCTTTCCTTTGTTACTCAGAAAAGGAAGTCAATGACTTGATGGAGGAGATATTTGACACAGTAAGGATCTTAAAGTCTCACACATCCCTAATAAAAATATTGTTTTTCAAATTGTCAAATAAGTAGGGCCCTTTGATTTCCATGATGCGGAAAACTTGGATGGAATTGCAGAATACAGTAACATGCGAATATTAAAGTGCAAAAGGCTGCTATTGAAATATGAAGTGAATGAATGGTGTGGTTTTGTCTTATACACACATACTGCCACCTCACTATATAAGGACATGAACACAAACTTCATCTCCAGAGCTGCTCTCATAGTTCATGAACATTTCACCATTTGATAAAATTATCATCAGATATTGCTTTATGAATTCAACTGATTAGACACGCTTTTTGATTATTAATATTTAAATAATCCATCCAAATGGAATCCAGTAAAATGAAAACGGAAAATAAATGGCGCCCTACTAGTCAAAAGTAGTTTGACTGTTAAGACCTATCTTTACTTCGAACACGTGTCTGTGTTTCTTCCTCTGTGCTGAACCTGATCTCTATCACCTGTAGTTTCAGGAGGAATTAGGGGGTCAGGAAGAAGAAGAACACGAGGAAGAAGAGGAAGAGAAGAGTCCCCTGCAGGAGCCACCTGGCATTATGGAGAATATTCAGTATGTCCATCCTCAATTTCACAACCATGTATACAACTGATATACAATTGCACTTTAAGGTGACATGTTTACTATGTGTAGGTATGAGGATCCATTAGCAGATGTCTTGAAGCAGCGGTATCGTACAGTGCGGGAGCAGCTGGCGGCAGTGAAGAAACGGAAAGCTCTGTTGGAGAGTAAAGGAGTGTCTGTACCTCCTCCACCTTGCCCTCAACGCCCCTCTAGCTCCATAACATCCATGACCATGAACGCAGCTCAGAAGCTACAGCTACAACAGCAGATCCAGCAGGTCTAGAAAGACCGATGCTTTCATTTGGTCAATTTAACCCTTTACGTTTCCTGTCAAATTTGCCTAAAACGCCTAAAAAAGGCATACCCAAAGTAAAGTGCATGCTGTTCTTGGGCCATTTGGATGATATGCATGATGTTGGTCTCCTTTGAAAGGTGACACTCTGAGGTTTGTTTCTCAACAGTCAGATTCACTGTAAGTCTTACTGATATTGAGTAATAGCACTTTGAATACACTAAAAAAAGAAAAAAAGAATTCCGCCTGCATTTATTTTGTAAATAGACGCCTGCAGATGACTATATCTGGGAGATATGAACTGATCACAGAATGAAGCCTTACCAAGCCAAATTTACCATTTGATAAACAATATATTAGAAAATTAGTGTTTTACACATGTTTATCTAATTTTATGTCTAGACGCTTCCAAAGAAATTACACTTGGGAGACTCCAAGCGACCCTTTGTAACCAACGACACATACAATGCTGTAATTCTTGAATGCTTTAATGTACAGTCATCATTTTGGGCTTTAATGAAAGGTTACACTTAGAGATATTCAGTTCCTCCTCCAGATTCACTGTCAATAATTACTGACACATAGTAACTGAAGCATAAACACATTATAGTGACATTTATACATAGAATCCAAAATGTGTACACTTTTAAAATTACATATATATTTATAATCTAAACACATTTTTTTCCTATATTTCTATTTCTGTACATAGTACATTATTTAATTTGTGGGTTTTTTCTCATATTGGTGTTATATTGCATCCCTACTGTGTTATTCCTATGTATGTCTGTACTATCATCCATGTCTGCATTATGTCAACAAAAAGTGGTCTGATAAAGACACTGATTGTACTTGCTGTGTTTATTGTATCTTAAAATGAAATCACAAGAATCTCAGCTTTCCGTGGATATATGACATGTTCAACTTTTCTTTTCTTTTTTTGTGTCTGACGACTTTACCCTGTCACCACTAGGCGTCCCGCCGGCGGTGTACGCTGGATTCTTAAAGGGTTAAAGATGTGCAAACTGTGTCTGTGTTTATGTTGTGTTTGTTTTATTTATCCTGCAGCACGTGCAGCTCCTCACGCAGGTGAACATGTTGTGCAGTTCGGTTAAAGGTCTGGAGACAGAAGCTTCAACAAGTAGACAGTTCTTGGTGAGACATGCACACATATTAGCCAAACACCCCATTATAATTCTGTAAATTTCTATTTTTTCCACTGTAATCTCTCAGTTGGAGCTGCAGATGTTTGCTCAGCATGGAGACCATGGTAGCATGGAGCATGGCTTCACCAGCATCTTCAAAGCCTGCAACCTTCAGGGTGCTATTTCTCTTCTGGAGGAACTAGATCAGTCCAAAGGAGACCTTACAGTCTCGAGTCCATGTTTCCCTGGTAATGTATCTAAACATGCCTGTCCTTATATAATTTACACATTTCCCTCACTGTCTAAATGCCAGATCAGTGTAAGTTAAACTACAGATCTAAATATTTAGCTTTATTCTCAATGGTCGTAGTAGTGATTGACAAACAAAAATGCACTATTGCACGCTAAAGGCTGCATTACACTACAACATTTTAAAACGCAATGCATCATATGCTTTCTGGCTTTGTAAATAGTCACAAAGGAAAACTGGGTATCATACACTAAACGACTGAGGATCATACGCTACCAGATTTTAACGTTGTTCCGGTTACAACAAACTCTCGCAGAAACGTGCGCCTTGTTGCTTGGAGATGCGTGACAAATGAAAACAATATGCGTTCTAAAATCGGCTGAAAATATCAAACATGTTTGATATCCTTCGACTGCATGGAATCATAGTCTGAAGCCAAAAAATCGGAGTCTGTGACCATCATATGCTACATGATTTTCTATGAAATCTGTCAGCTCAAATCTATCTGACATTCGTCAATTAGCGTCAACCTATCCAATCTGTATCGGGGGAAATCAGGGCACTCTCTGCATGTTTTTGTTTTGGGTAGGATGTCCGTTTCCTGCTCCTTTGGCCTGGCTTATGGTGACTCGACCAGTGTTTCTCTACCCAGAGATACTTCCTACAATCCAACTGCGTCCTTCTAGATTCAAAGGGCCATTTACTCCAGCAGAAGATTGGTACTGCAATCATGCATCAGCCTGAATCCTTGCACATTCTTATAAAAGATACTCAAACCACATTGTTGACTGATGTTATTTCTCTGTCTTCTTAGTCTTGTTGTTCTAGGTCATAAGCATTTAAGAGGTACTCTAAACCCACTGCAGATGACTTGTCGCTATCTGCTTGCTGCTAGGAGCTTTATCAGTTTAAATTCACACATCCGGGATGCGTGTCATAAGCCCTTTCCCAATGTCATCAGGGTGAGTGAATGAACACAGATGCGGATTCCTACCGAAATGTCTGGATTTCACACTGAAAAGCGCTAAATGGGATGTTTTTCCCCCCAGACATACTTTGTGACTGGAAAATGCCCTCCCATGCCTTTGGCCTATAAGAGGGTCAGTCCTTCTGACCAGCGCCCCCCAGTGGAGAGAGAAAAGAGCCTCATGCCTAATTGGCTCTTGGTAATAACTGCTTATAATCTTGCTCTGTTTTTGTAATTTCAGTCCTTCTGTTCTTCATTCATTCCTCTTAAATGGTAAGCATCTGATTTATGTGTAATGTTTAACCTTTCTCTTCTGTAGAAAAACCTGAAGCGCATTTATGAGCTTGTAAGAATGTTTAACCAACCAACTGGAAACTCCCAGACTGCCAATTCTGCAGAAGAAGCTGTGTCTCCAGGTCCAGACGCACATTGTAGCCTCTCTCCAGGCATGCGTTACCCTCCCAGCCTTCCTGAGTACCTTGCTCAGACACTTGAATCTTCACCTGGCTCCTGCAAAAAGAAAAACGACAAGAGTGCTAAATCCACCAAGCCTTTAAAACCTCCCCCATCAGCTGAGGAACTAAAAGTGTTTCTGAACCAGTTACCAACCCTTTTACCAAAAACGATCACCGTTCCAAGTCCATCACTTTCAAAACCTCATCTCGCACTGGTTCTGAGGCCAGAACCGAATGCATGTGTGTCTGGAAACGGAGCTATGAATGGGCCTTTCATAGTATCTAATGTGTCAAACATGGGGCAAAACCCAGGTGGAGCAGTCGTCACTTTACCGCTTGCTCGAGTCACACCTGAACTGAGCTCTTCAAGGACTGTTCCTGTGAAAAATGCTGTAGGAACACCAATGGGCGTCTCTGGTTCTCCACGGAGAGCTCAAGTTGGTGCAACCCAGAGGGACGTAATCATCACTTTACCTGCTGCTTTGGCACCAGAGCTGAATCCTTGTTCTTTAGGGCATATGAATCAAACTGCACAAATAGTCTCACAAATAGTTGAACCAAGAAGGTCTAACCTCATAATTACTCTTCAACCACCTCTCATTCCCACCACTTTAAAATGTCCCACCAGCATCATAAATGCATCCAGCACCGCATCGGCTAAAGATCGCGTTAGTCAGTGTTGTGGCACTCTGCTTAAAGTTGTACAGAGGGACTCTGGTGGTCTAGCTCAAATACATCAAAAACCTCTAAATCGGGTTTTTCTCCTTCCTCCAGGCTTTGTACTTGCAAGCAGCAGTCTTGGCCATAAGATAGCTGGACAAGATCAAACCTTGAAACACTCATCAGCTCTGAATAGCAAAGAGATTAAACCCAGGAGAACTGCAAACACTGATGGGCCACATGGAGGTCCACCAAAGATGGCATCCGTTCATGAAACCACAGCAGCAGAGGAAGAGCTGAGTTGTGATGATGGAGAAAGGATTGAGAATGAGGTGGAAGAGTGTGACGAGAAGGACCCCAGAGAGCTGTTTCTCACACTTTCTGAATCCTCTGGGAGCCCAACGCCCAGCGTTGAGGGGGAAGACACTGACATGGAGATGGTTTTGGGCAGGAGAGAGAAACTAGAGGAGCTGAGCACAACAGAAAGACAAAGCAGCGATACGGGGATGGAGGAGAAAACAGGTGGAGATGTTTCAGATGTCCTGATTGCGCCAGAGCTTCAGGTCAGATCATGTTTATACTCTTTGAGATATTCATACTGAATAAAAAGTTACTGTAATACAAAAAAATATCATACTGTAATACAAAAGATGTGTTATTGGTATTTGATATTATTATTATTAAATAAAATGTATGAATGAAAGTTTTATATACAGTTGCCTTTTTATTTTTAAATCATTTTATATATATATATATATATATTATTTGGTATATTATAAGTATTTAAGCATCCTATCTGTTGGGAATTACAAAGAAAATAAAAAAAGTCTACATAATGTTATAAGAAGAATTTGTCATGAAAGTATATGTTTGTTACAATGTAAATAAACTTTACAATATTATTTCAAAATAGGCTTCTATGCTAAATATATATCTAATTTTTACCTTAGGGGCTTGTTTTAATAAGATTCACCCAATAATAGCAGTTCCTGTTCATGTATTTTGTTTGTAAACACCAGAAAAGCGTTGAGAAATTCTCACATCTGGCCACAAAGATGAGATCTGAAAACGAAGGAAGATCAGTTGATGGAGAATCAAACCGTCAACCTGCAGGTGAGTTTACACGATTTTATTGTGAATTCTGTAGCGGAAACATTAGTTGTAATAGTTAAGTAGATGCATATACAGAAATGTTTATTAGCGTGCCATGTCCTTGTAAATCTAAACCGAGTCGCAGGTTCTGTGGAGAGCCCTTTGGTCATTTACGATGATGCATCTGATGACGATCCGTACAGAGATGCTAAAGATGTCGCCTTTGCCCAGGCTTACCTAGAGCAGGCAAGAAATACTCACAAATATTAATGTTCATTTTTATGTTGTGAACAGTCTAATATTCTGTCTGTCTTTTCTCCAGGTGTATGAGGTGCTGCAGAGGGTGCCTGGGAAGGTGGACGAGTTCCTGTGTGTTCTGTCACAGTTTGAGAAAGATCCAGAAAGTCGCACATCACTAGAGCTGCTGACGAGACTCAAGCCTGTGTTGAGCGACTGGCCCGAGCTGCTTCGGGATTTTGCTGCCTTCCTGCATCCAGATCAAGCCAGAGAGTGTGGCCTGGTAGAGCACAATACTCTCGTCTCATATTCATGGCTAAATATAGCACACATAAGGTTTAATGATGCTCTTCCTTTAGCTGGCAGAGCAGCAGGCGTTTGAGCGCAGCAGACGGTTTCTACGCCAGCTGGAGAGTACTTTTGGAGAGCAGTCAGATGTCTACAGAAAGGTGGTGCACATCCTACAAGGGGGTCCATCACAGGATCTATATGACGTCAAAGAGGTATTCAAAATCAAAAAGCAGTGCTTGCTGCTTATTCTGGTAATTGATAATCTCTTTTTTTTCCAGATGAAAGCTCAAATAACATTGCTGTTCCGTGATCACACTGACTTGCTGGAGGAATTCTGGGAATTTTTTAAGCAGCTATACCAACACGGGCAAGATGAGGATCATGCAGACAATGTGGAAACCATTCAGGGCTTGGAAGGAAACCATGCGTGTCGACCAATCAGAACTGTCTTACCAGATCAAAAAAGAGAGCCAGCCATTAAACATAGAAGAAAAAGAGATAAGCATGCTCAGGTAATACATGAAGAGAACTTGACTTTTCTTATATAGTCAGTGTCTACAAAGATCTCAAGCCATCTGAATTGTATGCATACCACATAATCATAATGTAATCCTCTTCTCTTTTAGATAGAAACAAAAAAGAGCAAGGCCAAGAAACACAGTGTGGCATTAGAGTTAAAAAAGGAGGCAGTGGACCGTGAACGGTCTTCATTTAACGCCACAGGAAGCTCAGTCTGTGCCAAGAATATCTCTCGCACACCAAATGGGAATAAAGTAGTCCTCTGGACGAGGTTAGAAATGTGCTATATTTCCAGTGTTTGTTTGACTGTAAATCATGTAGTTTCAGAAATATTTATTTTGCTGTTATCAGGGTTGTGTGCAGTTCAGAACTGAACTGGAAAGACCCGGTAAACTTAAGTTCAACTCCTGAAACTAAATGAGATAACAAAAATTAAAATGGGAAATTTAGTGAAAATGTAAGTGTTTATAGATCATCAGATGCTATCTAGAGAAAGAGAGAGAAATGGGTCTAATCGGTGTGTTCAGTCTTCAAAAGGTTCAGCAATGTTTTATTCAGCAAGGCTGCAATCAAAAGTCAAGACATTTACTATGTAGAAGATTTCAGATCAATCATTTATAAACATCTAAGTATACTGGAAAAAATATTACTCTTTCCACAGAAATATTATGTGATTTTAACATTGATAATAAAAATAAATGTTTCTCGTTCAGCATATTATTATGATTTCTGGAGGATCATGACGCCTGGAGTAATGATGATTAAAATTCAGCTTTGATCGCAGGAATAAAGTATATTTTCAAGACGATAGTTATTTTAAGTTGCAATAATATTTCACCATTTGTACTTTATAATGTGTTGATCAAATACATCCACCCTTGGTGAGCATAAAAATCTTACCAATCCCAGACTTTGAACGGTTGTGAAATCCAAATTTGTTATATATTGTCGCTTATAATTCAAATGTGTGACCGTTTCTTTTAGTTACAGACCAGTCATTTCTTAATGTTTTTCCATCTAAAATTTCAATTCCTGTTTTATTCAAACTCACAATAATTAATTGAAAGGAAACCAAAGCATAATTTCTGTATTGTACGCAACCCTGTTTATTGTGTAACTGTGCAGATGTTTAAATGTATATATTTATGGTATGAAATAAATGTTTTTGTGTGATAAAAGGGAGGCAGACCGTGTAATACTGACCACCTGTCAGCAGAGAGGAGCCAAGCCGGCCACATTTCATGCCATCGCAGCCCAGCTTGGCAACAAAACAGCCAACCAGGTTTGTATTCCTCACAAAGATCATGTCCAGCTCGTATTTCACCCTGAAATCAAAATTAGAGAGTAACATGTACCATGGACTCGATGCGAAATAAGATAGATTTTTATTTAGGGGCAAAATATGTTCTGGACTGGCTTTTTGAGATCCACTTCTTGATCGTAAACATCTTCCTCATCAGTGTGTGCAGTAACCTTTCATGAAGTCCAGTCATATTTCCCATATTTCCCCTTTCTCCGTAGGTTTTGGAGCGCTTTCAAGACCTCATTAAGTTGTTCCAAAAATCCAGCAAGTTACATCACACAAGCCAACCGGACACAGAGATCCAGTCCGGCGCGATAGAAGATGAACCAGACATTAGAAATGTGCTGAGCAATAAGACTTGAACAGGTGCAGGCTGGACCTGACGCCTGAAGTGAAGGAGAAACAACATTAAATCGGTTTTCCTGAAGTACTTGAATGAAAGAAACACTGTGTAATATTAAGAAATTAGGTCAAAAACATATTTATATACACAAGCTTAATACAGTAGTAAGACATTAATTGTGGAGTTAGTGTTACATTTTTCTTGGGGATGTAAATATTTTTCTGCCTCAACCAAAGGGCATTAATCGTTTCAAAAATTACAGTCTAATTATTAATGTTTCATAATAATTATATGAAGGTTGCGCATATCATTAAATTCGAAGGAATCTGTCACATAAATTATTAAATTGTAAATTATCAAGAATGTGTCGAATATTATTTTATATTCTGACCGCGATAAACCAATATCTCAGGAGGAGCTTTGATTGACAGGGCAATCCACCAATGAGCGCTTTACATATCATCAGCTGTATTACTAGCCAATCACCGCTCACTTCAGTGACACTAGTGTTTTCATCCCGCCCCTCACACGAGCACATCGGTGGAAACCGCCCGGTTATGCGTGTTTGTTTAGTTTAGGGTTGGTTTCTGTAAATAGTAAATTATCCCATATTCCTGCCTTGATGGACAGTTTTATGCTGCGCGGGGTTTTGTGTGTGTTAGCTCTCTGTGTGTGGAGCTCGGCGGCGCGTGGACGCGGTGATGTGCTCGAGCTCAAAGACGCAGACTTCGACTACATCGCGCCTGAGCACGAGACCCTGCTGGTGAAGTTTTATGCCCCATGGTAAGAGAATAATCATTCATTTACACATGCAATTAAGAACGTTTTGTTGTTAAATAATAATAATAACAAGAAGGGCGTGCGTTTGCAACTCGTGCTGCTGGTGTGTGATGGCGCGCGCTGTCCATGGTACCTCAATACAGCTTTAATGCCGAGCTTTCTTCGTCTTGAGAAAACATTGTAAGGTCGTTTTTGATTGTTTTCTTCTCAGGTGTGGTCACTGTAAGAAACTTGCTCCGGAGTTTGAAACCGCTGCTGCACGCCTGAAGGGAACAGTAACTTTAGCCAAGGTATAATTGCATGTTAGGAATATTCTGGGTTCGATGCAATTGAAGCTTTATTGACAGTGTCTCTGGCATGCTGCCAATTGATACACAAATTTGTGAAAACAAAAATTACTTGCAGTAATGCTCTTACAATGGAAGTCAATAGGGCAAGGCATTGCCCCAGGATACATATTATATTGCCCCAGGATACATATTATATTGCCCCAGGATAAATATTATATTGCCCCAGGATAAATATAAATATGCACTATTTTGTAGCTATAGTCACAAATATTGTAAGATTGCACAAATAAAGTTAGAAAAAATTTATAACAAAGCTATTTTAATCTTTCAATATCTGTTGTGAATCATGGTTTATTATTGCATAAAAAGCATAAGCTAATCATCCATAAGTTCATCCTTCTGATTTAGACAACAGCTCAATTAGTACTTTTAAGTAGTGAAGAACAAATACTTTAACTAAACAAATTCAAGCTTGTAAACCCTCTATCAGTGTTATTTTAGTATCATTGAGATACTATTATAGTTTTTATTCATATTTTAAATATTTTTTTAATCACCATTCTCTTTAATTTGAAATCTGTAGTCATTTTTATATTTAGTTTTTATAATTTTTTTATTTTAGTTTTATTACATTAAATTAAACTATGAATGAAAATGAGAAACATAACATTGCCTTGGCAACTAGCTTGAGATAAAACGTTAACGCGTGTGTGATTTTTATTTTGTTAAAAACATTTTATCTTAACATTATTTGATTTCAAATAACAGGGTATTTGTATGGTTTGTTGTAGTTCTCTCTCTCTGTATAGTCGTCCATATTAAGTGAATCGTTTCATGCGGTAATCACAGCACAGGCAAAAGCAGATTATGGTGATAGTTTTGGAAACTGATCTCAGTGCTCAATATGAAGGATCCTCGTGTGATGTAGGGGATTGAGTATAGATCGAGGCAAGCGTTGCATGTTCTTCAGCGGTTTAAGGATGTATGACGCTGTGTTCAGGTGGACTGCTCTGATAATGCAGACACCTGCAAGCGCTATGGTGTCACTGGATACCCAACACTCAAAATATTCCGTAACGGACAGGAATCATCTTCATTTGATGGGCCACGCTCAGCTGGTATGTTTAATGACGTGTGACATAAATACAGAAGCATATCTGGTGGTTATGTCATTGTGGGTGTATGATTTCCAAACAGAGGGAATCGTAAGCTATATGAAGAAACAGGCCGGGCCAGATTCTGTGCCTCTGTATAGTGGGCATGACCTGGAGCACTTTATCAACAACTTTGATGCCAGCATAGTTGGTAAGTGCTTATAAATGTGTTTATTATTTCTTCTCTAGATTTTGTGCAAACATTAAATGCTAATGTAATTTCGAGATTTCGAATGATATACATTTTAATGCACGAATGCCGTAAATTTGGATAGATGCAAAATGCATATTTTATTAGTAATGTGTCTTGCATTATTTTTCTTTCGTCTGTCCATCTCAGGATTTTTCACAGGGACTGACAGTTCTCAACTCTCCGAGTTTCTGAAAGGAGCCAGTTTAATGAGGGAGAGTTTCCGCTTTGCTCACACCACAGACCTAGAGCTCGGAAAGAATTATGCTGTTGAATATGAGTAAGTGGGTCTAAGCTGGTGGGTCTTAGTTAGGATAGCAGCCATATCACCCTGCAGCCCAAGACCGGTTCCCGCTGAAGCTAAGCAGGGTTGAGCTGGTCAGTACCTGGATGGGAGACTCCTGGGAAAACTAGGTTTCTGCTGGAAGAGGTGTTAGTGAGACCAGCAGGGGGCGCTCACTAGAGGGTGACACGGGAGTGAATTCTCAAACCTCTCCCGTCCCACTCCCACAAAAATGAATCTCTTCCCGTCCCAATCCCATGAAAAAACTGGGGGAAAATCCCGTCCCGTCCACTCCCAGAAGAATGACTCCCATTCCCTCCCACTCCCGTGTTGTTGTTTTTTTGCCGATAACTGTCAATTACAGTAAAAATATAGTACAGATCACAGCGTGCCCACATTATTAGTTGAATAAAAACCCAAAATGTCGTTTTTTGTTATTATATTGAACTGAAAGCCATCTTATGCACAGTGTTGCACAGATTCAATTTCATGTAAATCATCCATGCTAACACACACGTCTTCTAATGTTGTTTTTTTAGACATTTCACTCTCTATAGATATATTTTTCAAAGACGGAGTTTCGAAGTTTCTCGCTCAAGTTCACATGAGACCTAAAGCGCATCCTGTTTGCTTAAAAGCGCAACGTTTCGTTGTTATTCTGAGTGCACACAAATAAACGTAGTCTTTACAGATTCGAAAGATGTATTAGGCTACTTTTATCTGTATGACCAAGAATGACGGAGATTTTAAGAGCAAGTGAGCGCACCGGAGCCTGTCCTGCAGCAAACGCGCTTCCACACAAACACTTCAATAGCGCACGTTTCTCTAGGTTAACATCATATTGAGCGGCCATGTAAAGTTGCTACTACATACATCTTTGAGATGAAAAGCCATATTTGAGGTTGATGAATGATAGGTGAGCGTTTGGATGTCCTGCCCGAGTGTATTACCACATAGACCAGCCGTTAACAATCTGTCCATCACGGACTGCGTCATTCACTTAACCAGCCACACCACAGCAAACAGGAGGAGAGCATAAAGAGACAGGGCAACTAGAATTGAGTTCAGAATTAAAATATACAGTTTATAGTTTATTTATATAAAAGGTATATGTGTGTGTAAAGTTGGGTATCATTACTATTCCCGGTCCCGCCCACTCCCGATTACATTTTTTCCTCTCCCGTCCCAATCACGTGATTCATAGCGATTTTGTTTCCCATCCCGCGGGATTCCCGAGAAAATGTCAGCCTCTAGTGTTCACCCTGTGGTCCGTGTGGGTCCTAACGCCCCAGTGTAGTGAAGGGGACACTATACTGTAAAAAAGCACTGTCTTTCGGATGAGACGTTAAACCGAGGTCCTGACTCTCTGTGGTCATTAAAAATCCCATGATGTCTTTCGAAAAAGAGAGTAGGGCATCCCTGGGATCCTGGCCAAATTCCCCCATTGGCCTCTGAGCATCACGGCCTCATAAGAAGAAATGTTTTTGAGCAGCAAATCAACATATTATTATGATTTCTGAAGGATCATGTAACACTGAAAAATAGAGTAATGATGCTGAAAATTCAGCTGTGATCACAGGAATAAATTACATTTTAATAAATTTAATATATTTAATATTTAATTGTATCACATAATATATGTATGTGTACTGTGTATATTTATTATGTATATATATATATATATATATATATATATATATAAATAAATACACATGCATGTATATATTTAAGAAAAATATGTTATGTTTATATATTAAATATATTTTATATAATATAAATTATATGAAAATAAATGTATATATGCATGTAAATATTTTTGTGTACACACAGAAACACACACACACACACACACAGCAGTGAACACACACACCATGAACACACACACACCCGGAGCAGTTAGAGATTGGGTGCCTTGCTCAAGGGCACCTCGTCGTGGTATTGATGATGGAGAGAGCGCTGTACATTGTAAATATTATAATCTGTAAACCCTTTGCCTGCAGGTCCATGCTTCTGTTCCGCCCCCCCAGACTGAGCAGTAAGTTTGAGGAGAGTGTGGTTCACCACACAGGACCCCTGTCCATCACAGGCCTGCGCCGCTTCATCAGAGACAACATGTGAGCCCACACACACACACACACACACACAGACACAGAGACACACACACACACACACAGACACACACACACAGACACAGACACACACAGACAGACACACACACACACACAGAGACACACACACACACACACACACAGAGACAAACAGACACACACACACAGACACACACACACACACACACACACACAGAGACACACACACACACACACACACACACACACACACACACAGACAGACAGACACACACACAGAGACACAGACACACACACACACACACAGAGACAAACAGACACACACACACAGACACACACACACACACACACACACACACACAGAGAGACACATAGACAGACAGACAGACAGACACACACACACACAGACAAACAGACACACACACACACAGAGACACAGACACACACACACACACACACACACACACAGACAGACAGACACACACACACACACACACACACACAGACACACACACACTGAGATCATTGCTTTTGCTCTGTAGTTTTGGACTCTGTCCTCACCTGACCAAAGAGAATAAGGATTCATTGAGGAAGAAGGATTTATTGACAGCCTACTATGACTTGGAATATCTTCGCAATCCTAAAGGCTCCAACTACTGGAGAAACAGGTGAGTCATTTAAAAACAACGAGTGAATATGTTTATTATGAAGTGATAGAGTACATACCTGTCTTTCTTCGTCCCGATTGCGTTTAGAGTGCTGAAGGTGGCGTCTAAGTTCAGTTCTCAGGGCCTGTTGTTTTCTGTGGCGAACCGTAATGACTTCCTGGAGGAGCTGGAGAATGAGTTCGGTCTGGGTGCATCGGACTCAACCGAGCTGCCGTTTGTCACCATCAGGACACGAACAGGAAACAAATACACCATGAGAGAGGAGTTCACGTGAGTCAACACCTCATACTGTGGGGATCCTGTTTACAGAGGTTTAAGGAAGAGATTAAACATGATTTGATATTTAAAAGGAGTCATATGACGTTGCTAAAAAGAACATTATTTTGTGTATTTGGTGTAATTCAATGTGTTTGTGATTTAAGGTTAAAAAAACATTATTTTCCACATACTGTACATTATTGTTGCTCCTTTCTGAAACAAATCGATTTTTACAAAGCTCATCATTCTGAGAAGCGAGGTGTGCTCTGATTGGCCAGCTATCCAGTGCGTCGTGATTGGCCGAATACCTCAAGCGCGAGACGGAAATGTTACGCCCCTTACCGTATTGTGATGCCGTGTACCGACGCGACGAGACAAAAACAATAAAACCCATTATAAACGAGGCCTTTGTTGATCCAGTGGGTACATAATTACTGATTATAATGACTTATACTGTCTTTTTAACGCACCGCGTAAACATTACCATGTCTCCATTTGTGATGGGAGAAACAACAAGCACTACCCTACACTGCTCAAAACACGACAAACATAATAAAAGAGAATAAAACGTACTTACTGGCTGTGAGTCAGAAGCGTCAGATTGCCCCACTTTTAGAGGTCTGCTACCCGACCCGAACCCGCGGGTCCCGAAATACTGTCGGGTTTCGGGTTAATGTTTAATGGATAGCTTCGGGCTCGGGTCGGGTTCGGGCTTGTAGCTAAACCAAAACTATACGCAGAGGCTTCGCTGCTTTCATAGACGCACGCACACACATATCAGAGATCGCGCACAAACAGCACGGAAACTTTTATTAGTAAAATAGCTTCGACAGGCTACTGACTCGCAAGTCACAACATTATATTTATCTGCAATGAGGCGGCAAAATCGCTGTTTTTGAAGTAACTAAGCCTCATTGCTTGTAGAGAGACATGCGCAGACGCAGGTTCACATGCACGCGCAACATTCATCCCCCCTTATCTCTCTCTCTCTCTCTCTCTCTCTCTCGCTAATTCAAATAAATGATTAATGCATTCAAATAAATACAATCTTATTTAAGATCTTATGTCTGATTTAAAGTAGACAGAATGCTAACGAGCCTTAACTGACAAAAAATGACCATAATTTGCACGGTGCAGATTATCTTCTTGTCTATACAAAATGCATAAACTCGGCAGAATGTATGCGACCGCTGCACCTGATGTTCACAAACTTTCATAACTGGCAAATGTTTGTGAAATGGCAGAGCCTTGATTAATCTGTTTCTTTGCATGCAATCGTGAAATGCAGCCTTTTTCCTTTTTTTTGTTGGCTATTCGTTGGGGGGGGGGGGGGGTGATTTCGGGTCGGGTTCGGGCTCTAAATTTAACTGTGCCGCTCTGGTCGGGCCGGGTTGGGTCAGACAATCTCGGGTACGGGCCGGGTTCGGGCTTCAGTTTCAGCCCGTGCAGACCTCTACCCACTTTATAAAAGCCGGTGTGTGACATTTTATCCTAACCGTCAGACCGGGGCTTACTGCGCATGCGCACATCAACCGTCCTTTTTCCTCACGCGGAACAACAATATTTAATGCATCTGTATTACTGTAGGGGCAGGTTTATGGTTGTGGTAGGTGTAGACATTAATAAAGCATTTTTTTTCGTTGTCGAATTGTACTACCTACTGTTTTAATGGGAGGTAGGAACATCTGACAGGGTAGCACAGATCGACAGAACACCGGGATTGTAGGCTAACGTTACTCTCCCAGATTCAGGAAATACGGGGACATTCTACAACGCTTAACGTGAAAAACGCTTAACGTGGCTTAACGTACCTAAACATCGACCAGGGAAACCCAAATTTCTGTCAAACCTTACTTGTAATAAACACTAACTACTGTCAAAAGAACGAGCCCTTATTCCACAGATAAAGTGAATAATTTCACGTTAAGCGTTTTCTCCCCCATAGAAGTCCATTATAAGGAAATAGCTTAACGTGGTTTAACGTACCTTAACAATGACCGGGGAAAAACAAACTTCTGTCAAATTGTACTTATAATAAACACTTTCTGCTGTCAAAAAGGAGCTCTTATTCATCGTATAAAGTGAATAATATCAGTTAAGCATTTTATCCCCCATGGAAGTCCGTTAAGAAACAGTTCAACGTGAACGCATCGACAAACAGAACATTTTGTTCAGTTTCAATTTGTAATAAGCATGGTAACGTTACATATACACAATAAACAGGTACATTTCTCCTGTCTCAGCTCATTATCTTTAATGATCACGTCCTCCCGCAGAGCACTAGGCTATGGTAATGATCTACGCGAGCCACGCGAACAGGGTCAACGACTCCCAAACGATTCGCTCAACGATTCATTTTTCCAAACCCCTCATTTGCGTGACGTTAATCCCATTCGTTGTTAAGGTACATTAAACCACGTTAAGCTGTTTCCTTATAACGGACTTCTATGGGGGAGAAAACGCTTAACGTGATATTATTCACTTTATCTGTGGAATAAGGGCTCGTTCTTTTGACGGTAGTTAGTGTTTATTACAAGTAAGGTTTGACAGAAATTTGGGTTTCCCTGGTCGATGTTTAGGTACGTTAAGCCACGTTAAGCGTTTTTCACGTTAAGCGTTTTAGAATGTCCCGAAATACGTTAGTCATCCGTAAAATGCGCGGCACACCAGGGTTTGAAAACGAGAAAAAGTCAATCGGTTGACTCTGAGCAGAATCGATATTTGAACGTTTCCCGCGTTCCTCTGTATTATTACCGTTCCGAACCCGGTTCGAGTAAAAAAAGATAACGGTTAATAACTTTAGTTTTTAAATTGTCTTTACCTACAATAATAATAATAAAGTACAGTGTTTTCTTTAAACAAAACAAAAAAGGAGAAAGAGATGATATTGAAACCCGCTGCGTCATGAACGTCAGTTAATCTGAAGCTTTTTCTCCTTTGTTTAAAAATGTGTTCACATTGGATAAACAAATCAACAATAAACATGTTTCATTTCAAAACGTATTACAATACTGCTCAAATGTTTGGGTCCAGGAAGATTTTTTTAAATAAATACTTTTATTCAGTAATGTTGGATTAAAATTGAAATTTATAATGCTACAAATTTAAAATAAATATTGTTTTGAACTTCATATTAATCAAAAAATCCTGAAAAACAGTGTATCATGGTTTCCTCAAAAATATGAAGCAGTACAACTGTGATTTAATAAGATATGCAATGTTTTTAAAGCAGCAAATCAGGATATTAGAATAATTTCTGGAGGATCATGTGACACTGAAGACTGGAGTAGTGATGCTGAAAATTCATCACAGAAATAAATACATGAAAATGGTTACTATAGATTTTAGTCATATTTCACAATATTACTATTTTCACTGTATATTTGATCAAATAAATTCAGGCTTGCTAACTATAAGAAACAGTCTTCAACTGACCCCAAACTGTTGAACAGTAGCGTTCAACACACATTAATAAGACTGGTATCATAACAATAATATTCTTCATTTTGCTATGTCCCGTAATGTACATCAACACATTCGAAGCTGATTTTAACTGTTCATTTGGTCCCTCCTCAGTCGAGATGGCAAGTCTTTAGAGAAGTTTCTGGAAGACTATTTTGCAGGACGACTCAAGCGTTACATCAAATCAGAGCCTGTGCCTGCCGAAAACAATGGAGCCGTCAAGGTTAGCGAGACACGTGTTTAAATTAGCTTGTTTAATTTGGTCTTCATTCACACTCAAGCGTTAACACAAGTCGCTGTCTGTGGTCAGGTGATTGTGGCAGATACGTTTGAAGAGATGGTCAATGACCCAGAGAAAGACGTGTTTATTGAGTTTTATGCTCCGTGGTGTGGCCACTGTAAAAAACTGGAGCCCAAATATACAGAGCTTGGAGAACGGGTGAGTTTTACATGATATCCATGTGTTTTCATCTCTGTGTGAATCACTTCTCATTCTGTGTTTCTGTTTTTTATGGTCTCAGCTGTACAGTGACCCCAATATTGTAATCGCCAAGATGGATGCAACTGCCAATGATATCCCGCAGGGCTATGATGTGCAAGGGTATGTATTCTCTCGCTCATCAAATGCTTTGTAGTGATTTTAGCTAGCCGTTATTAACCCTTTAAGTCCCGCCGGCGGGACGCCTAGTGGTGACAGGGTAAAGTCGTCAGACAAAAAAAAAAAAGTTGAACATGTCATATATCCACGGAAAGCTGAGATTCTTGTGATTTCATTTTAAGATACAATAAACACAGCAAGTACAATCAGTGTCTTTATCAGACCACTTTTTGTTGACATAATGCAGACATGCATGATAGTACAGACATACATAGGAATAACACAGTAGGGATGCAATATAACACCAATATAAGAAAAAACCCACAAATTAAATAATGTACTATGTACAGAAATAGAAATATAGGAAAAAAATGTATTTAGATTATAAATATATATGTAATTTTAAAAGTGTACACATTTTGGATTCTATGTATAAATGTCACTATAATGTGTTTATGCTTCAGTTACTATGTGTCAGTAATTATTGACAGTGAATCTGGAGGAGGAACTGAATATCTCTAAGTGTAACCTTTCATTAGAGCCCAAAATGATGACTGTACATTAAAGCATTCAAGAATTACAGCATTGTATGTGTCGTTGGTTACAAAGCGTCGTTTGGAGTCTCCCAAGTGTAATTTCTTTGGAAGCGTCTAGACATAAAATTAGATAAACATGTGTAAAACACTAATTATCTAATATATTGTTTATCAAATGGTAAATTTGGCTTGGTAAGGCTTCATTCTGTGATCAGTTCATACCTCCCAGATATAGTCATCTGCAGGCGTCTATTTACAAAATAAATGCAGGCGGAATTCTTTTTTTCTTTTTTTAGTGTATTCAAAGTGCTATTACTCAATATCAGTAAGACTTACAGTGATTCTGACTGTTGAGAAACAAACCTCAGAGTGTCACCTTTCAAAGGAGACCAACACCATGCATATCATCCAAATGGCCCAAGAACAGCATGCACTTTACTTTGGGTATGCCTTTTTTAGACGTTTTAGGCTAATTTCACAGGAATCGTAAAGGGTTAATGTTATGTTATTCTTTTAAGATTTCCTACAATATACTTTGCCGCTGCTGGCCGGAAAGATGAGCCAAAACGATATGAGGTAATTGTTTATTTCCAGCGTGACCGTGTTTCTCTTCACTTATATCAACTACAATGTCCATACTCTAGATTTATCATTTTAAATATAAATTCTTTGTATGTTGGTTGTTTTCTTTCAGGGAGCCCGTGAAGTGAAGGATTTCATTAACTTCCTAAAGCGCGAGGCATCCAAACCTCTTGTTCTGAATGGAGTCAAGGAAGAACTGTAAACGTTAAAAGGGAAATTGCTGTATTCGGGAAGAGCGAAGAATCCTGCTGCAGTTCAGCCATGCATATCACCATATCAAATAAATTGGCAACAATCAATAACATAAAACCAATTGAGATCCAGGGCCTCGTTTATAAAATGTTGTGCAGAAACCATCTCTCGAATATGTGTTTCATAAAATGAACGTACGCACCGAAAACGCACGTTATGTGAAATCTATGAATCGCAAATGATCTTGAACTTGCGCTGCTGAATGGTTGCAGCCTTGTAGTGACTCTTAATTAATGTCATTAGCATATGAAAGATCGCCAGTCATCGTCCAAACCTTTCATTTAGAACAGCGAGCTTTCGTTTTTCAACAACCTGCAGTGCAGTAAAAGTGCGTTCGTCTGCTCAGACCCTGACGTGACTTAAGCAGTTTTCAGTTTACAAATATGAGCATTGGCATGGATTTAAACGCGCACACACACACACTATATGAGCAAATCTGTGCATACACACTTTATAAACGAGGCCCCCAATATTTATATTGTCTACTACATGATAGAAAATAGTGCAGATTGCTTCTTTTGTTGAGGAATCCTGTTTTGTTGTTTAATCATTTTGTTCTTTGTTGCATGAGCTTTATTGGTCTGTTCTTTACTGTTTAACTCAATATTTTCATCTATACATTAGGTATCATTGTTGTTCAACATACATTTACAAAAATACCAATATTCATGCCCTGTGTGGATGGTGAAACTAATCTGTAGATGCACAGTAATTGGTTTCAAGCATTATCAATGTTTGCAAATGCCATTTCTTGCTCCGGATCAAATGGAAAGGCATCTGTTATGACATGGGTTGAACAACTGATCTTATAATGTTTATTTATTGACTATTTATACAGTTTGGGTGTGAAATGGATGCAGTTTGTATGATGAATGTTGTCCTGTCACTTTAGCATTTTTTTCTACGTATCTATGCCTTAAGGTTTAGTATGTAGGTAGTTTGTTTGACATCTAACCGATGAGCAGAAAATGCTGGTTTATTAAAAGAATTGATTTTGGTCAGCTGTTTCTTTTATGTTTAAATGTCTTAACAAATTCAGTTTTAACCTGCATAATTGAACGAAATTGAATGAGCACTAAGACAAGCTCCAAAATGAACCATAAAAGTTGCCTTTATGACTTGATATAAAGCATAATAATACCACAGGTTATGGAAAAAAGAGCAGACTGTTAGAAAACAATTATATAAGTAGCCTTTTATTCTACAGACATTATGAGTTTGTATCTATACATTCACAAATATGAAATGAAACCGGTTTATAATGTTTTTGTAGAAGCAAAATACTGTCATTAAAGAGGATTTTATGTTGAATTCCCCTCCGTAGTAAATGATGCTCTCTATACGCAGAGTACGCAGTTTGCGTAGGAAAACAACTCCCTGGAACCATCACAGTTGCTAAAAAAAACTTAACTTTTATTCTATTTCAATATTAAAATTATCATATATATATACATAATTCATGTTTAGATTTTATTTATGTATATCATTGTGTTGCAGCTGACCGCAAATGAACCAGGAAAAGACATCAGCAGTCTGGCGCCAAGAAACGAAAAATAACAAAAGATGATGCCCGTGCATTACTTCCAGGTACAGTCTTAATCAGTCTTAAACTTAATCAGTGGCGGCTGCTCAATACAGTGCAAAAACTACCACATGCATTACTGTAGAACAGTATGTATACAGTACTTCACACAATGGCTTGTAGATTTATAAAGCACCTGAAACTAACAAAGGTTAGATGTTTTCTCCAGGTAGCAGGGCCGTGCAGAGACCTTTGGAGGGGCAGGTGCTCAAAATATAAAAGGGGCACATGAAACAAGGCTTTAAATAGGGCTGTGCACAAAATATCATAACAGCAATGTATAGTGACGCATTCCTTGCTGATACGCGTATTGATGCGGATGCTTCTGTATTGATACAGTAGCAAATGCCATGATGCAGTTTAGAAAAAGAAACAAAACAGAAAAGTTTTAAGTTTAAAAGTTAAATAATATTTTCTTTGCACCTGCCTCAAGCAGCTCCTTTTTTTGTTTTATTCTTCTCTCTTTGCGAGGCATCTTTGCACTGCAGCACACACACACACACACACACACACACAGGGACATTTCACACATTTTTCTGAAATCTATAAGGGCCATATCTTCTTCACTCTGCACTGTGATGTCAGGTCAGGTATATTACTCGTTTTATACTGAAATGGTTTAATTTATTTCCAGAGAGATGTTATTGAATTTACAGGCTAAGGTGTTTTTGCTATTGTAAACACTACTGTTGCTTTTGTAGAAAAAATGTCATATTTAAAATATAATTGTATTCTAATCCTGTTCTGAATTTATTCATTTTTGAATGATAATGATAATTAAAAACAGGATTGATAAGTAAAATTCGGAGAATGAGAAAATCAGTATAGCCTTGTTTTACCAGTGTTGAGGTAATTACTTTAAGGCACTCTACATTTTTAAATAAATACTGTAACAATAAAAGTAAAAGTATGAATAGATTTTAGTCAAATGACATTAAAAAGACCAGACCATTCCACCCCCATGAAACTTTTCTCCCTTAAATAGCACGAACGAAGTGAACACATGCACCTTTTTTTACTGGCATAAAGTTGGCTTGACGTTGGAGGTTCGATATTCGCATATTTAGGGACCGTCTCTAAAGTTACATGCGATATTGGTATACACTTTTCTAACTTCAATAGCATTTGAGCAGAATGACTTACAGTCATAAAAACAACTGTAAACTGTTCATCTAGGTGTAAACTATAATGCACACCTTTTACATTTTTGATATTTATTAAAAATATATAAATATAAAAAATATATAAAAATATTTTAATATACTGTAAATCATATGTTAAAAATGGCTATTTTTCATATAAAAAATGTAAAAGGTGTGCATTATAGTTCACAGCTAGATGAACAGTTTACAGTTGTTTTTATGACTGTAAGTCATTCTCCTCAAATGCTATTGAGCTTTAAAGTTGCGTTTGAGCCCATTTTGTAGTGAAAAATTGATTTTTTTTACATATGATTTACAGTAGATTTTAATAAATATCAAAAATGTAAAAGGTGTGCATTATAGTTTACACCTAGATGAACAGTTTACAGTTGTTTTTATGACTGTAAGTCATTCTGCTCAAATGCTATTGAAGTTAGAAAAGTGTATACCAATATCGCATGTAACTTTAGAGACGGTCCCTAAATATGCGAATATCGAACCTCCAACGTCAAGCCAACTTTATGCCAGTCCTTTTTTTATGGTGCTGCTGCGGTGTATAACGTTAAAAGTGGCGTTTGCTGCTGGCTAAACACAGCGATTTAAACAAAAGCTGTGCAAGGCATGTTCTCTTCACGTTGTTCTTGTAAAATAATAATAATGATAAGTAAGCAAGCATACCACTCCGCTGAGAACCCCACTTACTTAAGCTGCACCCGTAGCGCGGACGATATTGAAGTGGTGCCTGAGCGCGAGGGATCGTGCGGATGACGTCATCAGGTGAAAGGTTATCATGTGAGTGATTTTATTTACGCTAAATTATTAATCATTAATTTGACTAATAGTTACATTGGTGAGGCCTTCACAGAAGGGTGTTTAATAAAAAAATAAAAAATAAATTTGGCTTGACAAAAGGGCACTTTGGGCATCATGGGGCAGGTGCTCAAGCACCCTCCGCCCCCCCCTCTGCACGTGCCTGCCAGGTAGGGACGGTAGTAGTGGACGCTGCGGTGTCAGTTCACTTTAAAACCATTACAAGCTATACAACAGATTACAGAGAGGTTAGTTATTGATTTAATCTAAATGTGATGCTCTGAAAATGGGTTATTGATAAAAGTAACACATAATACAAGTAAATGAGTAATAGACATTTCTCCATCTTTTTTCATAATGTATTAAACAATCCTGTATTTATACTCATATTGTATCTAAAAAGGCCTGTTTTTCAGAGTAAATTTGATCTGGAACTGAAAACGGATGCTCGGTAACAAATCGTGAATTAATTCACTACTTTTCTCAGCAGTAGTTTAATAATAAATGTGTAATTAAAATTACAGTAGCTTTCCTTTCACATCCATCCTAACCTCAATAAACATGTTTTTGGGTGTCCTGAAGCTCTGATGAAGAGCTGGACGTGCGTCTGGATTTTGATATCCCAGTGGAAGAAAGTCATTTTCTGGTGAAGAGAAAAAAAGTCGTGTCACAGGCTCTGCACCTGAGCCCAGCAAGGACACCAATCACTCGGACTCTGCAAAGTCAAACTTTGATTCGATTGTTTGTATAGAATACAAATACCCAACTTTTGAATCTGTTTTTTGACTCCTCAGGTCCCAGTACAAATACAAACAACAATACAAATTAAGCTCACATACACAATTATAATGAGTGAAATGTGTTCTCTGCATTTAACCCATCCAAATACACACACACCTGGAGCAGTTGGGGTTCGGTGCCTTGCTCAAGGGTCTCACCTCAGTCGTGGACACTTCCTGCCAGAGCCGGGATTCGAACCCACAACCTCGGGTTACCTCGGGTTTCAAGTCCAACGCTCTATCCATTAGGCCACGACTGCCCCGAATCTGACTTCCAGTGCTGGCTGTGGTGGGAGCAGAGCGTTAACAAGCACATACGGTAGTCTTTAGCGTCTGCAGAAGATCCAGCTTCTTGATGCAGTCAGCTACACCACAGGGCTTTCAGGTGCCACTTGGTGAGACGGAGTCTTTATTGTAGTTTTAAACATGGCTTGGTTTTAAACAGACTGATTAAAAACAATTCAGTTTTTTGTTCAATCCTCATTTCAGGGCTCTAGGCTCCCTTTATGAAGACCCTAAGAGGTCAAAGGGTGAGTCTATACAGAGAGAGCTCTCTAGAAAATGTGCTCCGTATGTTTTCCTCCGAGCAGCTAACGTAATACAAACCGAGGATGGAGGAGCGATACCTTGCGTCTCTCATCGACATGTGGGGTCTGGCTGTAGAGTATCTTTTCCAAGCGAAGGTTAAAAAAAGTGTTTGCTGTCAGTTTTGACTGGGTGTTAAAATGTGGTACACAATATAATCCACGTTCCCTTCATAGACACCCATGGGCACACTATCTGGAACGCAGAGGACCGTGTCTGAAGGCCAGAACCCTCTCCCCATATTTACAGCGGTTAAACTAAAGTATAGTAGATGCAGGTATGTACTAATAAAAGTGTAGGGGGGGTGATGTTGAATTTAACAGTAGCACCTCCCTGTATCTCACACACAAATTGACTTCCTCACCAGAGGACTTCCAGAGGCTCATCAACCTCTCTTCCTACAACAAAGATGTCATTTTGAATGTGCTAAACGAAGCTTTAAACTCAAACGAAGGCGATCTGTAGGAAAGATGAGTTCAGGGTCTACATTCTACACCAAAACCAGGATCACAAAACACAATGATCACCGCTACTGTGAAGACAACCAGCATCAGTAAGAATATTATTACATAAGAATTGTGATAAACTATTAACTATAAGCTTATATTTTTAAAAGTGGATCATGAAATCGCATCTGTCCATTTAACCAGTCATATTTCTGTCATTTCAACTATTTTCAATTAAAAGTTTTAAAGTGCAACCAAAAAATGCATCACTTGGTTGTAACTTTTGAACGAGTTACGTTGAAAGAATCAAAATAGTCAAGACCACTTATTTGGCAACACAATTAAACCTAATTCATTGATTAAAATACTAGGATTAAGTCTGCTAAAATGGGCCACGTTTTGATAAAATACTTTTAATACTATCAAATAAGCTATGCATGAGATCTCATGGTATTCTTAAATTAGTATAGTCTCTTGAATATATGTATATTGTTTTAATTAATCGAGTATCAGCAGTATACCTTGAGCCATGGCACAACATTCAGGTAAAATGGGACGATATAAAAGAGATTTCAGCTTAATTTTCCTTTTAACAGTAAATTGACTTTAGTGTGTCATAGCAACATCATAAATGTATTTAATTAAACCAAGCAATTATAAATGAACTGATCTTGTGTAGGTGTGTTTTATATGGATACACATCTAGATTAGGCTTATTTTTTTCTGTGTGTGTGTGTGGTCCATTTTCCTTTCCCATGTTGACCCGTATGTAACTTATAGGCCAGTAGTGTTTTTATGGGATGAGAAAAGTAATTGCTGTTGTTCAATCAAGTGCTGAAAAAAAAATCTGTGTAACAGTCTTCATCGTTTTTGTTTTTAAATCTGCATATTACAGTAACAAAGAAACGGGTCAGGAAATGTTTTACAGCCATGTGATATTGGCTTAAGAGGAACAACACTCAAGCTACTTTATGATTTATACCCACACAGACTTAAGATATTCTTCTGAAGCAACCTTGCATTCATTGACCTGGGTGAGTTTTCACTTACAATCCATGGAAAAATAAAGTCAAGGCAATGAACCAAACTGATATAATGCAACTTCATAGAAGCAGAACACAAGAGATGAGAAAACTGTGCAATGTGAATACTCACATACGTTCAGAAGAGACATGTAGGACTCACACAACTTAGGAAAAGACATTTATTGTGAATTCTGAACCCTGGTTCCTCAACAGCTGTAAAGAAAAAAACACAAATTCAACAGGATTAACAAAAAAATCACATTCAAACTGATTCTATATTCTACTCCTACCCAGAGAAGAAAACCCGGGGCTCATACCAAACATAAAAACCTCTTATTAGTGGTTCTGTGGTAAATCTAGTGAAACCTCTGAAGTGATCTCGACACCGGAGGAACTCGTCGGTCTGACCGATGATTAAAACAAAACACTGGTCTAATTAAGACAGTTTCCTGATTGCATTTTTGTCTTCCCGTGTCTGGTCTTTTCTAATACATGCACTGAAAGCTTGCAGACTGTCAAGAACAGTCACAGACGATCCCAGCTATATTACACATCCAAAATATACCGCCTTTTTCATGCAACAGCCGTTTTAAAGTAAGCCAAATATCTGGTTGCATTGAACAACGATCTTTATATTTAACAATCCATCACATCATGAACTAATAAGACAAGTCAACTCATGACGCTCATGTATGTGAACGTTACTTATCCTTAAGGAACTAAAACAAACAGCACCAGAGCCATCCTACAGGTATCTAGCTTTCATTATAACTTTATTTTCTATGTGGAGGTTAAGAACTGAAATTGTTTTCACAAGGGACACCCCATTTTCTGTACAGTGTTTCAGAGGTTAGGTTTAGTTTCTCCCCAGAGTGTTTTATAGTCTCACTCTCTTCGTATTTAAACCTTAGTCTTGGTCGAATTGGAAATTGTTGGAGAAGAGTGAGGCCATGGCAATAGATACACAACCCACCCACCCACCCACCCGCCCCGGTCAGGTTCTTAGCGGATCGCTTTGACGGGACTCTTGAAGCTGGAGGCTGCCTGCAGCTGTAGCTGGTAAGCCATCGGGTGAATCTTGAAACCATAGAGCCTGGAAAAGGAGAATGGCGAAGAGCGATTTGAGAGATGTGAGGAAAACCATTTATATATAACACAGCAGGTGATCGCCATATAAAGAAAAGACGAACCTGGGCACAAACTGGTTGGCAGGCCTCTTTGGCCGGTACTCGGGATGCACCATAAAGAGCATGTGGGGGAAACCAGTGCCAAAATAGGCTCCATCAGTGTGATGGTGTCTGGACGACTTGGGTGTGTACACATCCATACACTTAGGGCAGTAGAGCTTCACCATGGCCTCGCCAGGAATGTCAGAGAGCCCTGGAGACAAACACACTAGACTCACTCACTGGATCTCACACAGAGTTCACGGGATTTGTACTTGTAATCCTCAACTTTATTATCCCTTTACAATTCCTGTAAAAATTGGCCTAAAACGTCTAAAAAAGGCATACCCAAAGTAAAGTGCATGCTGTTCTTGGGCCATTTGGATGATATGCATGGTGTTGGTCTCCTTTGAAAGGTGACGCTCTGAGGTTTGTTTCTCAACAGTCAGAATTCACTGTAAGTCTTACTGATATTGAGTAATAGCACTTTGAACACACTAAAAAAAGAAAATAATAATTCCGCCTGCATTTTGTTTGTAAATAGACGCCTGCAGATTACTATAATCTGGGAGATATGAACTGATCACAGAATGAAGCCTTACCAAGCCAAATTTACCATTTGATAAACAATATATTAGATAATTAGTGTTTTACACATGTTTATCTAATTTTATGTCTAGACGCTTCCAAAGAAAGTACACTTGGGAGACTCCAAACGACGCTTTGTAACCAACGACACATACAATGCTGTAATTCTTGAATGCTTTAATGTACAGTCATCATTTTGGGCTCTAATGAAAGGTTACACTTAGAGCTATTCAGTTCCTCCTCCAGATTCACTGTCAATAATTACTGACACATAGTAACTGAAGCATAAACACATTATAGTGACATTTATTCATAGAATCCAAAATGTGTACACTTTTAAAATTACATATATATTTATAATTTATAATCTAAATACATTTCTTTCCTATATTTCTATTTCTGTACATAGTACATTATTTAATTTGTGGGTTTGTTCTTATATTGGTGTTATATTGCATCCCTACTGTGTTATTCCTATGTATGTCTGTACTATCATGCATGTCTGCATTATGTCAACAAAAAGTGGTCTGATAAAGACACTGATTGTACTTGCTGTGTTTATTGTATCTTAAAATGAAATCACAAGAATCTCAGCTTTCCGTGGATATATGACATGTTCACATTTTTTTTTTTGAGTTTTGTGTCTGACGACTTTACGCTGTCACCACTAGGTGTCCCGCCGGCGGTATGGCGGTACGCTGGATTCTTAAAGGGTTAAAGGAATAGTTAACCCAAAATTGTCATCTACTCACCCTCATGTTGTTCCACCCCTGTATGAGTTTCTTCTACTGAGTAATAGGGGTGGGACAATAAATCAATATGGCGATATATCACGATCCTTCTCCATGCGATACGAGAATCGATATCTGGCGCCAAATATCATATTTGAATTAATACAATAAGGTGCTCTAAATAGATTTCCCTGCTCACAGCGTCTAAAAATGCGCGGAAATCGCGGCCGTGCCATATCCAGCTTCTATCCAAAAACGCTCTGAACCACATTCTCTATGAAGATGGGGAAGCACGAGGAACCGAAGGATAAACAGATTTCCAGCCACTGTATTAGCTTTACTGCTTATATATAATATATATGTTTATGGAGATGAGGAGGAGTTGAAGAGGACTCCAGTGGCAACCTGTGAAGCTGGTGGCCACTAGGGATGTGCCATGTATATCATAATTGTTGTTTTAACGATGTGCAATTTGATATTATCTAGTATTTTGCAAAAACCAAACAATACACCCTTACAGAGCTTGCACAATTCTAATGTGTTAAACAGCGCATGCGCGCATTTAGAGTGTCTTTCACTGCATGATTCAGTCGATTAAAATGCATTAAGAATGAGCACAAAATTCAAGATATGGCAGAAAATGTATATCATTTCATATGGTTAAAATTATAAAATAATGCTAAATTATCATAATATAATGTTTGACTGAAATAATCAATTGAATTTGATAGGCGTATGTAAAATTGTGTAGATTAGTGTAATGTTTTATAATAATAATTTATTCTATTTGGTGATCATTTCATTCATTTAACATAATATTGGGGCATCCAAGTTATTTGACATATTTGTAATAATTTTTTGATTTTAAATGTAACAGTTACTTTCCCTGGTAATTTGTTTATTTTATAACGATGTAACTCAGTTAGTATTTTTGAGAAGTAACTAGTAATATAACTAATAACTTTTTTAAAGTAACGTGCCCAACACTGCATAATATAAAAATGTATTGTATGTCTTTGATTAATAATGAATATGAAGAGCTTTAATAAAAACAATTGCATATTAAATCGCAATAATTTTTATTTTATGAATTGGTAACACTTTAAAATAAGATTAATTAGTTAACATGAACCAAGAATGAACAATATTGCTGCAGCATTTATTAATCTTAATGTTCATTTCAGCATTTACCAATGCATTATTAAGACCACAAGTTGTTTTGTTTTAGTGTTTTTTAATATTGATAAATGCACTGTGAACTAACATGAATAAGCAATTAACAACTGTATTTTTATTAACAAAGATTAATACATAAATGTAATAAATGCATTGTTCATTCATGTTAACACATTAACTAATGTTAATAAATGATACCTTATTGTAAAGTGTTACCAATTAATTATACAAATATATATATTTGAAAAGATGAGATGACAGACAGAGACTCTCTCACCATTTAATTAGCGATATGAAAAAGTAACAATGACACATAATTCTGCCAAACATCTCCTTTTGTATGTAATATAGATAAGAAACAAAATAAAGGTAAGTGACACGATGCTTTGGATTAACTGTTTTATTCACAACGTATCTTAAAATACCTTATAGTGATATGATAACCAAAACAGTCCTGAGCTAGATCAAGCTTGCATCTCTGTAAACCAAACTGTCACTTTAATGAAATTATTTCCTCACTTTAGTGTATGCACAAACACACACATTTTCTGCCCCATATCTAGAATTTTGTGATCCATCTTAATGCATTTTATTAGACTGAATCATGCAGTAAAATAACTCTCTAAATGCGCATGCACTCTAGTCTAGACTTCATCACGTAATGCAAGTGTGCACTTCGTAGGTGTTTGGTTTTTGCAAATTACAATAAATTTGCACATTTAAACAACAATTACGATATTAATCGCAGACGATATATATCGCACACATCTAGGTTTGTGCCCCTTATGCCATGTTCACACAGCATGTAAACACATTAGCCTGCTTTCTTTTGGTTTATCGAAGTGTCAATGTGGTTATATATTACGTTTTGATTATGGACAGGACAACGGGTTATTTCAATAAGCTGAGTTATCAGTGTATTGGGGCGCATGTAAATGTGCTTAGTATCAGCATGCAATCTCTTTATGAGATAATCAAATTGGGAGATCACCAACTGGTTCATAAGAAGTGATTATCAACTGGTGCCAATCAATCAGAGCATCTCTAATTTAAAAAAAAAAAGATTACAATGAATTGTACACCTACCAATGGGCAGCATTGGCTGATTCTCACAGTAAACACGAGGACAATAGCCAAAATCTCCCTGCTGGTACTTCTCCAGCTGCAAGAGAAAACAAGCACAACGTCATACACATGAAGCTGAAGTCTTTTAATAAAAAAGACTCGATCGCTAGATGACGCAGGGATAGCGTACCATCTGGGCAATGCCACGGTTAGTGAGGATATAGCGTGCATGGATCAGTCCATACAGCATCTCAGCAGCCTGCTCAATCAGGTCACTCTGGTTAGGGTTGTCCTCCAGCTCCTCATCTGATACAAACACACACAACACCATTACAAGCTGCTGGACGGGAGGGAATCTTGTCCCGTGCTTGTGCACACGCCATCAGAGAAGTATTATAATGATAACACAGATAAATTATTCATAATAACATCCCATAAATAAAAGAACTGGCCATTTTGATTTCATAGTGATTTTAAACAGTGAAATGCAGGTCTTCTCTAGTATGTTTTTAATAGGGATGTGCAACAGCGATTGAGTACTCGGCCGTGACAGCGATGATCGATCATGAAAACGATGATCGTAGGACACATTCTGATTGGTTATAGCAGCACCCTGAGCTCTGATTGTTTATCTTGAAGCAGCATGTGGTTCAAAGTATAGACGTGAGAAGAGAAGCTTGGCTTTGAAGTCACGTAGTGATGTACATACATATCTGATTCATCTAATATAGGATGTGTTGGGATATTAACATTTATTTACATGCTGAATGCACTGCATATTACCAGTGTTTAGTATGAGTTATTGAATGAGTTATTTGAGATGGTCATATTGCTTTTAGATGTTTCTTTAAAAAAAATACTGATCCTATAATAATGCAGCAGTGATAAATTCATCATATTTGTTCAACAGGCATACTTCAATTAAAATGGTTTTCGTACTTCGTATGGCTTCGAAAACAAGCAGCGACTTTAGGAATCACTTGATAATGTAGATGTAAATATAGCACAAATCTGCCATAAACATTAATGACATAAGAATTAGGCTTGCCGCGATAGACGGTGAAGGCGGTTATACTGGTATTAAGCCGCAACACTGTTACATCACTTGCTCACCGCGGCACCGTCCCTCACCGTCGTTTAGATTGTTTTTTTTATAGTAATACAAATAATTTTGTTCAGTTATAGGACACTACAATCAAAACTGAACGCTGCTGCTCAACGCAGTGCACCGAACGAACGAGAGCCGTGCATCTAGGTCTGATTGCCGCGGCTGTCCCGACCAGATTTCTTGCGCCGCGGGATTAAAATAATTTCCTGAATAAACCGCGGTAACGCTGGTGCAATTTTATTTCTAACTATATCCCGTTCCCGACGTCCTTCAGAACAGTATATCTGCGCTTTACTCTTATCGAGCACCGGTACAGTCTGCACTCGGACCGTTATGCACGCGCTGCATAAGACAAGAAGAGTGAGGTGACACACACAAGAAGAGTGAGGTGACACACACAAGAAGAGTGAGGTGACACACACAAGAAGAGTGAGGTGACACAGACAAGAAGAGTGAGGTGACACAGACAAGAAGAGTGAGGTGACACAGACAAGAAGAGTGAGGTGACACAGACAAGAAGAGTGAGGTGACACAGACAAGAAGAGTGAGGTGACACAGACAAGAAGAGTGAGGTGACAGACAAGAAGAGTGAGGTGACACAGACAAGAAGAGTGAGGTGACACAGACAAGAAGAGTGAGGTGACACAGACAAGAAGAGTGAGGTGACACAGACAAGAAGAGTGAGGTGTGACAGACAAGAAGAGTGAGGTGACAGACAAGAAGAGTGAGGTGACACGGACAAGAAGAGTGAGGTGACACGGACGAGAAGAGTGAGGTGACACGGACGAGAAGAGTGAGGTGACACGGACGAGAAGAGTGAGGTGACACGGACGAGAAGAGTGAGGTGACACGGACGAGAAGAGTGAGGTGACACGGACGAGAAGAGTGAGGTGACACGGACGAGAAGAGTGAGGTGACACGGACAAGAAGAGTGAGGTGACACGGACAAGAAGAGTGAGGTGACACGGACAAGAAGAGTGAGGTGACGCGGACAAGAAGAGTGAGGTGACGCGGACAGGAAGAGTGAGGTGACGCGGACAGAAGAGTGAGGTGACGCGGACAAGAATGAGGTGACGCAGACAAGAAGAGTGAGGTGACGCAGACAAGAAGAGTGAGGTGACAGACAAGAAGAGTGAGGTGACACGGACAAGAAGAGTGAGGTGACACGGACAAGAAGAGTGAGGTGACACGGACAAGAAGAGTGAGGTGACACGGACGAAGAGTGAGGTGACACGGACAAGAAGAGTGAGGTGACGCGGACAAGAAGAGTGAGGTGACGCGGACAAGAAGAGTGAGGTGACGCAGACAAGAAGAGTGAGGTGACACAGACAAGAAGAGTGAGGTGACACAGACAAGAAGAGTGAGGTGACACAGACAAGAAGAGTGAGGTGACACAGACAAGAAGAGTGAGGTGACACAGACAAGAAGAGTGAGGTGACACATACAAGAAGAGTGAGGTGACACGGACAAGAAGAGTGAGGTGACACGGACAAGAAGAGTGAGGTGACACGGACAAGACGAGTGAGGTGACACGGACAAGACGAGTGAGGTGACACGGACAAGACGAGTGAGGTGACACGGACAAGAAGAGTGAGGTGACACGGACAAGACGAGTGAGGTGACACGGACAAGACGAGTGAGGTGACACGGACAAGACGAGTGAGGTGACACGGACAAGAAGAGTGAGGTGACACGGACAAGAAGAGTGAGGTGACACGGACAAGAAGAGTGAGGTGACACAGACAAGAAGAGTGAGGTGACACAGACAAGAAGAGTGAGGTGACACAGACAAGAAGAGTGAGGTGACACAGACAAGAAGAGTGAGGTGACACAGACAAGAAGAGTGAGGTGACACAGACAAGAAGAGTGAGGTGACACAGACAAGAAGAGTGAGGTGACACGGACAAGAAGAGTGAGGTGACACGGACAAGAAGAGTGAGGTGACACGGACAAGAAGAGTGAGGTGACACGGACAAGAAGAGTGAGGTGACACGGACAAGAAGAGTGAGGTGACACGGACAAGAAGAGTGAGGTGACACGGACAAGAAGAGTGAGGTGACACGGACAAGAAGAGTGAGGTGACACGGACAAGAAGAGTGAGGTGACACGGACAAGAAGAGTGAGGTGACACGGACAAGAAGAGTGAGGGTGACACGGACAAGAAGAGTGAGGTGACACGGACAAGAAGAGTGAGGTGACACGGACAAGAAGAGTGAGGTGACACGGACAAGAAGAGTGAGGTGACACGGACAAGAAGAGTGAGGTGACACGGACAAGAAGAGTGAGGTGACACGGACAAGAAGAGTGAGGTGACACGGACAAGAAGAGTGAGGTGACACGGACAAGAAGAGTGAGGTGACACGGACAAGAAGAGTGAGGTGACACGGACAAGAAGAGTGAGGTGACACGGACAAGAAGAGTGAGGTGACACGGACAAGAAGAGTGAGGTGACACGGACAAGAAGAGTGAGGTGACACGGACAAGAAGAGTGAGGTGACACGGACAAGAAGAGTGAGGTGACACAGACAAGAAGAGTGAGGTGACACGGACAAGACGATGCGGAAGAGTTTCTAAACCAAATGTAAAAGCACCCGTTTTAAGCCTGTTGACTTCTGAGTCTGACATTAATCTAAGTCAAGGAGAAAACTCACCGAGATCTGCCAAGTGAAAAGTGAATAAATTATAAAATACATATTAAATCAAATAAATAATTTAAAAGGCTTGTTGGGATGTATCTTTGCTGCATTCATTTAATAATAATAAATAAAATATTTGTTTAATATTATTCACTATTCATGACGCCATCAGTAGTTCCTCTGTAACAATGCACATAAACACCCCTGATCCTCACAAACTTCTCCAACACACGCGTGCATCCGTTATAAAACACTCGCTGTATTCAAGCAGAAATATGAGTGATCGAGAGCACACATACACGGTTTGTTTGTGCATCATTTATAACAGACATAACGCACGCCTAATGCACGATCCTGTATGTCACTGTAATCAGCTTTACCTTGATTACAATAGAAACATGTGCTTCTCCGAAACACAGAATATGTAGAGAGGTGGTACTGTTATTTATTTATAGGCTATATATTTTTGTACATGACTTAACATGCGAGTCATAATATTAGTGAATATATTATATTGTAGTTTTATCTCTCGCCCCCCTGGTTGAGAAACACTGACCTAAAGCGCATCTTCCAGCATTGCCTTCGTGATCGATCTATTAGGCATCCCTCATCTAAGTGATGTTTAAAAAAAACATTTGTTTCTCATTTATTTGGTTCCACAGTATTTGCTGATTTTTATTTTATTTAAACAGTGCTTGACGCAGAATTGCTGCTGATACTAAAGTCAAAGTAAAACGCGCACGGCGCTTACAGTGTATTGATTTGTCGTGACTAGTCGATTTAAAAAAAATTCAACTTAATTTTGCTCAAGTCGACCAGCAAAATACCGGAAGTGGTATTTACAAAGCTCCGCTGCTTTTTAAATCGCTTTTCTATGCAAGTATGCACTAGTGACATCTTTGACCATTGCGCCTTCAGCATATAGCGCTCGAGACCGAGGCATAAGGGCTGCGGCTCTGAAAACCATTACACGTCTCGTGTTTATAAGAGCAACAACTTCTGATTGGCTAGTAATGTTAGTTTGGTTGAGAGCGAAAGTGGTGTTCCTCTCATACTAGTGGTAGGCGACCTTGCGAACTACACATTTTTTCTTTTTCACAGGTGAATGCCACATGCCGGAGATCAGGCACGGTGCCGGAGAACTTTAAGCCCTGATAGCATTATAATGAGAACTTTATAGGATAAAAATCTATAGTAAATTCCGCCCTTACCCATGTTTCAGCGCGTTGAAAGCACATCACAGCAGGAGCGCGCACTCTCTCTCTCTCGGTATTGTTCGAAACTTAGTTAACTGGCATATGCATTCTTTTGTGCAGATACAAGTTGTAATGTTACGTTTATGTTATGGATCTAAGTTACCTGATTAATATCATAGGAAGTGTCATAGAACGGGTTTCAGTTTACTTGCATTAAGTAAGCTTTACCTCAGGCAGCTATTCTTTAGATGTTTCTTGTTTAATAACATTGCTGTATCATAATCTAACATCTAATCATCATGTGTTCATAGACATTTTTAACATTCATTATCATAACTGTCTTCAAATATTTTCATCATCTCGTTGCACTAATATTAATATGAACAGGGTTTAAGGGGACTAAACCAAAGACTGTCATTTTTACTATGGGATTATGGCATTTTGATGAAACATTATTAGGTCATTATTTAAAAAAGGTCATAAGCATTATTTAAAAAATAAAACCTACACTAAAAACACATGCATTTTAATTCAACGCTGCCTTAAATCCATAAAAACTTGTTAAACAATCACTGACCCGGTTCCAGATCCAGGATCATGTCAAGGGCTTGTCTGTAATGGGGAACTTGCTCATTGAGTCCCGTAAGATTAAACTTGTCCTGAATGTAGTCCTCATCTACCTGTATGGAGTAAAAAGAGATGTACCATGCATCAATATTAACATAGATAATGGCAAATTTATCTACTGTTTTTACAATGATTACAATACAAAGTGGATTGTGATGGCTGCCTTGATTTTAGTGATTCAGAGCCAGTTTTCTAAACAGAAATAATCACTGCCTATAAATCAATGTGCCTCAAACTTTAATATAATATTATCATGTTTCCCAGTTACAAATTTAAGTAATAAATTATTTATAAATTACTCAGACTCACAAGTTCTGCTGTCATATCAGGTTCAATACACATTTAAATTCTTCGGTTCATTTCTATAATAGTTAAGCTCACATTTTAACACTCCCTGGTCACCCTTATATAGTTACACAAAATGAGATGTGAAAGACGACCAAGTATGGTGACCCATATTCAGAATTCGTGCTCTGCATTTACCCCACACACACACACACACACACACACACCTTGCTCAAGGACACCTCGTGGTATTGAGGGTGTAGAGTGTGCTGTACATTCACTCCCCCCCTCCTGCCGGCCCGAGACTCGAACCCACAACCTTTCGATTACGAGTCCGACTCTCTAACCATTAGGCCACGACTTCCCCGATTATACTAGAAAACGAACACAAACCTCACAGAAGAACTCGTTTCCCCGTAGACCACAAAACCAAGAAATCCACGACACTTCCTCTGAGCTACTCATGTTGGGAAACTAGAAAAGAGAGAAGTAGAACAACATTGAACATTCAGATTAAATAAAAGACACTAGGGCTGTGCATTTAATCGCATGTTATGTTTAATTAAATTATTACAGCTGTTGATGTGCCTGAGGATACACTCCAACTTACTGAGCCAACAAATAATTTTGATTATGTAACTAATTTATTTTGACAATCTTTAAAACTGTTAATAACTGATATAAATGTATCTTTGGTGTCGGTGACACAATAACGTTTCGGTTGTGATCATTCTGTGGTGTTTCTGATTGTTTGATCAGTTGGTAGCCTACATAACATCAACCCAACTTTAGTAATAAATTAATGTTACCGTTTTTGTAATATATTTAAATAGTTATACAACCAATCTTAACACAGTGTTGCAAATGGTTAAAACATGGTGAGATGATAAAAGATAAAGTCATTATGTTAACTATTATTATATATATATATATTAGGGGTGGGCATAGATTATTTTTTTTAATCTAGATTAATCTAGATTAAAATGGCTCATTTGAATTCTGCCGAAGGCATTCAGAATATGTGTGCTACCCAAATAATGACTAAAAGTAAGTCTTTGAGAACGGGTTTCTCAAGCCAGGTGGCGCATTAGACCAGGGGCTCATCTCCTGTTTCCAAAATGCATCACAAACTGCTTGAGAAAGCTGTTCTACTATGATAATTGGTGATGAAAATAAACTATGTTCAATAAGATGTACTTGTGTTTACTAACTGTTTATTCAGTTAAACATGAATTTTGAACTGTAGGCCTACATAAGAGGTCGTGATGAACTGTTTACAGTTTCCATTGGGAAGCTTCTTAAAAATAAATTTTCCCTGAAGCAAACCCGGCGGCTTCATAGCTGCATCCATGTTAGCACGTCACGTCTGATGTGGTAATTTCACAGTAACGTTAGGCATACACACAGGTTCGAAGCAGAGGGTGACACGGGAGTGAATTCTCAAGTTCACATGAGACCTAAAGCGCATCCTGTTTGCTTAAAAGCGCAACGTTTCGTTGTTATTCTGAGTGCACACAAATAAACGTAGTCTTTACAGATTCGAAAGATGTATTAGGCTACTTTTATCTGTATGACCAAGAATGACGGAGATTTTAAGAGCAAGTGATCGCACCGGAGCCTGTCCTGCAGCAAACGCGCTTCCACACAAACACTTCAATAGCGCACATTTCTCTAGGTTAACATCATATTGAGCGGCCATGTAAAGTTGCTACTACATACATCTTTCAGATGAAAAGCCATATTTGAGGTTGATGAATGATAGGTGAGCGTTTGGATGTCCTGCCCGATTGTATTACCACATAGACCAGCCGTTAACAATCTGTCCATCACGGACTGCGAGCCTCTAGTTCGAAGACTCGTTCTCGCCCCCTACAGTGCAATTCGGCTAGGTATACATCCGTGCTAAAATATCAGGGTGAAAGTCATCATAGCTTGCGTAGTATAGACCCAGCTCCCAACCCAACTTTGAGAATAGATTAACGGCGATATTTTTTTCATCGCCGATAAGAGTCTCGCGTTAACGCAGCACGTTAACGCCGATAACGGCCCACCACTAATATATATATATATATATTTTTTAAATGAACATGTTCACATGCTCGGGAAGAAGACGGGAGTGCAATCTGTTTACAATTAGTCCGGGGAACTTTTAATTGAAACGAGGGAACGGATATAGAGCCCTGCAGCTTCTCAGAATTCTCCGCCCGAGTCCGACCGGAGTTTGTCATTTGTCCAATAAATGACAGTAAAATGTTTATTTGTAAACTTTTTTTTGACAGATTCCTGAAATATTTGTCAATAAATACAATCGGTTGTCGGGTACATAACCGTACAAATAATCGGTATCGGTTATAAAAAAATCAATATTGGTCGATCACTACAAAGAATCTATAATTTGAATGCAGCGAGCTCGTCACGACTTCATAAGTGTGAATCAGGAGGTTTCTGATAACACGTGAAGGAGGCAGAAGCATTGTGGAGTGCATCGTTTTGTTAACTTTGTGGTTTATTATTTTGAGTTGTTTGGGACGCTGTAGCAAACGGCCCTCTCACAATATATTGTTAACAGGTGTATTGTTCATGCAATCAGGCTGCACATATCAGAAGTTCTACATGTGTGCCGCGCCCGAGTCCAACTGAACCTTACAACACCTTTAGAAAATAATCGCACAACCTAATCGATATTCTATAATTAAATTGACTAATCGAATATTCGAAAATCGTGACCCATCCCTACTATGATAGATATAATTAACACGTGTATTATTTATAGATTATATACATATAAATATATCATTATTATTGTTATTTATTCTCATTAAAGTTACAAAAGTGATTTAGTCGAGCAGTGAGATGTTCTAGCAGTGTGCTGTGATTAACATTAATAACATGGGGGGGGGGGGGGGGATTTGACCTTCTCATGCACAGACGCGTGAAGACCTGGGTTTATGCCTTCTGAATGAATCAGGTATTTCTTCATTATATTAAAATGGGATGATGTCTTAAGCATAAATAATATAACGTCACCTTGATTACCTTCCACAGAACCTCTGGATAACATGTGCCTGGCTTGTGGAGAACAATATCCCCACACACCAGACCAGGTAGACACTTGTGTATGTTAGATTATTACTACTCTAACCCTACAGTGTATTTTAAAATTGCAATACCGTATTCATTCATGTTGTAAATCTGATTTTGTTTAGATTGCATGTGACTCTTGCAACGGCTGGTACCACTGGGACTGCATTCGCTGGCCAAGTTTGGAGGCACATTTTATTTGTCCTATATAAAGAAATGATTTGATGATCCTAGAGTGCACTGATATTTTCAGTAGCGCTTTAACGCGAAACAGAAAACTCGTGAATATTCATGTATGCCACCGAAAACCTCAGACACCGAATATTTCAGAACACCGGCTTGCGGTTAATCGTTACATCCCTAATGAAACTGATTAAATCATACTGCTGCGTTAACGTGTATCAGATAAGTAAATGTATATTAAAAAAAAATGTATCGCGTATAACGTTAAACAATTGGCCGGACCGACCCTGGCGCACGCTAACACAGCCGGCTGGTTAACGTTACCTAATCACCGAGTCAAGAAAAAAATTAAATACACAGACAAATGGGTTTATGGGTATGCAAAATGTAAAACCACTGGCACGTTAAAAATACTGGTTTGTATCTCAATAAAAGTAAATTGTGTAGTACGTGTGCTCGGCTGACTATAGAATAGTTTAGCGTGCCGCTGCTAGCTAACGCTTAAACGTAGGCCGCAACAAATTCTCCGACTGTCTCTAAAATATGTCGATTGAAGAGAGTCCTAACACATACAACTAACAACGATTTCACAGAAATAACCCGTAACTGCGCACATATCGAAACTACTAGACATCCCTGTCCATTATAGCGGTAAAAAAAAAGCGTTTATTCGTGTTACCTCAAGAATCTCCCGGGGTCGACTGTTAGCCGCAGCGATACAACTGTACGCTGATTGGAGGCTTCCGCTCTACATAGAGCACGTGATCACAAGGTAGGTCACTTCCGCTTTTACAGATCTGCGGGTCTTGTTGGAATTGTAGTCTTTTCCCATTCGTAATGTTCTTCACGTTATTATATGGAGAGTAGAGTAGTATTCATGTAATATGTTAATATAATAAAATATTGAGGTCAGAGAATAATGTTGCAAAACTGACATTTAAGGTTTATGCTAAAATATGAAAAAATACTAGAAATTCTACATGCATGGCTGCATTTCCCTCTTGGAACGCATATGTGGGTCAATCCCAATTTAATGTTTATAGCAGTAATTGTTGTAAAATGTGTGCACCTAAAACATGTGGAGGAAATCAATGAAATTATGATGGACGTGGTATGTTAGTATGAGGGAGATCTTAATTCATATTTAGCACACTCTTAATGGCACTGTGATGCAATGAAGTCAAACCACAGATCTTCCATTAAAACAAAAGATTTTTATTTAGCTTTTTCTCTGTATACTTTTTATTATAATAAGACACTTCTCTGCTTGTACATTGCTCCCTTGAACTTAAAAATGGCAACAATTGTGGGAATGTAAGTTGGGGCGGACAAACTCAAGATGCATACCAATCAATATACATAAATGTGTTCCAATAATAAGCCATAGATGCTAGAACAGTACTACTAACCTCAGGTACCTTGGTATAGTTAGAAGTATAACACAATCTCTGAGTATTTCAAGGAATCGCTATTCATTTTTACTTGATATTGGTACATAAAATATGACCACATCAATGGTTTAGGTTTAAGAGGGATAATAAACAACACTGAAAGCCGACGGGAAAACTGCCTCCAACAAATAAATCAACCAAGCTGTATCGGAGGACCAAACCATGCTTGGCAAAACGTCTGCAAGAAAAGTAAAATAACCCCATTTTAGTTATTTTCCTTAATAGGTAGAACAAAAATATATAGAGATTTAACATTTTTCCCACTGCACTTCATTTGGATAAACATACACTAAAATAAAATAAACATCCTTATAGTGTCAGAAAAGGTGGGCGATTGTGACTCGTGTTCACAAAGCGTTCTATCCTCAAAAGAGATATAAATCCACACATACTTTTGAAACGCCCTACTCACACATACATTTCATTTGAAAGCGCTACTTATTATTTCAAAGCTATTCTTCAGACCAGTGCTTCCCAAACCTGTCCTGGATGCTCCCCTGCACCTTTTGTATGTCTCTCGTATCTAACACACCTGATTCCTCTCATCAGATCATTAGTAGAGAATGCAAAAACTTGTGTAGAACGAAGAAGAGACATACAAAAGGTGCAGGGGAGCCTCCAGGACAGGTTTGGGAAGCACTGCTTTAGACCAAGGCATTCCCAGAAAACAAACAAACCCCAACTTACACCATTAGGATACAGCTGCTGGTCAAAATGAGGAGGGAACAATGTTTTGATCTGTTTCTATTAGACGTCAAGCATTTGTGGTTTCTCAATAACCTGGGCTCAGGCTCCCTAGATGCGCAGGTTTTGTTTGATGTCAGGCATATTGCACATTGAACCAATGTCTCATTTTGTAACACTACTCAAAAAGGGCCAGACTCTTTGGCATTGACTTGTGTCTCAATGAGATGACTGATAAATTGAAGATCAGTCCGATAATGTATACATCGTTCTGAGACATGTTTTGGGGGACTTTGGAAATACACGCTGGAGGAAGAGCTTGTGTGGTAGGTTCCCTTAAAAAAAAGGAAAAAGGGACTTTACAATGCAGAGGGTGGTCAAAGAGTGGTTCTCTACACTCCCTAGAACTGGTAAGTGAATATAACCGTAGCACAATACTTGTCATGTTCAATAACCTGGATCTTCAGTATGACACCTAGTCAAATAAGATGCCAATATACAGCTATTAATTTGGAGGAAAAAGAAAAAAACTGACCGATCTTTATTCTAAAGGAGAGTTTTGGAGTTTACTGACTTAACATAAGTGCATCATTCTAATAAATGGTTTTAAAAAAAAACATCTAACTTAATGAGGATCTGACGCTAATGCTAAGAGTCATTTGATTTGCTCACAACAGAAACAATCTTAAAACGATGTGATCCATGAAGAACCTTCAATTAAGATCACCATCTAATAATATTAAGTATAATGTGCACTATTAGACTACAATTCCATGCGGAGGCCAAAACAGCTAATTCAACTATTTGAAAACCCAAAGCAATGAGCAGAGAGGACCTGTTACTTAACATAAGGAAAAATACACTGCATTGTTCTGAAAAGTGGGCATTAAAGTGATTTTCCAAAAAAAAAAAAAAATCTTGAGCGTTGGTGTGATAATTGGCGGGCACAATAGTATGCGAGTTTTAACCAAAAATGAAGAGGGTTTTATTTAAAAATTAGTTTTAATTACCTGCTTTGCAGAAAAAAGATAACCTCACTTTTAAGAGTAAAAATGAACAACACAAGAAGGGAGAAAATAAATCTATGATACATTTGTTCTCATTAAAAGAGCAACTTCCAGAATCCAACATGTGATGTGAATACACAAGTACATAATAACAACCTAGGCCTTTCATATATGTTTCAAGCCACAGTTCTTACACAAACACATGTAACGTGGGCATACCCAGCACACACATAATCTAAGCACAACAACTTTGTTAGGTTTATGTCATTTTGTGCTTGTATATGCAAACATAAATGGGCCATGTAGTCAAATGCATTTTCAGTCAGGATATATTTCCATTAAAATGGGGTGTAGTATGTAAAATATCAGAGTAGAGTTTAGGATTTGTGAAAGGACACAGTGTCAATTTCCAAATAAGGGACAAAAAGCTATAAACCAAAATAACTAACTAATCATTTATGATAAGGTGTTAACATGTTAAGGGGTAATAGGTTTTACAGAAAATAGTGGCCAATGATAAAGAGATGCATTTGAAATATTTCCAAATCAAAAAATAAAACAAAAACTAAGCATCACTTCCTGTTCTTAGGAGAGTGCCAATTGCCACGCCTCTCACCACGATTGCCCCCGCCATTACCAGCTCCACCCCCCGCCCCACCAGCGCCAGGCGGACCCCTGGGGCCTCTTCCTCCTCCACCACCACCACCACCACCACCGGCATTAACCCTTCTGTTCTGCCTCTCCATTCCAGGGCGCTGACTGGAGAAGCTTCTCTTGCTGGTGGCCAATTCTATAGCTGTCATCTCTCTCTCGCCCCCACCGCCGCCTCCACCACCTCTTCCGAATGGTTGGTGGTGGTGGTGGTGGGAGGAATAGGGTTTACCACCTCCTCTGCCCTCTCTTTCTCGAAACTCTGTGAAATCGCTGCTTTCGGAGGCTGTTTCCCATTCCTCGTTGGCCTGATCAGAGTTTTGGTTAGAGACATCTGGAGATTTGGCGCCCCCAGCTGGGTTATGGTTTTGATGGTGTTGAGGGTGGGACTGGGAGTTGCCCTGGTAGTGATGGTGGTGATGGCTATTGAAATTTTGGTTTCCACTCCCAAGGTTGCTGCTGTTATTATTATTGTTAGACGTTGCAGACACACTGTGTTTTGCATTTGCAACAGCTGTGGTGGATGGATTAGGAGTGCTGTTGGTTTCTTGCAGGGAGTTCTGCAAAGGTGAAGCAGGCTGCTGCTGTTGTCCAGCTACGACTTCAATAATTACACTGCTTCCATTGATACAGGCTGCATTCTCTCGCTCTTGCTTCAGTCTGCGGAATCTGGGAGGCTTGTCTTGCTGATGCTGGGAGCGTCCGTGGCGTCTGCGACGATTAGGGCGCTCAAATCCCCTGTCAGGGAAACCTCGTCCTTCGGGGGCAGACAGAGGAAGAGTCTGGGCAGGAATGCCAATGGAATTTGATGGAACATTACTTGAGGACAGTGGGGCTACAGCCCTTCCGTTCTCAGTGGACCCCTGTTGGATAGCTGTAGGCACAGAGGGATTTGCACTTTGACTCTGAGACTGATTCTGGTCTGCAGCTTTCTTCTTGTCAACATTGGCTCCACGGCCTGAATCTTTAGGAGGGGGTGGCTGTGTGGACATCTGTTGCTTTCGCACAGTTGCAGATTTTGCCGACCAGCCATGAGAACCAGAGCCAGGTCCAGATCTGTGTCCACCAGACACTACAACACTGCCTCCACTTCTATGGAGACCTACTCCAGCACCTCCACCACCTCTACCACGTCTAGATGGCACTCCCCTTGGTGTGAACACTCTTGTCTGGGAGTTTCTGATAGGAGCTGAAGATGATGAAGGGCCTGTAGTAGGGTTCTCTCCTCTGACACCAGTCTTGGTGTTCGGCTTGCGGTCTTCCTTGTCAGAGTGAGCAAGTTCACTACCAGCACTCTCACTGCCTGTTTCAGATCCCCGTTGTCTCCTCCTCTTTGGCACCTCTTCATATTCAGAGCCTTCACTTCGTGTCTCACTTCGGTTCCTAGCACGTCCCGGATTTGGCTGAGAGCCCCCATGTCTATGCCTACCACTGCCAGATGATACCTCTTGCTTGTATTCTTGATTAGAAGGTGCATGGTGGTAGCCACTGTTGGCAGCTGATCTATAATCCCTGCTGCTCCTGCCACCTGCTTTGCCACGGCTGCCACCACCTGCACTGCCATTGTAAGTGCCCCTGTAGCCTCGGCCTCGGCCGTAGAACTCTCCTCGGCCACGGTTGGATCGGCTACCTCTGGACGAAGATGCATGGTAAGTTGTGCTCCCTCTTTCAGCAGAATGCTCTCTTTCCCTTCTGGACTGTGGAGCTGAAGAGACAGAATTCTGGATGGAGCTTTCTCCATTTTTGGGTCCTTTACCTGGACCCCCAGTGTTACCTCGCTCCTTTCCGCCAGTTCTGGGTTTATTTGATGAGACTGCATCATCTTTCCCACTGAGTGCTGAGGAGCCTTGAGCCCCAGAGACCATTTCTTGTTTGGTTGTGGTCTGGCAAGCATCTTGTTCTTTATCTTTACCAGAGCTTCCAGTGGCTTTCTCTCCTCCTCCTTCACCACCCTCTCTTTTCATTTCTTTAAGTACTGGTCTCTTAATTGGACCTGCTCGCTTGGCTGTGGTGCCATCTGATTGAGTAAAGGACTTGTTCTCAGCCCCCTGATTTGCATGATCTTCAGTATTTCCACTCATTCCAGAGCCCGGAGCCTTTCTGTTATGGGTTGAGCCCACACTCGCGCTACTGCTACCAGGCCTTGGGCCCCAGTGTGTCTCAGTTTTGTGCTCCCGACTGCGAGGGTTGGCTTTAGGGTGGTGCTGCTGCACAGAATGCTGCTGGGGATGATTTTGTGCATTTCCCATTTTCTCCTGTTTCCTTCCTGAAGCATGAGCAGATCCAGTATCACGTTCAATCAGTGGTGGGACCTGATTATGTAAGGACTGTTTTGCACTACCATCTTCTCTAGCTGAGGAAGATGATGATGATGAACAGGAAGGGGAAAGAGACAGCTGATGGAGTGGGGGTGAAGGGTCACTCTTTTTTGGCTCCCCCCCTTTTTCTCGCTCTCTGCCATTCTCTTGCTTATGAGGATGAAGAGAGAAATGAGGGGCGTGAGTGGGGGGACCATGGTGTTGGAGATGCGAGTTGGTCTCAAAGGCCGAGTGATCAGAACGGCCATTACGATCATAATGGGGATGATGAGTCCCCCAGATTTGGCTTTGTTGACTACCCTCCTGGTGGCCAAAGCCATGCAGTGTCCCTCCACTGCTGGCCCTTTGCTGCAAGTGGGAGCCCATTCTGGATCCATTGTCAGGGTAGCTACTGTAACCTCCTCGTCCACCCATAAAGGGCTGATGATGGGCATGGTGGCTAGCACCCTGGCCCACAACTTGAATCCCAATAGGTGGTGGGGTTTGGTTGGATGAACCAGATGGAGAGCTGGGTAGCTGAATGGGAGCTGTGCCTCCCTCCCGGATAAGTACTGGAGGAGTGTCACTTCTAGAAACATTAAAAAAAGAAAGATGTATCATGCTTGTGAAACTAATTAAAGAAATCTGGAATAAATAATTTTTAAAGAAATTGGTTTAAATACAATAACTTTTTATATTTATACATGCAAATATAATTTTTACATTTACATCTCGAACATATATCGATAAGGCAATATATCGCGATTCTTCTCAGTGCGATATGAGAATCGATATCTGGCACCAAATATCGATATTTTAATTAATACAATAAGGTGCTCTAAATAGATTTCCCTGTTCAAAAATGCGTGAAAATTGTAGTGATGCCATTTCCAGCTTCTTTCCAAAAGCGCTCGGACTATGAGCAACCATGAACCGCGTTCTCTGTGAAGATTGGGAAGCACGAGGAACCAAAAGATAAACAGATTTCCAGCCACTGTATTAGCTCTGTTGCTATATACAGAGCCCTCCACAAATATTGGAACAGTAAAGACAAAATTGCTCTGTTGGCTGTGGAGTCAAGACATTTGCAAATATGATTAAAAGATGAATATGAGACAAAAATACAGAATGTCACATTTTATTATTAGCCGTTTCAACATATACATGTTTTACCAAATAAAAACAACAGCACTTTTAGAGTTCATCCCACACATTGATGTGAGCATAAGTATTGGGACAGTTGAACATAAGGCAGATATAAAAGATTAAAAGCTATTATTAGTTGCAGATCCCTTGTGCAGAATCGCAGCAGTGAGTCTATGACCTTGAATGTCTTGACTCCATAGCCAACAGAGCAATTTTGTCTTTACTGTTCCAATAATTATGGAGGGCACTGTATATGTTAATGGAGATGAAAACTAGCTGCCCCGGAACATCTATCAGCGTGGACCATAGGCACCGATGACGTTATTATTGCAGAGCGCATATTCAGTTCACGTGGGATAAGTGTGTCGTCACACTCCTAATTAATAGCTTCTTGTTACCTTTGACCTTTGCCAGCCTCTTCTTCCTCGACAGCTTTCTGCCGTAGCGGGGAGCTTAGACCTCGACCCTCAGTACCCCCTGGAAAAACATCTGGTCCCCAAGCCAGTTTGGGGTCCATTGGAGGTGTGCCCCGATGGGAATGAGGGGCTCCACCATGCTGCTGCCTATCAAATGGATCTGACCCAGAGCCACCTGAATCAGAACGCTCTCGACTCATCATCCCTGAAACATAAAAGCCCCTATAATCTCTGGACACCAATACTGTTTGACTAATATTCACAGTTGATCTCAGTTATTTACTAACCAGAAGGATGCATGCTGGGAGTGTAGTAGTCCATGGGTGGGGGGCGTCCCTGCATCATTCGGGGGTCCATGTAGGGCATCATCACCCAGCGGGGATCAAAGTTCATAGGCAGAGGTGGAGGACGTCCCATTGAGCCAGGAGGGTAAAGGGTTGGCTGTTTGGGCCCAGACTGTGGTGTGGTACCTGGAGAGGGGCCCTGCTGATTCTGAGGCTGGACCTGAAGCTGATTTGGGTTATGTTGCTGCTGCTGCTGCCACTGCTGCTGCTGTTTGAGAAGTTGCTCCTGTTCACAAATGATACAGACCACATATTATACAAAAGTATCTGAGTATAGAGACATATATTTGTTACTATGTTAAAGGGGTCATATGATGCAATTAAGTTTTCCTTTCTCTTTGGAGCGTTACAAGCTGATTGTACAAAGACTAAAGTCTCAAAACCAAGATATATTCTTTATCAAAGTTAAGACTCTGCTACACCACCCTAAAATAGCTCATTCAAACACACCCCCACATGTCTACATCACGATGCGGAAATATTTGCATAATGCCGCCCAAATGTTCACGCAAAGAAAGGCGACGTGGTTTCAGTAACCGCAGTATTGTTGATGCAGCCGTGTCGGGGAGACGCTGTGTGTTTCTAGGCAAAATCACTTTATTTGGCCTTCCAACAGTAGATGCATTTACAACAAAACCGCAGCTTGTTTGCAAATATATACGAGCATCATCACGGTGTCTGTTACGCGACTCTGCTCCCCTCTCAGCCTTGAGCTGATGGTAAAACTAAGGACATTATTAACTGTCTTTACCTTTATTTTCAAAGCTTAAGCTCACGATTATGGAAAGGGGCGTTACATTTCCGACTCATGCTTGTGGTGTTCGGCCAATCAATCTGGGTCAGTTGACCAATCAGAGCAGACTGTTCTGAGAGAATTTGAGAGAGGCGGGGCATAGAGGACCTACAATAATGTACAGTATTTGAAAAATTTGTTTTTTGAACATTAAAGCATGTCAACATATACTGTTACACCAAATAATGATCTTTAAAAAAAGCATATGACCCCTTTAAAAGATAAAAATGCTCTTTATATTTTTGCTTGGGTATGAAGTTAGTAGTGTTGTCAAAAGACCCGGTACTTCAGTACCAAGTCGGTACTAAAAAAATCAAACATTGTCAAATCAAAAGCAGATAATTACACTTCAATCAAATCGCAATATGGACTAGTATCTGTAAATATTAAGCCACAAAAGTCGATTAAAATATGAATCCCGCATGTTCTGCGAGAACTGTTAGAGTCACTTCACGAGCATTTTACCATTTAATTTGAGTAAAACCAGCTTCATATCATATACACGCAGAAATTTAAAGGTATTCACGGCAATCCGTCAAAATAAAAGTTCGTTTTAGACGTTGTGCCATATATATATTAGGCTACTGTTATTTAGTAGAATGTATTTGATACTACTAATACTGTTTAACTACTACAACTTTCTTTTTTTAATAAATAAATCACACAATATTTCTTCCATGTTTTAATTTTAATACTAAATCCCATTTATTTACCAAAAAATAAAAAGTTTAAATTTCATTAAGTAAAATACTAATTAAATTTGGGTGAAACTGGTTTACTGTTTTCCATACTTTTGTTACTTGTGGAAAAACTTGAAACACAATTTTAAATAAGCATAAAGAATGCCATTGATTTTGTACAATATATTTTTGTTTGACTTAAATAAAAATAATATTTTTGTGTTTTGCTTTGGTACAGAGAACCATGGATTTTCACTGGTATCGGTACCGAATATACAAATATTACGTTTCTGGGATATAATGTATTTAATACAACAACTGAAGCAAACTAAATGTGAGAGTCAAGTTCATAATATACATTCATCAATGGATACAACTTTTTCCATATTTAAAAACAAAACATCCAACACAAACCTGTTGTTGCCTCTGAAAACGAGGAGGAAGCGATTTTTGATACTTGGAAAAGCCCAGCCCAGATGGCCCACTTCCCTGTCGTCCTGTTCCACCAACATTCTCAACCACCTTCACCATGTCATCGCCACCTCTAGTGCGGATATGCACCACGGGTTCCTCCTTGGCATCTCCAGGCACTGGGACATCCAGGGTTTGTGGATGCTGCGGGGGCAGAGCCTGCTGAGACTCTGAATTAATAAAAAATCATGTTACATATTACATTTAAAACAAATACTATAATCTGCTCATCATATTCTATAACAAATTCACCAAGGAAAGTCCACCAAGTATCAGAACGACCAAGAAATACAGGTGCGTCTCAAAAAAGTAGAACTTATTCTACTTATAAGTTCTACGTTTTTACTTATTTCAAATATATTCTATATTCATTTCATGTAAAGTAAAACATTCCAAAAGTTTTTATGTTTTAATTTTGATGAGTCTTACTAACCAATAGAGTGAATTTATACTGTAGGGATGGCCATTTATTGAAGCTAGGGCAGTGACGGTGGCAGATTTTTTGGTAATGGAGCAGCTACCGCTGGTGGCGCAGTGTTGTGATATATATATATATATATATAATTCTGAAACGCAAAAACAAATAAATGAGGCTCAATCATCTACAGCAAACGTGTGTGTTCATTTTAGCACTTACGTCAGTGAACAGCCTGCAAAACACTAAAATAAATAAATTTAAATAGGTAAGTAGCCTTAAATAAAAAAGTTAAATACACCCTGTGACCCTGTCTACCTCATGCATGCGGCGTGACGAGAACCCATTACAATCAGTGATGCTGTCTACACCAGATGCACGATACAACACGACAAATCTCTCACAGTAAACTGCCTCGTCCTATTTATGACATACTGACACAACGTTCAAATGTCCTGTAGACGGACTCAACCTGTTGTGTTGCAACGCGGCGTCCGGTTTAGACACGGTTCACTGCTCTGCGTTAACTCTTCGTCTGCTGCACGCGCTCTCTGTGGGATAGGAATCACGGCATATGTTGCCACATTTCTTGTTAACATCTTTCATTTACCAATGTCTCGTTCGTATTTGGCCAGTTTGGAGAAAGCCTCACCAATACACACCTGTGACCTGACCAGCCGGGAGTTTGCGATCACGTGAACTTGAAGACACTTGTACAAACGCGGATGGGTGACATGAATGGAAATGATTCCAGATCGGCGATTTAGTATTTGGTTTCCCAACAAGGTCCATCGCTCATCACGAAATAAATATGCTGAATGCAGAATAAACTGCGTTTCCCTGCGCTCAAACCTGCCAATCTAAAGGAAACGCTGTGTATGGCGTTTGAGGTTATTTGTGAATTAGTATAGATTTATAGTCTAAATAAAAAAATGTGCAACTGTATTATGCTTGTTATAGAGTCTGTGACATCACATGCACTACTGCCAGTGGCAATACACAACCACGGTGTCACGGCCACCGTCATAGCCCTAATTGAAACTCAAATTTAAATATTCTTATATTTTGAGATACTTGATTTTTTACTTTCATGAGCTGTAAACTCATCATCAAAAAAAAAAAACATTTTGAAATGTTTTACTTTACATGTAATGAATCTAGAATATGTATAAATGCTACTTTTTATTTTTTGTACAAAAAAATTCACTTTTTCACGATATTCACATTTTTTGAGATTCACCTGTATATTACCCAATCAACCAAAAACACTAGACATTTTTTTGTAACTCTTTATGGAGTACTAACCAGTGTTGGAGTCGTGGCTGCTGTTGCTGCCAGCCCGCTGTCTGTCATTAATATTCAATCCTAGTGTTACAGCGCTTCCCTGAGAAGATGATAGAAGAGGGTCTTCAGTGTCCACACAGGGTGATGGTGGCTGACTGACATTGGGAGATGCAGAGAAGGAAGGACTAGGACTGTTGGTCGGAGCATCACTGGGGGTGCTGGGTTTCATAGTCTGCTGCTGTTTTTCATCAAGTCTTTTCAGCTTCTCTGCACAGGCAGCACGGCGCTCCTCCTGCATTCTCTGCTCCTCCTCTTCACGCCGCCGACGGGCACGCTCTACTGCAGCAGAGATCTCAGTTGATGACTGCTTTCTACGTTGCCGCCATGTCTCATCCTCATCCTCACCCTGTTGCTGGGGATGCAGGGTGTTGGAGGGAGGAGGGGTCGGCCCACCAGGTATTGCCCCTGCCTGGGCACCACTGGGCTTCTGGGGGGCTAGGATGGGGCCTGAGACTGGTGATTGGTTCAAAGGCCGGTCCTGTTGACAGAAGGCAGTTTATTACCTAAAGTTCACCAACACAACCACCACCTCCTAAATCACCAACATGCTTTCGCTACTGCTTCATGTCATATCCGTCCTATTTCTTGGACTCTTTCCCCATGTACCTAGTGGTAGTAGGAGTAGGGCCCTTGTACGAGAAGTGGACCTGGTGGGGGGGGAGGGCTGCTCCCTTGGGCCACTTAGTCCAGGCCTACGCCCCTGCATAGGGGTACATGTATCAATCAGCGAGTCATCCAGGAAACACCACAAGCATGTTCCCGGGGGTTAAAGCAAAAAAAAAAAATCCGGGTGGGGGTTTGGTTGCGGGGGTGGACACATACTAATTGGTAAAAAAAAGAGCATTATTTGAATGATTTTCCTTGAAACTAACTAAGGCTCAGACTACTGGAACTGTTTTGTTCAAAATAGATCATGGTAAATTAGGAAATGTATATAAAATAGGAAAAGTCTACTATTGAAAAGTAGTTCAGTTCAATTAATAACAACAAAAACAATAAAATGCTCCAAGACCTGGAAACTTAAACAGGGGGTTCGAACAGATACTGAACAATTTCATTCAAGTTTTAAATTATTGTTCCACAACTGTCGATACCAATGCTATGGCCGCTTTAGCGCTCTCCTGATTGCTTGTAGATTGCGTGACGTCAACCGCCGGATCTATAATCACCACTTATCGACACTAGGGGTGTGACAATGCACTTTGCTCATGAGATGAGACAAAATACAGATACCAAGAATCACAAGTAAAACAATGCAGTTGTACTTGAAAATATTTTAACTAATCTAGGGCTGTAACTAACGATTACTGTGGTAATCAAGTAATCTACTGATTATTTTGAGTAATCTGATATTTTTTTGTAATAAGTGAAAACGAGGCTTTAATATGACTATATTTACATATAAACTAACAAATAGGCAATAATAATTGGCTTAAATAAAGTATCAAAACTAAGTAATTACATGGTTTTATTGAACCACACACCAATATGCCTATAATATGAACATAACCAACTTAAACCATTATTATGACAAATAGCCTAACAAACAGCAGAGGGCACCAATGGCATGGTGTTTTTTTACTTTTCAGCATGATTCAAACTGATGATTAAGCTCAGATGAGCTTTATTTGTCACATACACAATTATACAGAGTATAACCAGCAGTGAAATGTGTTCTCTGTATTTAACCCATCCAAGTGCACACACACACCTGGAGCAGTGGGCAGCCGACGATTTAAACTTGGAGCAGTAGGCGGTTCGGTGCCTTGTTCAAGGGTCTCACCTCAGTCGTGGACAATTCCTGCCGGAGCCGAGATTCGAACCCACAACCTCGGGTTACAAGTCCAACGCTCTATCCATTAGGCCACGACTGCCCCCATCAACGACGTTTACATCCATTTCATATGCAAACTCAGAGCAAGGATTTAAACTTTTATTTTGAAATTGCGATGTGCAACAAATCGCATAGAAATATGTTGATATATTATCCATGTGTTGGCATAGGTTTATAAATGATTTACGATACAAATCTAGTGAGATAATGCAGTTTTCCGAGGTACCCAAACTCACAGCAGAGGAAGAGTTTAGCGCCTTTCACACATACAGTCTTTACTGGTAAATTACCATTAAGAGATCATGTCTGAACACAACCTTTTTAAAAGTTTTTCTGACATTCATATAATTTTTATTGAGATGACGTGATTACTATGAGCTGTTTACAAAGCGCCACTGCTTTTTAAATAGCTTTTTTATGTAAATATGCACTAGAGTGACATCATTGCGCCTTGCAGCTTTTTCAGTGTGTTGCGCTCGAGACCCAGAGGCTTCTTCTCCATTCCTCAGGGCTGCGGCTCTGGATACTATTATGTGCGTCTCGTGTCTAAGAGCAAACATTTCTGAACGGCTAGTAATGTTAGTTTGGTTGAGAGTGAAAGCTGTGCTCCTCTCATATACCATTGGTAGGCGAATTCGTGAACTCGAACTGATATCAACAAGTTAAAAAACAAAAATTATAGGATCATCCTTTTTTTCACAGCCAAACACAGCACGCTGGAGATCCGGCACGGTGCCGGAGGACTTTAAGCCCTGTGTTCCTGTCCTCACAGTGACTGCACATTATTTGGCAAAGGCCAGTGGTACCTGGCTTGGACCTGGATGGGGAGATGAGATGCATACCGGATAAGATCCTGCATTTGCCTGACTGCTCCAGCTGCTTCCACCCTCCTCGGCCCAGCCTGGCTTGCTGGAGGGGGACGCGGTGCCATCTTCAGCAGAGGACGGAGGGGTGTGGCGCGAATCCCCTCCACTGTCAGATGCCCGGGAACGTGAAACCGGTGCAGGTCCGTCTTGGGATCTCTGCTGCTCTCTCGACTCCCTGTTACAACACAATATATAAAAAAAGTTTTCAAAAAACTTCAGTGTGCAAAAAGTTAAATTAACCAACCAATGGTAAAACATTTTGGAAATGCTTACCGGGTTCTGTTTTTGTTTTCAGACCGTTCCTCTTCCCCATCATCCTCTCCTTCATCATCGCTGAACTTCAACTTTGCAGAGTAGTCAATTTCTTCCTGTGCTCCTGGAAACAAAGCAAATCACCAAGAAAAGGTTACTGCGCTATTGTTATATGTTGTACCTCTATGCCAATATTGAAAGAGCAATAAAAATGCTGGGTTAAATTATTTTTACTCACTAACATTTAGCCACTCTCAACAACTGTGTTTTTAAACCACCCCAAAATAGTAGGGGTGTAATGATTCATCGATATATCGATACGATGTATGACGATACGATGCATCGATGCCATGAGTAAAATATCGATATCTGTCGTATAAAAAGGCACCTTTATTTTGGCACTGTCCACATTTTCACATAATGTCCGTCTATGCATTACCACCAATGCGTGCATTCTCGTTCAATCTCACGTGTCTCGATATAAGGACTGCCCGAAGGCACGAGGCGAGCATATAAGACGCTCGGGATTGTTGGAGTAACAGTTGAGCGCTGTGTGAGAAGTTTTCCGCACACACATCTGAAGCACGCGCACACACACACATCTGAAGCGCACGCACACACACACATCTGAAGCACGCGCACACACACACATCTGAAGCACGCGCACACAGACAGCCGCGTCAACTCCGCGCGAATACTGAATTGAGCTCTTCTCTGCTTCTTTTTTTGTGCATGGATGAATAAATACAGAAAAAACTACATCAACACGCATGTTATGGCTAATATCCTTGTAAACAGTCGGTTAAGCAGAACATATGTCTTAATGTAAACAGTGGAGAAAAAAGGCATGTGTATCAGTATATTAAATCTGTGCTTCGTTCTTAAAGTGAAAGAAAACTAATAATAAATCTAATGCTGTCAAAGAAAAATCCAAGTGCTCACTGCTCCTGACTAAATAACATTTGTAACATCAAAAAGTATTAATTTATAGGCTATTTAATTTATACAGTGAAGACTATGCAGTTATTTTACATCTGATTATTATATTTCAGTAGCGTACCTGAACATTTTAGACTGAGCTGAAAAACCTGAAAAGCACTGTTTATTGTACTTGTGTCTTTCTTCTATTGTATTTATTTTCTGCTATTGCTTGTAATTTGGTTATCTGTAGAAAAGATGTTTAGCACTGAGCCCATAGCAGCATTTCTAGATTTATGTTCATGTTATATATTTTTGGTTACATTTGTGAGTTAATAATGTAGATGTTGTTAAAAATTGGTATATAATATTATAATCGATATACTCCTGTATCAAATCGTTTCGTATAATTTTTTGAGGTATCGGCAAATATATCGCTGGGTATGAGAATCGATATCGAATCGAGACGAATCATCCGATTTATACCCTTACAAAATATGCGAGTTACCCAATTATTCCATTCTAATGTGCCAGAGTAATTAAAAGTATTCCTCTTACCAGCCCAGCCTTCATCTCCATCATGGTCCAGCTCATCCAGCTCCTTCATGTCATCCTGTTTGAGGATGGATGGGCGTTTTACCACATCACCCCGGGGGCCTCCAGGGGGCCGCCCATCTGGCCCTACTCCACCCTGTGACCGAGAAAACCTGGCAAGGAGTAGTTGGAAGAAAAGTTAGGAAAGCCAACTGGATGACTGTGGAAATAAATATTAGTAGATTAATTTCTACTCGGTATAAATATTAATATTCTTACCTAGGGGCCTCATTTGGGGATGGGTACCTGTACGGACCCTGTGGACCATAAGGGGGTGGGAAGGGCAGGTATGCTGGATACATCTAGAGAAAAACATCCAGAAAGAACAGCAAGGCTATGAATGCCCTGCAGTTTTAGACATTCTCTACAGATGTGCCAAAATGAAAATGTTACAAAACTTACGAAGGGAGGCATGATGCCTCTGTAAGCCTGGAACTGCGGGCCAATAGGTGGCTGGGCGAGGGGAAGTACGGGGTTGCCGGTTGGAGAAGTTCTAGGCGGCCCATGAGAAGATGCATTCTGCTGTGGGATGGGAGGGGCCCCAGCAGCACCCTCCATCACCATGGCTCCCCCAGCACCGCCCTCCGCAACTGCCTCCCCAGCCAGGGTGGGTGCCAATGCCCGGCCCCCACCTTCCCGCCAGCTTGTTACGTCTGGAACAGAACAAAAGGAACTGTTGAGCACGTGTGAACCAGTATGAATCAAAAGCACTAGAAGATAACAGATATAACATGAATACTGCATGCTCCAAAACACAAATCACCACAACAGTTATCGAAAAAAAGAGAAGGGCTATCATGCTTACTTTGGGGGCGGAGGCTTGGTCCTGGCCCATACCACTGATCTGCAGTGGCCTGTTCTTTGCCAACTCTGTCCTGGTCTCCAGCCGCCTGCAGGGTGGGAAATTCCTCGCGAGAGAATGGCGACTGTTGGTTTGATCCCTTTCCACCTGTGAAGCAAGCAAAAGGGAATTGAATACCTTTGATGTGCTGTATAAAAAAGATCCGTCGTTACAAATGCTACTTCTCTTGTCCAGGCATAACAGCAAAAATACAAAAAAACAACAATAGATTTACAGCAAGTGTCCACTGATATTTTGAACTGAAAAAAACTACTTTACATTTCTCAATATTCCTTAGTGAGAAATTCAGTTATTAGTCCTAATTAGTCATTCAACTAATGCTCCATTTCAAGTTTATCACCCAAATTTGGTTTTATCATATACTGCTGATTAAAAATAGTTTTATATTTAAACTAATATTTAATACAGGAAACCATTTTACTACTTTGTAACTCTGTACACATAGTGAGTTGTCATCTGTAAGCATGTTCTTGGTACTGTATCTTACCATCTCCTTGTACTCCATGTGTAACACTGGCCGGAGCCCAGGACCTTGGCCCTGCGGCTAGAGCTGGGGCCTAAGATACATACAGAATTGTCAAGAACCAAACAATGTACCAGAGTAACAAAAATAATAATGTACATTAAAGTCAAAACATGTTCACTGGTATGTGTCTTGTCATACAACAACTACAGCTGTAAGATGCTGGCTTCATTAGCGCAGACTTGTTGAAAAACAAGTGCATAATGTTGGAGATTATTCATGTTTGTTTGATGGCACCTCTTGAGCTGGGGGTGTTCTCGGCACGCTCGGCGCAGATGTCTGTGAGACCACAGGCTGCTGCGACTCCGGCTGCGCTGCTGACAATACATCGGTACTACAGGGAGAAATCAAAACAAAAACAACAATCAGATGGCAGGCATGGACATGTATCCAATCAGACTGCATTTACAAACAGCAGAGGGTCTACAAAGATAAATATGCCTTTGCCTACAGTTTTCTACAGTCCAATCAAAACCAGACTTGATGGGATTTTTCTATACAAACAAACTGATTTTAAAACGATGCACCATTAGAGCACATTGTCAGTTAATTGAGCACCTTTTCAAAGTGCAGACTGTTATACTGATAGCGATGGAGCTGGTAGGGGTTTTATATTTATTGTGTATTAAATTACACAAATAATAATGTAATGTAGCTCCTTCAGAATGGTGAACACGCCTCACCTCTTTGGGTCTGCTTGTTCCTGCTTGCTTGCCCATCCTGTGCCGTCTTTGGGAACGAGTGAGACGTTGGGGTCGTTGCCTTTGTTTTCTGCTTTTAAACTAGGCAAGCTGGTAGGGGGGGGCATGCGCCGTGCAGAGGCAACTTTACCAAGAGACTGTAAGCCATGACGAGGGGCAACTGAAAGTAGAAGAGCGACAGGAGGAGTAAATAAACAAGAGCATAAACCCCATACCGTCTTGAGGGACGCAGCCTGAGACTAAGCAGGAGAGACTGCAGCATGTGCAAGGCATCAAACTCCCCCATCCATTATGGCTTAGGAATGCTTGGCTGGCCAGTGAAACCAGCAAGACTATCTTGTGTGGATTTGTTTCAAGTGGTTGACTCGACATTGACTAGGTCAAAATCCATTTTAACACTCTCACGACAGACTTGGCCAAGGCAAAATAGGTTGAGAAATGCGAAGAGCATTTCAGAAGCTGAAAAACACATTCCTCTGTTTGTTCCCTGGAGCCAAGCAGCCTGGAGTGCTTGGGGAATTATATTTTGGAAAAGAGGGACAGCTGCTTAGAGTTGGTAGGTCAGCTACTGAATAAAACATAAGCAGGGAAAAACGATGGACACAAGAAGAACTCTGTCTTGGGTCAAACCTCAAAAGTTCAGTGAGCTGCCATGGACAATGCTGACACAACTGGAAACAGTTTAAATAACACTAGGGTGGATCCAGAGTGGGATTTAAGAAACTTAGAAATGAATGAACATGAAGCGGCTTTGTTTCAGAAAGGTCAGACAGATTAGGTTCTTAGCCTTGCACACGGCAAAGAACTGCATTGTCTAAATATGCAACTGCTGCATTACACAGTTGTGGCAAAGACAGATGAGCTGCATCAGTCCAAACAAAACGGCACGGGATCCATCACCTCCTGATAATATGTGAAGTGTCTTGCAGTGGAAACCCAGTGCCCTATGATGATTTCTGAGATGCAGGAAAAAAACGGATGGAATCGCACAATCCAGTCATAAAAATAGATTTTACAGAACACAGAATGTGACTGAATTTCGCACATTTTGGTTTTGTAAATCAAAAGGATGGCTGTACACTTATTTAAATTGATATACGGTGTAATAAATTATCGTCTGCCTCAACCAGCTTCCACTCCAAATTGTGTATTCCACTATACTCCTTTCCCTACAAAGAGCTTAATTATCATATAGATGGTTCTTTCCATTTAAATAATATGTAAATAGTATCTGCGAAGTGATAATTTGTCACTTATAGCATGGGAACGGCAGTAGGCCATCCAGAACCATCTGCAGAACAAAAGTTACATGAAACAACTGATAGCGATTCGGTTTAATCTTATCACCTTAACATTTGGTTGTTCTCACCTGAAAGTCTACCAAAGATGTGAGAACGGAAGGCTAAAATGTTCATGGTTATCCGCAATTTACATTTAAAACGAAACTTAATTTACATGTTGAGCAGGAAGATGAACGTAATACAGTATTAAATGTTGGAGCTTAGGATGTTGGGTTGTTCATTCCAACTCCGTTGAACCCAAGGTACAACATGTACTTTGCCACTGCTATGCTGCAATAAACATCTTCATGAAGATCTTCAACGTCCTCAGCAAAAAGCCTGTATGACTACGTGAATGAGCGGAGCGGTTTCATCTACTACACACACTCAAGTGCACTTAGCGCTCGTGGTGTTTCCAGCATCTGCCGTCTCACCGTAAGTGGACATGAACTTAATCTCCAGAGCTGCTTTGAGAGCTTACTTAAGCATTTTGCCATTTAATCTGATAAAACTATTGTCATATCATACACAGTAACTCAAAGGTCTGCACAACACCCAATCAAAATACAGGTGCATTTCAATAAATTAGAATGTCGTGGAAAAGTTCATTTATTTCAGTAATTCAACTCGAATTGTGAAACTAGTGTATTAAATATATTCAATGCACACAGACTGAAGTAGTTTAAGTCTTTGGTTCTTTTAATTGTGATGATTTTGACTCACATTTAACAAAAACCCACCAATTCACTCTCAACTAATTAGAATATGGTGACATGCCAATCAGCTAATTAACTCAAAACACCTGCAAAGGTTTCCTGAGCCTTCAAAATGGTCTCAGTTTGGTTCACTAGACTACACAATCATGGGGAAGACTGCTGATCTGACAGTTGTCCAGAAGACAATCATTGACACCCTTCACAAGGAGAGTAAGACACAAACATTCATTCCCAAAGAAGCTGTTCACAGAGTGCTGTATCCAAGCATGTTAACAGAAAGTTGAGTGGAAGGAAAAAGTGTGGAAGAAAAAGATGCACAACCAACCGAGAGAACCGCAGCTTATGAGGATTGTCAAGAAAAATCAATTCAAGAATTTGGGTGAACTTCACAAGGAATGGACTGAGGCTGGGGTCAAGGCATCAAGAGCACCACACACAGACGTGTCGAGGAGTTTGGCTACAGTTGTGTTCAGAGGCGTCTTACCTGGGCTAAGAGAAGAAGAACTGGACTGTTGCCCAGTGGTCCAAAGTCCTCTTTTCAGATGAGAGCAAGTTCTGTATTTCATTTGGAAACCAAGGTCCTAGAGCAGGGGTGGGCAAACTCAGCCCTTCCAGGCCATTTTCCTTCAGAGTTTAGCTCCAACCCTAATCAAACACACCTGAAACAGCAAATCATTGTCTTCAAGACTGCTAGAAGGCTACAGGCTGGTGATTTTTATCAGGGCTGGGTCAAATCTCTGCAAGAAAGTGGCCTGGAAGGGCCAAGTTTGCCCATTACTGACCTAGAGTCTGGAGGAAGGGTGGAGAAGCTCATAGCACAAGTTGCTTGAAGTCCAGTGTTAAGTTTCCACAGTCTGTGATGATTTGGGTGTAATGTCATCTGCTGGTGTTGGTCCATTGTGTTCTTTGAAAACCAACGTCACTGCACCCGTTTACCAAGAGATTTTGGAGCTTTTTTTTGGGAGAATTTGCTGACCAGCTTTTTAAAGATGCTGATTTCATTTTCCAGCAGGATTTGGCTACCTGTCACACACTGCCAAAAGCACCAAAAGTTGGTTAAATGAGCATGGTGTTGGTGTGCTTGACTGGCCAGCAAACTCACCAGACCTGAACATAGAGAATCTATGGGGTATTGTCAAGAGGAAAATGAGAAACAAGAGACCAAAAATGCAGATGAGCTGAAGGCCACTGTCAAAGAAACCTGGGCTTCACACCACCTCAGCAGTGCCACAAACTGATCAACTCCATGCCACGCCGAATTGAGGCAGTAATTAAAGCAAAAGCAGCCCCTACCAAGTATCGAGTACATATACAGTAAATTAACATACTTCCCAGAAGGCCAACAAGTCACTAAAAATGTTTTTTTATTGGTCTTATGAAGTATCTAATTTGTTGAGATTTGTTGTGAATTGGTGGGTTTTTGTTAAATGTGAGCCAAAATCATCACAATTAAAAGAACCAAAGACTTAAAATACTTGCATTTGAATTTATTTAATTCACGAGTTTCACAATTTGAGTTGAATTACTGAAATAAATGAACTTTTCCACGACATTCTAATTTATTGAGATGAACCTGTATATGTTCTGTTTATCTTGAAGAAATTGTGACAACTACATTACTATTTTACATTAGAATCTACATTTAAAAAAATATTACTGAGAAAACTGGAAGGAATATCGCAAAATTTTTCGTCCAACTTTTAATTTAAATAATACACTTCTGTTATGCAACACTTTGCCAAAAAAACAATTGTTGAAATTATTAAATTGTAATTTCATTTTAAAAGAATAATTAAATTGTTCACGTTTAATGACTTTGATTATCACTCTTTTCGATTATACATTTATATTAAATCCTGAATCCAGAAAAATTAAACCAGACAGCACAATTTCTGAATTTTTTTTAACATTTTATAGGGACCTTATAATGTAACAATTTGTATAAAATTATTAAATTGTTTATCTATTCATTTGTTTAGACAAGCTTTTAGATTTAAATGTAATGATTCCATTTCAAAAGGAATCCAGAAAAATGAAAACAAAACAGAATTTAGGGGAATCAGATTTCATAGGGAACTAAAAACGTGTTAAACCTTTAAGAAATTGTTGATAAATTGTATAAATTTCAATAGGGCTGGGTATTGAGCTTTTTAGACACAGACCGAATTGCCTAGATACCATCGAGTATCGAAAAACGTCTTGTCGTTCGGTACCGAATTTCGATACCTAAGGGGTTAATCTCATCAACGTCAGTGAGCCAATAAGCCTGCAGCACTGGGTGTGTTTGACTTGAAGCAAATCGATTGGTGTTTGATATCCGCGAGAGTGATTCGAAAGCATACGAAGCAGTTTGCTCTCTATAGCTCACTCAGTCCTGTGCAGCACCGCATCAAATCGAACACACCTACTAGTTTACACCGGTTAAACTCAGAGATGTGGCTCACACGTGAGGCTGTAGCGTGAAAGCGTCCGAACCCCCTTAGATGTAATGTAAGGCTATGTTTATACTGGTGCATTTTTTTTATTTATGAAAACGATCCTCATCCATACTGGCATTTCAGAAAAGATCTCAGTCCATACTACACGACCGAAAGTGCGCATTACGTGACCATTCATGCACACTGTAGCATCATGCTACATAAGACAATAAATACGATTTATATTCCACTTTTACTCAAAACTCACTTTAAACCACCATTGAGTGTTTGTAATAACTTCCTTTTGCCGTCTAATGTGTGTTTTGGCCATTGCTGAAATATGTATATAGTCCTCGGAGTCAGAACAGCTACTGCGGAAGAGAGAAGGCATATAACATTATACATACTGGCAGACAGCGCTGGAAGCTGCTAATGCTTACCAGTAAACTTGTGTAAAATTAATAGAAATTATGATTCTGTCTGAGCTATGCGTTTTAAAACAAACATGCACTAGTGTAAACATAGCCTAACAGATGTGTAAACTATGAGCTTTATAAAAAATGATTGCGTTGGATATATTTTGTTCCTTTGTGCAGTGGCTCAGGAGTCTTTGAGTCTGAATAAACGTCAAGAAGCTGAAAAAATGAAACCAAAGTTTTTTTTTTGACAATGTAATTTTGTTAAAATTGATTTCATAAAATTGGTATCGAAGTATTGTTTAGGAACCAGTATCGAAATCGGTATCGATATAGATTTTTTTTTTAACAATACCCAGCATTAAATTTCAAGATTTCAATTAAACAGACATGCTTTTTGATTACTAAATATATAACAACTAAAGCAGGGAAAAAATGGAAAATTGGTGGAAAGAAATATTTTCATAGGGTCCTAGAAATCAATTACAAAATACACATACAATCACCATGGAACATAATTTGCAAACATATATCAGATTTCAACAAGTGTTCAGAATTGTAAACATTAAGAAATGTGCATTTGAAAAGTGTCCACGTTGATTTCATGCTGACCTGAGTTTAACCCAAGATCGTCTATATACAAAGAGATAAATGCAAACTCACCAACAGGCTTCTGTGCTTCAATGCTCTTTCCTTTGTAGGTATCAAACAGGTTGAGGGACGCATACTTGGTTTTGCCATCCTTCCCCTTTGCCGTTTGCCCAGAGCGCTCTGACATTGCGCTGTACGCTCATTGAGTATGGTGAGTCCTGAGACTGACAGAGAAAGAGCGAGTGAAAAGGGAGAACGGGATGCTGAGTCGAAGGGTGTCTCCTTTCAAGCGTTCCCATGTTAAGCATCAAAATGAATGCTAAACTGAACAGCCAAGTATAGGCATGAAAGGAAGGGTGTTTGGTATCGTTTATGTTTTACTGAAACAGGCCGTATTGGCAAATACTATACAAAAGACCTAGATCGCAAATGCAGTATCTATGGGTGGATTTCTCCCTTTTCTTATATCTTACAACATATGAAAGCTACAAGATTTAACAGCTTTAAATGGGTATGAGTATGGATATTCTGAACACAAGAATCAGGTGTCATTATTCATATCAACCAGACAAAAGGAGATTGAACACATAAGAAAAAAATTCTGTTTAGAGAAACTTTAGAGATACCTATAGCACCCACATAGATAGATAGATCATTTTTAGGCCTAGTTTATTATAAGCTCTTTCTCCAGTTATATTATACGCTTCTTTAAAGTCATCAGCTGGGGGAAAACAAATCTGAAAGCAATTCCAATGATACTGTGCCATTTTATTATGGCTGTGTTTGTGAATTCACTATTCTCGTGGAATTGGAATGATTATTATAATTGTAAAGTTACCATTCTTGGTGTGAACAGGTCTTAAATCTGAAATAAAGTCAAATACTTTATTTTAGGGGTGGGCGATATGACCAAAATCTTATATCACGATATGACACATTTTATATCACGATAGCAATATCTATCACGATTTAGTCAATATCAAACTAATACAAGCCTAAAGAGAGAGAGAAAAAAACTCAACCTCACTGAAGATAAATAAACAGTCAGTGATGAAATAAGGATAAGAAACTAATTGCAAGCAATAGGACAAAAAACTACAATAAATAAGAAACACTACATTATGTAAATGAATTAGACTTCACTGTTTTAATTATATATATATATATATATGATAGATATAATGAACACGTGTATTATGCATAGATTCTATACATATTATAAATATATCATTATTATTGTTATTTATTCTCATTAAAGTTACAAAAGTGATTTAGTCAAGCAGTGAGAGAACAGTGTGTTATGATTAACATGAACGAATATTGGAACGCTTCCCCTTTAAGACCGAAGTCCGGATCTAATACACTGTTACATTGTGTTTCTCTTTCTGCCGTTTACTCGCTCTTAAGACCTAAATCACTGTGTTTATGAGGATACTTGCAAAGACGGGGATTCTGACGCATATATGTGTGATTATGTAATTGTTCAAAGTCGGTGAAAAAGAAAAGGCGCTCTCCTCTCACACAGAAAGAGACGGCACGCGCATATAGCTCTGTTGTTTGATTTCCAACGGCTTAAATTCGGTTGTTTTGAAACTGCAGTGCTTAAAAACGCTTGACCATGCTACAGATGTAGTCCCTCGTTTAGTAACGAGCTCCTGGTTGTGTCCTGGCTGCTTCTGTCTCCGTCACGCCCCGCGGTGGGCGGCGTATAAAGATTGCAGTCACTCAAATGATGAAAAGGTATTACCGGAAACAATGTATTTTGCGACACCACGAACTAAAAGATAGAACATAATATGAAACGATAGACTTTATTTTTTGTCCATCCGATATATATCGCACAGCCCTACTTTATTTCTAATCAACCAAACTCACACTTAACAACCGAACTCAATACAGTGTTTCATTATTTATATTATTTATAGTTGCGTTCCAAAGTTCAAGCTTGGTGAACTCTGACCTGTGAATTCGCAGATTTCGCAGTTGGTTAAACTGCAGCGCTGCAGGAAAGTGGAGTAAACTGTATGTTTTTACATTTTAGATATATAATAATTTTATACGTGTTGAATTTAGGTTTTTAAAAAGACACTGCACAGCGTGCCGTCACATCACGACCGTTACAGTAGGGCTGCACGATTAATCAAATGCGATTTCCATGCGCATTTTATCAGTAAAGCCGGTTCTGTAATCAGCAGTAAATCTCCATCACCTGCTTTCAGATGAAGCAGCATTTATTACACAGAGCCGTAGTTCACTGACAAGTAACGCCATAAAAAATAAAAAAAAACAGACAATATTACGGCTCTGTGTAATAAATGCTGCTCTATCTGAAAGCATGTGAAAATACCACATTTAATATGTTTTTACTCCAAATTCAGCTAATTAAATGGTGAGTGTCTCTGTCTGTCATCTCATCTTGTGTGCCAAATACATTTATTTGTATTAGGAATTGGTAACACTTTACAATAAGGTATCATTTTGTTAACGTATTAATTAACATGAATGAACAATGCATTTATTACACTTAAATATTAATCTTTGTTAATGTTGGTTAATAAAAATACAGTTGTTTATGTTAGTTCACAGTGCATTTACCAGTGTTAAAAAACACATTGTGATTATTATAAATGGATTAGTAAATGCTGAAATTAACATGAACTAAGATGAATAAATACTGTAGAGGTATTGTTCATTCTTAGTTCATGCTAACTAATGTACCTTATTGTAAAGTGTTACCAATTAATTGTATAATAATTGTTATTCTAATGCACAAGTGACCTTTATGTAAGAATATGTGAAGAGTTCAGATGCAAACGCTTTTCACGCTCCTATATTTATGCTCAGTTATTTCACATGAATTGCATAGAAAAGGACTTTAGAAAACATTAGAAAAACAATATTTACATCCAGGCATTTATTCAAATTAAAAAATGCTTTAGCATCTGAACTCCTTATGTATAATTTAATATTTTAACTAAATGCAAACGCTGAATAATCAATCAAAGTCTACTGCTTAACAAGTGAAATAGTCCACGGTTAGTCAATTAATCGGTCTAATAATCGTTAGAATAATCGCTTGTTGCAGCCCTACCTCCAGTATAACAAGTAATGAAACTACATACATCTTGCCACCTGTAGATTAATTATCATGTACACAATCTGGTACCCTAAATACAAAGCAAAGCAGTTTCCACAGAGGTCATCCATTTGGACAACACAAGAGACTGTCCAAAAAATAATAATAAATACAGGTTTCATTTAAATGTAAAATTATTTAAAATGTGTAGTTTGAACAGTAAAATACTGTAAACAGGTGTGATGAGACACTTATCCATTTTTTTAAATCCTCAATGATGAAATAATCCAACAAGGTCTCCGTGCATTCATATGAATGGTTTGTTTTCCCCCACGCCATAAATGTATATGACGTTTTTGTGGGCGTTTCCCAGCAATGCCGACCAAGTGTATTCCACGCGGAACATAAATACAAACTGAAAAAACCTGTGAAATCCAAATGTTCAATATATGCATTTATTTTATTGTTTTACAATTGTTTTGTTTTCTTTAAGAATCCTGCAAGCCCTTTATTTTTCATTGATAAGAAGCAGATGTATTTTTTTGTTCAGATCAAAATGTTATGACATTGTAGGTTGGGCTGAAATGATTTCTCGAGTTACTCGAATACAAAAAACCATCGAGACAAATTAAGTGCCTCGAAGAATTGTTTTGTCCATTTACTAGGGATGCACTGAATTTTCGCTATGCTCTGCTCACATTCGCTGATAATACAGGTTTAACTTGATGTTTCTTTACAAAGAATCATTTTTATTCGGTCAATAACAATAACAGTTATGTCTGATTCTGTTGCCTAAGAACTGAAATAAAATTATTCATTGATATTTAATATTCATATATTTTCTGTCCAATTTTCTTTCAATAAAAGTGCGGTTATTTTATTGGCTTGTGATTTTTAAATTTCGTGTCATTAAAATTTAGTTAAATTAAAAGTCTTACAAAATTACTTTATAGTATTTAATAAAATAAATAATTATTACAAAGCATTTTCGGTTTTGGTTTTCGACCAAGAACATCCAGAATTCTCTGTTTCGGACCAGAATTTTCATTTCGGTGCATCCCTACCATTTACTGTAACTACATCCAGAGCACTGTTTGCAACCACATGCTCCTTTAAAGGATCTCTCACACACACACTCTCTCTCTCTCACACACACACTCTCGCTCACACACACACACACTCTCTCACTCACACACACACACTCTCTCGCTCACACACACACACTCTCTCGCTCACACACACACTCTCTCGCTCACACACACACACTCTCTCTCGCTCACACACACACACTCTCTCGCTCACACACACACTCTCTCTCTCACACACACACTCTCTCTCACACACACACTCACTCTCTCTCTCACTCTCACACACACAGTCTCTCACACAAACACACACACTCTCTCTCTCTCACTCTCACACACACACACTCTCTCACGCACACACACGCACACTCTCTCACTCTCTCACACACACTCACTCTCTCACACACACACACTCTCACACACACACACACTCTCACACACACACACACACACTCTCTCACACACACACTCTCTCACACACACACACACACACACTCTCTCTCTCTCCACTCTCTCACACACACTTTCACTCTCACACACACTTTAACACACACACTCTCTCTCTCTCTTACACACACACACACACACACTCTCTCTCTCTCTCTCTCTCTCGCACACACACACACACACTCTCTCTCTCGCACACACACACACACCAGTATGCAGAGAGACATTTAAGAGGGTTATACTCCAAATAACTTTAAATTCATGTTGCTGAAAAAATGTCTAATTGTTATGTGTATGGACTCTTGTTTTTGTTCCACATTAGCTTCCTGTCCTCTAATTATTACCTCTCACAAAAACCACAATTCCTCTAAGAAGACAATAAAGGCTTGTGTCATGCTTGAGCTTTAGTTAGGATCAAAGCTGGAAGTTGCACAATGTTTAGGTTTTATTATTGTAATTTTTTTATACTATTAATTTGATTTATGTATTAGTTTTAGGTTGTACCATGTTTACCTTATTTTGTATTTTAATGCAATATGGCATGCACCAAATGGGTTTAGTTTGCAGTTATTAATATATGCTATTTCAGCAATACAAATGAATTTTTATTGCTGAAATAGAATCCTTTTTAGAGAAAATTAATTTCTCTAAAAAGGAAACAATTTACTTGTTAATTTTAAGAGACTTGTCTTATGTTCTCTTGTATATTTGGTATTGCTCTTTAAAAATAAAAAGTAGTTCTTATCCGATAACTCGATTAGTCGATGGAATATTCCGTAGAATACTCGATTACTAAAATATTCGATAGCTACGGCCCTAACTGTAGGCTATATTACAATTGTAAACGTAAACTGTGAACTTTTAAAGCAAGGCTTTTTTATAAAATTTTACTAAAGAATCCTGCAAGCACTTTAATTTCCCCCCCCTTGACTCGTACTGCACAAAAAGTGGTTAAATAATGCTGAATGTTACAGGGACTGATTATTGCAAATGCAGATCCAGAAATGCTACGGTTTGCATATGGTGGTGTGCTCTTAATGACAGCTTTCCTAAAAATATATATTCTTTACCTAAAATAAGAAATATCACAATATATCAGCTTGCTTACAGTATCACAATATATCGTATCACAACCACTGTATCGTGATACATATAATATAGCCAGATTCTTCCAATACACAGCCCTATTTGATACGAGCGCATATGAAAAAAACATTTAAAATCTAGGGAGGGACCAAGACTGAACTGCTGCGGAGAAAGTACATTATACACTTTGTTCTAAACATGACAAGCTTTATATGAAGGGCTTTAAAAAACTTGTATGATATAGTAGCCTATAGTTTCGGTTTAAAGCAGCTCGTTCTCATGAGCTCAAAAACTCTGACTAAAATATACATTTTGCTGAAATATTTGTAGTTGGACAATAAATGTGACATATGCAGAATTTAAAACCTACAAGTAAGTTGATTTGTATGATAGCACTAACTGTAAAGTGTAATGGGGTAATCAAAATAGCCTTTTTACACAATTAGTCTGTGCTTTTATATTTTCATTTTTTATTTAGTAAATTTAACTAAATGCATTATTTTTGTTTGTAGATTGCAATTGTTAGAATGTAATGTGATTTCAACCCTTTTTATGCACATAATATGTGCCTACATGCTTACATTCACTTTATTTGTTTAATTCAAATACAGAGAGATACCGTATACCGCAAACCAGCCCAAAAAATACAGAGATATGAATTTTTGCTCATATCGCTTAGCCCTACCTTTAGCTATAAAAATGTGATTTTGTGAAAATAGTGATGTCATGCACATGCATGCCCAAAATAGTCTTTGTACTTGTTTCAATTCAAGTTGTGGGTACTTCAGATGTAAAAGTTCAAGCAATCACAACTGCCATTTGTTTACTGTAAATGTCACTGTGTTGCTTCAACAGTGGGACATTCAGCATGACACAGAATGATTAAAAGCCCTCCATATGGTCAGATAACGTTCCTTACAAACAAATGACAACCATAGGGTTTGCCAAAATAACAGCTACCAGTTCTTAGAATATTTGGATGAGCCACCATTCTCAATTTGGCAAATATTCTTAAATGTTTGCATGAGGTGCGATAGCATTGGCCAACATAAAGCGACATTGCGCTACGGGCGTCCCAAGTTCGAATCCGGCCCGAGGATCTTTCCCAATCCCACGTCACTTCCTGTCTCCTCTACACTGTCCTATCATAATAAAAACAGCAAAAATAAAACCTAATTTTTTTTTTTTATAATCAGTACTGTAGTAACTAGTAATTTGGGCTCATATTCTCCTCTCAATATCATAAATTATTCTTGAAATGTTTGTGTAATACCATATATATTAAATTAGATTTTACAATAAATGTAGTAAGTGTTAATTTGGCGGTAATTTTGCAAAGGACAACAAAAACAGAACTGCTCCAACATGAATGATAAAATCGCAGTCCTGCTTCTCGATTTAACACACAAACGCGTTCGCAGTGTACTACACGTCACAATCATTGATTGGGGCAGATGCAGATTAGGAATAACAGCGATGGCCAATTAGCAAAGCCTGTAAAATAATCTCTACGCAACATGAAGCAGCGCTGGTAACGCTATACTACAGGAGCTGCGTAGAGATTAGTTTACTTGCTTTGCCAACTGGCCGTATGGGCACAAAGCAGCTTTACACACACAAAAACGCTTAGATTATTAATCTAACCTGGCGAAAAACCCGGCATCGGATATGGATGATATAGTATAAACCCGGTGAATTGTCTGTTTTGACTGATTAACGCGCTTCTTGAAGCCGCGGCCTCCATGTTTCGTGCTGGGAGGAGGGGGCAGACCTATACGTTTCATAATATACATAACTTCAAAATAACTCATTACTTCAAACAAGTGCAGTAATCTAGCCAATTGGCTAGATAAATCGAAAAAGGCGACCAATATAACAAGGGGAAAGGGAATTGATGCTGCGGGTTTGACGGCGAGAACAATACAAAATGGCGGCGGTGAGGTGAGGCCAGAGATTCAAGCACATTAGCATCGAGTTTTGTGACGATTTAACACGGACTTCATCTAGAATCCGAGTTCAAGGCTTTTAGGGTGCGATTTAATATACATTTACGCAAAAAAGTCAACCGGAGCCTTGATTTGAACCAAAACAATGCACTTGTCTGACATGCAGTCTCAGTCAAAGCACGTCTTATGTATTTCTTCAATCTAGGCATAACGTTACTAATTCAACTCAACATGAAACTTGCTAAAATGGCTAGCGGTGTAAATGGAAAACCTCACAGGCTCTTATTATTAACAATACGGTACATCTTCGCCAGGATGTATGACACACACACAAGCTATGCTGATAGCATGCTAACGTTAGCCGACACTGACCGATGAAAAGCAGGACAGCTGGACCCTAACACTACGGTCACAAACACCTCTATAATAAACCCTCTTTAGTGCACACGAATGGTCTTTAGACACAACTACTAACCTGGTCTTGTCTCGAGGTTGTATCTTTGAGTTATTATCAATAATCGTGAACTAGCTAACGTTACCGTACCAGAAGCTCTTATAAAAGCGCTCAAAACAGGATTATGTGTTGAATAGATCTGATGAGGATTCCTGAGGACGGGTGTGTGCAGTGAGCCTTACTTGTACTCCTTGTTCTTTTTTCCAGAAAACAAATAAAAAAGGAAAAATAAAATAATATTGCGGGGGGATCGATCCTTCACTATTAGAGCCGTCAACGGCTTCTGAGGATGGTAGTAGCGCAGAGAGGGACGGGTGCGCGTGAAGGGGGCGGGGTTAAATTAACATAAGCTCTAAACTTGTCTCTTGGCCAATCAGATCATATATGTTAAAATATAATTTACATATGTACAGCACACTATGATTCATTTAGTTTTACACTGTACACAAAGTGATGTGTCAGTGGTTAGATACAAACATGACATTATCGTGTTTATGTGTTTAAAGGTGTACCATAGTATTACAACTCATGTGGAATACCATAAATATTATTGTTTATGACTAATCATAAAAGTAGGTCTACCAAGGTGTATATTAAAATACTTTTAAACCAGTTCCAAAAATGTTAGAGAGCATCACCAGAAAGAAAACATAAAGGGATAGTTCACCCAAAAATGAAAATTCTGTTTGGAAATACTTGAGGGTGAGTATATGATGACATAATTTATATTTTTGGGTGAACTATCCCTTTAAGGCAGAACATGAAAAGGCATATAATAAAAGATAAAAGACTGACATTTGTATTTGTCATTTGAACAACTAACAGGTTTATTTGGCATTAAAATGTAGACATACACTACATTTCTAATTATTGAAATCAGTAAAAAAATTAATTGTTTCTAATTGAAAGTCTATTTTGCTTTCCTAGACTGCATTTATATGATCAAAAAAGTTAAAACAGTCATAATGCGAAATATTGCTACAAATTAAAATTAAGCAATTATTTTGTTTTAGGCTAGTATATTTAATATGTATGTCATTACTGATTTTGTGTTCAGAAAAACATTCTTATTATCTGTTATTTTAGCATATATTTGAAACTATTTTGTAGCACTATAAATGTGACTTTCAATCTGTTTAATGTGTACATGCTAGATACAATTATTATTATTTTTTATGGTAGTGTCAATGCATATAATATATATCATCTTAAAATCTTAAATGTAATCTTATATAGAGTATAGAAAAGCGGTTGTGTTGCAATAAATGGTACAGGTGATGCGTAAACACACTAATAAAAGCAAATGGTTTATTTGTTTGTTTGTTGACTCAAATAAATGGGTAAAACAGTGCTATGCAGTTTTGTAATTCTTGTAAAATATTTGTACAAAAAGCCATTTAAAGCAGTGCTTTTGCCTTAGTCACAACAAAACACACCTCTGATTTGGATCAGTGCATGCTTTATTGATTTCAGTAACTCATGCTAATCCACCAAACATAGACATAGAAACGTGCCAAGTAGGGCACACACACACACACACACACAAACACACACACACAAACACACACACTCACACACACACGCACACTCGCACTCGCACACACACACACACACACTCACAAACACACTCACACACACACAGCAGTGATGTGCTTTCAGTGCACATGAATAACAACAAAACTGTCCTTGCAATTCATTGGTCAAACATTTATTAGCCAGATGAGTAAATGAGTGAGTGAATAAAGGATTACAAATTAAATCAGACAAAGCTGCCTTAATTCTGAGACCCAACGCAGGTTTGGTATAACACGTTAAAGTATGCACGTGTGTTACTCGTGCCAACAGAGTAGTCTACAGTCGTGGCCAGATATATTGACACCCTTGGTAATTATGAAGAAAGAAGCCTGTGAAAATAAATCTGTATTGTCAATCCTTCAATGAAAGTTTATTGAAGTAAATAAAATAATATATGGTGGCGGGAGGAATCTCATTATGAAATAAATGTTTTTCTCTAATACACACTGGCCACAATTATTGACACCCTTTTATTCAATCCTTTTTTAAAGCCTTAATTTGCCAAGATAACAGCTCTGAGTCTCTCCTATAAAGCCTGATGAGTTTGGACAACACCTGATAAGAGATCAGAGAGTATTTATTCAGACAGAATCACCCCAAATCTTCTGAGGTCCATGTTCATGTGCTCTCATCTTAAGTCCACCACACTTATTTTCTACATAGGGTTTAGGTCAGGGAACTGGGATGGCCATGGCAGAACCTTCCTTTTGTGTTCGGTGTTTAGGTTTGTTTTTAGATCATTGTCCTTTAAAAAAATTAATTTGAATGGAAATATACTTTAGATCAATATTTGACTTGATTATTTCTAGCGGTATCAATAATTGTAGCCGATGTGTCTTAGAGAAAAACATTTATTTTATAATGAGGTCCCCCCCCCAGCATTTTCAATTGTTTTACTTCAATGAAAGGTTAGTTTTTTGTAAATAAAAGGGATTTTTCACTGCGCGATGAAGGCCATTAGAAAACAGTTACAATGCCCTTACAATTCCAGCAATTAAACAAAAAAACGTTTTATATCCATTGCACAAGCAATGTACTTTTCTGTATATCAGCACATGTGTGTGAGGCCGCTACACAAATGTGCTGTTAATCGATATATCGATATGTTTGTATTAATATGTACATAATTGCATAAATAAAACAATAAAAAGTATGAACGTCCCAGGAGGACTTGAACGGAGCATAACACGGCATTGGTGTAGACCCGAGCATGCGCATTCCTTTGTATTTTGTTTGGCCATATTACAGAAATATTATGTGCTAACTCTAGAATCATAGGCCTTAATTATTATCTTTTTAGTAGCCATGGTGATTTTAGTCAGATGAAGTCATTGTTTACAAACAAATATTGATGACAGCACCTCATATATGAAATGAAAATGCACAAAAAAGTAGTCAGTACCTTTTAAAATTGTAAGAAATTAATATGAGAAACATTAGAAATGTATTTTAGTTAAGTATTCCGTACTTGAGTTAAATAAGTACAAACCCCCCAAAACAATATTTAAATCCAGCAACGTTAGTGAAATAAATTAACTCGTTACACCTAAAACGTATGATTTTTAAATAAAAGAGGGCAAAGGGCTGGTGTTTCTTCCAGGATTTTAATCAGAAACACCACCAAGTTTCAGTTTTTAACGAACTTTGGATATTTTAACATCTCATATTCAACAACACCATGCATAAAACAATTGAAAGACATTTCAATGTAATGTTACATGACTCGTTTCTGCTCACCCGCTCCCTGGTTGTTTATTAGCATTGATAACGTGTGTAACAGACTTTAATAAGAGCTATCTTTAATTTCTCAATTTGTTTTGTGTAGCCTTTGAAATATTTTGTATGTTAAACATTGTTTAAATATCGCATTATTTCCGTTGTTTACGAGGACTTTTATTTTGTATTTTATAACCCGATGCGGCGACGCCTCTTGTCGTTTTGTCTCAAACGCGATACCTAACATGTCCTTCTTCGTGATGAGGTTTTGACCTTTTAAATCATGCCATTAACTATCGCAGACGTTAACACAACAAGAACGTACCATTTTGAAGCAAATGAAAAAGATTATTCTCCAAATACAGAACACCTCAGATTTGATACCCTGCAAATGGCGGCGATACCCAAGATGCACCAGTCAAAGACCGATAACATGTTTTCATGACAAGGGAGAAACGCCACATTACAAATAATATAAGATTAATTTTAGATCTCCTAGATTACGAAGATCTCGTCACTAATGACAGTTTCCTTTGAAACCTTTGACTCACTCGAGCACAAGTTTATATTTCAAGCTCTTGCCAAATTTGGATTTGGAGATTACTTTTGTAGAGCCATCAGGACATTATACAGAAACAATAATAGTGCTATTAAATTAAAATGTGGAACCTCACCGAGATTCAATTTGTCACGCGGAGTAAGACAAGGCTGTCCTATATCTCCATACTTATTTTTACTTGCCTCTCAATTTTTAGCTCTTCAAATTTCCAGTAGTAATTTGCAAGGTATCACAATTGATGACAGACAAATGATTATTAGCCAGCTGGCTGACGACACTACTTTATTTCTGAATGATGCCTCCCAAGTCCCTTTAGCTTTGAGATTGATTGAGTCCTTTTCCAGAGCTTCAGGGCTTTGTCTAAATATCAACAAATGTGAATTAATGTCAATTAAACACTGTGGAGCTTCCTCTATATGCAACATTTCGGTGAAAGATCAAGTTACATATTTAGGCATTGTAATTAATAAAGACCAAAAAAATAATAATAATAATGTTTTCATGACAAGCTCCATGTTTCCTTGTTTATATCTTAATACAGTATTTGAGACTATATTGATTCTCTTACAGTTTTAAAAGCTCCTATCTTATAGTATTCTCATTATTATATTACTATATATTATATAGTAGTCTTATTATTGACAGCATTTGTATTTATACTTTCAACTATAGGCTATTATTTTTGTATTTTTGTGGCTCAATCCTTTAAAAAGAACCAGGATTTTAGATTTTTTTTGTCGTTATTAGAGTCTTTAATTAATAAAAAAGAGAAGAGAAAGTCTCCTTTAGTTATTAAATGTGCTATTGCACAGATTTACAGCTCTGAGTGATTTAATATTTGATAGTTATGCAGGTCTATATGGCTACAATAATCGAGTGTTAATAACTGAATATTACATATTGTTTTACTAGTTGGTCACAAGCAAGCAGAAAAGTTTTAAAATCAATTTAATCTCTTTACAAACAGATGCTTAAAATATTTAAACAGAGGACTTATTGTTATGATTATTGCAATATAGTTCAAAATGTAATTTATTTCGTTTTGATAATATTAAACATTTGGTTGATGCTTGTTTTTTTTAAGAATAAAAATGTATTCTTTAAAAAGTTTAAATTAAAATAAAATGTAAAAAATAAAAATAATTCTGCACCTCCTCAATTATGCCAGTTTATAACACAGAAGGATATTAATGGTAGAGTAACGAGTAATTACCCGTTTATGTGTACAATATTTGGACAGAATCAGTCTTTTCAGTTAGAGCCATTCATTACTCTGCAAACTGAATTAACGAGTAGTGCAAATTATTCAACACTTAAATATAAACTAAAGAGCTAATCAAATTTGTAATCATGTAAAAATAGTTTTTTTATAATACTGCCATTATTATCTTTAGTAGTGTTATTGTATGTAATTGTAAATGTTATGTTTATGTTTGATAACTTGCTATGTTTCAGATTTTGGGGCATGAGGCAACAGATGAAAATTAGTCTAAAACCAGTATTTTACTGTTGAATAATGAGCACTGTCCCTATTGAATAAAACTAAATAATTCAAGCGGTTGTCAGTGATCTGGATCGTGTTCTTCACTGTTCGCTGTACAAGTCGATTTTCACAAAGGAGATTGTCTCAAAATAGTCTTTTTGTCCTTTCTCATAGATGACATAGATGTATTTACGATGCTCAGATTCATTGCCTTTAAGTGATGTCATACATGAGTATCCACTTGGCCCGCTCCAGATCTTCAGAGTATCTTTCACCCATGATTTCCCGCGATTCAGAGACCAGCGAAGGGTGAGGTTCACTCCTGAGGAAAACAACACCACTAGCTTATAGCCACATGTACAAGTATGAATGAACTATCACACATGCTCCATGACCAGGCACTGATATTATTTCTCATATCATCTTGCTCACTGCTATTAGTGTTGGCTGGGTTGGTGAAGTAAAGCACTCCTTCCTTCTCTAAAGCTCCAGCTGCGACCGCAGGATCCTCCAGTGTGTGATCAAACACCAGCTCCTCCACCGGCAGAGACTCTCCTCCATCCAGACTGCGTACAACCATACGACAGCGGCAGTGGTAGTGTTTATTGTTGCGCACATTAATCACGATGCTGCCGTCATCCAGCTCCACCGGCTTTGAGGAAACACAAGATCTTACAAACTCTTCTGATGTCACACAACCACAAATATTGCTTCTTCATACCTGACACTCATCTGGTTCAAAGTCAAGGTTGTTTTTGCGCTGGTTGTAGGGAATGCTCTTCAGTTCAGCGCCGTATCTCCATGTGTTTCCATGATCGTCACTCAGGATACAAAACACCCCGTCTCCAGCGATGCTGCCATGGCCGCACACCACCAGACGCCCAACTGCAGGCGGATGACGCTTCTGTAAGCACCATTAGATGAGCACATGGTCTGCGATCATGAAGAATCATTTAATGAAATTAGTATTTGCACAGTCTGTGGTATCAGTTATTTCAGATAAACCCAATTCTGTTCCTGTAGCTCAGTGGTAGAGTATTGTGTTAGCAGCGAGAAGGTCATGGGTTCGATTCCCAGGAAACATATATACTGATAAAAAATGTATAACCTGAAGTCGCTTTGGATAAAAGCGTCTGCTAAATGCATAAATAATATGATGCTTTTATGTCACTCAGACTAGGTTTGGTAGGTAATGACACTGAAATATGATACACAGTAGACAACAGAAATCCCTATAATTAATTGACGGCATATAAAACTATGTATTAATAAACAAATATTCATCAAAAAGTGTGGGTCTGAGCCAGTGTCGGGGGGGGGGGGGGGTAACTCATTACAAGGTACGTAATAATATTACTTTTTGCAAGTAACTAGTAAAGTAACGCATTACTTTTTAATTTACTAGAAAATATCTGAGTTAGTTTTTCTCCATTTATTGACTGAGAGCGCCGTGTGAACATGATCTTACTGTAGATCTAATCTAGACTAAATATGAATGTGTATTAATTCATCCCACTCGCAAAAAACAGATTCAGTATTCATCAAAATTAATAAAACAGTGAAATAGAAACTCAGAATATGACACAAACCTGCCAAAATTAAATATGTTAAACAACACAAATATATCTAATCTCATTTTATTAACCGATGTGTTTGCTGACCTTTGATGATCAGTTCAACCAAATATAAGCAAAAATTACTTTACATTAACAATTGTGCTTCGTTGTTTATTATTGCTGAAGAGTGTTGAATCTTCTCCTGTGTTCTTCTGTACAGACGTGATTTACTCGTCCTTCAGTCTGAGGTTTATTCATTACACTTTTTGGTGTGAAAGACTTTTATATTTACTATAAATATAACTTCTTGTATTAAAAACTAACAATCAAGCCCTGCTCATAATTACAAAGTAACGCAAAAGTAACGCAACAGAAATGTAACGCATTACTTTCCATAAAAAGTAACTAAGTAACGTAATTAGTTACTTTTTTAGCGACTAACGCAATATTGTAACGCATCACTTTTAAAAGTAACTTTCCCCGACACTGGTCTGAGCCAATTGTTTCCATATGAATATTCCAGAACATGAACATCTTTCCAGTGTTGGAGAAAGTTACTTTTAAAAGTAATGCATTACAATATTGCGTTAGTCGCTAAAAAAGTAACTAATTACGTTACTTAGTTACTTTTTTTGTACCCTTTCACACCAAAATTGAAACGAATAAGCCTCAAGGAAATGTAAATTCACATCTGTACAGTAGAGGATGCAGAAGAAGAAAATTCAACACTCTTCAGCAATAAAGAAAAAGTATGTTTATCTAAAGTCATTTCTGCTTACTAATATGGTTGAATTTGATCACTGAAATTCAGCAGCAAAGACATTGGTTAATAAAGTGGGATATTTATGTTAATTAACATTTCATTATTACAGGTTTGCAAGAGCTGTCTGTCAATACATGAAAAAACTAAGTAACTCGGATATGTTCTTGTCAATTAAAAACTAATGCGTTACTAGTTACTTGAAAAAACATCTGATTACGTAACTCGCGTTACTTGTAATGCGTTACCCCCCCGACACTGCATATTTCAGCTGTAGCGTCTGTTGGGAGAATTCACGTTATCTGAGACCGCCTCGGTTAACGATAATCAGTTTATGTTTTATCTAGGTGTTCAAGGACTCCTATTTTGATCATTTTATTTTGTGCTATGTCAGTGTTCTTTTCCTGTTGGCTTTGTTTTCAAAGAATGTGCTTATATCGTTTCTTGTTTAGTTCTTCTATACCCTGTGCATGTTTAGCCCATGTTTCAGTTCAGTATTTGTCTTGTTAAAAAATATTATGCTGGTTTGCAATTCTCAGTTCCCTTAAACAGATCCTCCCCGTCTCTCTCTCCCTGCCTGCAAACCACCTGAGACACAACTATTCAATTTCGTGATCAATGCATTCAATTTGAATTCTCAAATCATACAAATAAAACAAAATTAAAACCATACAGCTTACATTTGCTGGTATGCAAATGTAGCAAAAACAGATATTTAAAATAAATATATTTAAAAAAAATTGTTTATATATTACATTAATTTACATATTAATTAAAAAATGTATTACATAAAAAATACATTTTTGCTTAAAAAAATTGAGTGCTTTTGTATCATACCATCAAAAATATTTGTCACTGGGGTAATTTTTTGCACCGTTCTACTGTACATCACAGCCCAAGCTCAGAAGGAGCATGTCACATGGGCAAAAAATCATGTATCATGTCCATTATCAATAGTGTAGAGTAGAGGTGTCCAAATTAATCGTTGTAATCAATGCACTGCGATGCGGACGTGACGATTCTGCATCAATGCAGCAATAGACCATACTCGATTATAGCCTATGACAGGGATAGGCAACTATTAGCTCCAACCCTAATCAAACACACCTGACGAAGCTAATCAATGTCTTCAAGATCACTAGAACGTTACAGGCAAGTGTGTTTGAGCTAATCTCTGCAGGACCGAAGTTGCCTATGATGCCATTCGCATACGTGCTTGTGACAAGAGTATTACAAATGCACTCTTTATTTTAAAATTTGAGCTGGGCTTTTTCCCCGCCTTTGTACGCTAGAGACAAACACAGTGTGCTTCATTGCACTGTGAGACACGTGCACATTTCTAGTGCTTCTGTTATTTTATCACAGTTGTTTTCTTTAGATATGCTAAAGAAAGATATGCTAGTACGTAATGCACGAAACCTACGCACTGACGTGAGCTTTGTGTTTGTTTGTCTTGAATGCCCTTGCATCTACTTTTATGATACACAATTTATGTAAACGGACAGTTATGTTTTCATAACAGGACAAAGCATCTGATATGTGGAAATAGATCTGTGCATTATTGTGAATACAGTCTATTAAAGCTCATCGGTAAAAGCAAATGGCAATAGTGCTGAGGAAAAAATAAAAACACATAACTATGATTATCTGTAAACTTTTGATACTTAAAGCACCCCCAGATGCTGAAAGTGCTTTTTGTTTATCACTTGTAATATCACTTTATTACTTTATATTTGCTTGTATGTTTTGTGATTTTGTGAAATGTGTTTTTGTAGTTTTTTTGCATTTACATTAAATTCCATAGCATGCTAATTCCTATTGAAATGACTGGATTTCACCCATGAAATTTCAAAGAACAAATAATAAATTCAATTTTCATAACCATATTCTGCCTGACAATTGTAGCCACTTACATGGCTATGTTGTGAGTTGTAAGTGAGGTGTAAATGATATGAAATTAAGGCATGTAAGTGGAATACCTGTATACCGAAGCCGGGTCCAGGAATAAAACTCATGAGCCCCAGTTGAGGGTTAAGGTTTCGTGGGGTGCTCCAGCTGAACCCGTCATCCAGACTCTGCACCATCATGGTGTTGGAGGGCTTGCAGTGGTAACGGTGGAAACACACCGAGTAGATGAGTATCACAGCACCGGTCTCTTCATCCACAACAACCGAACCTAGATTCAACCCATCTGCTAGAGAACCATCATCCACGATGAATGAGGTGGGAGACCAGGTGGCTCCTGAGAACGTGTCAGAAGAAAGAGATGAAAACGGGAACGAAAACAGAATCTTGTCTAGGACGACTCAATCTGACATACCTTTGTCTGTGGAGCGTCTTAAAGCGATGAACTTGGCTCCGATGTCCTTGAAGGACAGCTTCCGGGCCTCTGCGAAAGCCAGAAGACTTCCCTGGGTAGTGAAGGTGAGCAGGGGAATTCTGTAGGTGTGAACTTCTCCGATTTCACCACCGACCCAGAGTAGCTGCTCATCAATGACAGCTGGATTGAGCTGTACACGTAAAAAAGTATAGGCGTGAAATTAGTGATCGACCGATATTGAGTTTTATAACCAATACCGATTATTTGTACGTTTATGTACCCGATATGCAGAACCGATATTTATTTACTGTTATAAAGTACATCAATAACAGAGTGAAGCTTTGGTTTTTCCTTCTTTCAGTTCTTAACAACAACAAAAAACTGTTGAAAATTAACATTTTCATGTAAAATTGAATCTTCAAATTACAACAATAAAAACATTTTATTTATAAAAAGCATCATCAGCAACACTGATATTAACAATAAGCAAAATAATGTTTTCAAATGGAGAAAATAAAGGACAGAAGTCATATCAACTTCATTTTAAACTACAGTTTTAGGTTTATAATCTGTTTAATAGACTAAAGAGTGAAGAATAATTCACTGAATAATATTCTCTGGAATATTGAAATAAGCTATAACAAACAAAACATCGTATTTTATTGCATTTCTTAACTGTTTTATCAGAATTATTAAAATGTTTTTGTCTAAATTATGAAAACTGCTGCCAGCGGTTTATCTATTTACACAGAACTATACTCAAACTGATCGCTTGCGGAGATAATAAATCATTAATTTAGATAGAGATGTATTTATTTAGATGTTTATTGGTGAAATAATGGTTCTATAGTAAATGTTAATATAATTTAGTGTGTTTCAAACGAGTGAATCTTGTATAAAGTTACATACGGTGTGTGTGTGTGTGTGTGTGTGTGTGTGTGTGTGTGTGTGTGTCCACTGCTCCAGGTGGGTGTGTGTGTGTGTGCGTGCCCACTACTCCAAGTGTGTGTGTGTGTGTGTGTGTGTGTCCACTGCTCCAGGTGTGTGTGTGTGTGTGTGTGTGTGTGTCCACTGCTCCAGGTGTGTGTGTGTGTGTGTGTGTGCGTGTGTGTGTGTGTGTGTCCACTGCTCCAGGTGTGTGTGTGTGTGTGTGTGTGTCCACTGCTCCAGGTGTGTGTGTGTGTGTCCACTGCTCCAGGTGGGTGTGTGTGTGTGCCCACTGCTCCAGGTGTGTGTGCGTGTGTGTGTGTGTGTGTGTGTGTGTCCACTGCTCCAGGTGTGTGTGTGTGTATCCACTGCTCCAGGTGTGTGTGTGTGTGTGTGTGTGTGTCCACTGCTCCAGGTGTGTGTGTGTGTGTGTGTGTCCACTGCTCCAAGTGTGTGTGTGTGTGTGTGTCCACTGCTCCAAGTGTGTGTGTGTGTGTGTGTGTGTGTTGGTTTTTTTCAAAACCGATATCCGATTATGGTAAAATGCTTAAATATCAGGAATAAATTAAATATCGGTAAACCGATATATCGGTCGATCTCTACATGAAATTACACAGGTCAAAACTAATAAATAAATAAATAAGCAAGCTGAGATTAGGCGTGTTTTGTTAACTCTTGAAAGACAAGTTCTGTGTAGGAACATACCAACGAGTCTTGAGATAAATTGAACGTTTCCTCAGGAAAATATTCAGATCAATGAACATCAGAATTCACATACATTATCCTCATTTAAGACAGTTTTGAGCAGTGTTATACACAATACGATAGCTAATCAAAATAACTGCTAGAGAAAACACACGACTTGTGTTGACACAAACAAGTAGAAGTGACTGATATATAGTCCAAAAACTTCCTCTTGTCTTGTTACCTCAACGTGCCACGAAAAGCACAGCTACCGTGCAAAATGTATGTGCTGTATTCATTCTTGGCATATTTGTTGGTAATTTGATAATTACAATCGTCATAGATATAAAACAAACTCGTGTCAGCCTACCGTTTCATTTCGCGCAACCCAACACAACACCATAAGAAGCAGAATGTTCAAAAGAGCCTGTTTCATGACGGCAAGCTTTGTTAAGTCTTGTGCGAACTACTGTCTATTGAAGTCTATTTAAAGTCCACACGAGGAGTCAGCCGACGAATGACAAAAGAACTGGTTTAACAGACCAGTTTAGTTGACAGTAATGTTAAGCGCTAAGGCACATCACGTGCAAATCAATCAGCTGCACCTTTAGACTTCACTTGACTAACACCATTAGAAAAAACAAAGCCAAATATGTAAATATTGTAGAATGTTAATTACTAGAGTCCACTGAGCCAGGATGTGGCACAGAAATCTTCATTATTTCAATATAAAAATGTGGTTGACTATAAAGTACTAGACTATTTTAGTGCCGAAAACACCGCTGAATACAATTAATTTCTACTTAATTGTAATGGAGATATTTGAATTATTATATCAAGTAATACTGAGGGAATATGATTTTTTTTAAATTATTCCTCACCTCCAGGTAGTTTAATAAAGGGGCTCTCTATAGCTTAATTGCTCTGTCAGTTTGGTTTTGGGTCTCAACCCCCCCCCCCCAAAAAAAACCCGTGTCCTCTAACATTACATACTCATGGATGAGGCATGCAGTTAGTGATAAGAATGTGAAAAAGGCCGCAAGACAACAACACATAAAGTGTAAAATTAGTTGTTTTGTGCTTTTAAATGGTTTAATTTTCGTTTGCACTTTTAAAATGTATGAAAAAATAGCGCATATTTAGTATAAGTAGGCTACATTTACTCGTGCACTAAAGTGACTAGTAGTCATCGCCTGTGTTCTGCCCGACTGACACGCTATAATTTAAGGACGATGCATGCATGTGATTCTATAATATTGGACTTGAGTGATTCTTCTGCTTTCGAATGGACTTGTGAAAGAACATCAACCACAAATGATCTGTTTCGTTGTCTGTTGAGGAGACGTTCCTCTCGTTGATAGCCGAGGACCGGATCCAGTGAGAGCTTGATGGCTTGATACTTTTGAACTTGCTATATTTTCAGAGTATGTTTTCTGTTTATATTTGTACCTTTGTATCTGTGTTTTGCTTCAATTAAAAACAATCTGATCGAATAGGTGTACCTCCAGACTATATTAAATATGTATTATTGTATGAGCACGTAATTAACCTCTTGAAAAAGACAAATGATTAATGCCACGATTATAAAAAACAAAACATAAATTAAAAAAACAAGGGAAAAGTTTATTGATAATTCACTTTACAGAACACTGCTGCATGAATAGTTAACTAATCAAGTAACGCAGCACACCTGCTCTCCTCCTCTACAGCCCGTGTCACTGTCACCACAGTCTCTGCTGCTGGGGGTAAATCACAAGCATTCTCACAGACCTCTCCATTGCTGTTAAACACATCCACATGCCGAGAGTGAAGAACACTATCCCGTCTCCTTTCTTTGTTGTGAGTTTGTTTGTGGCGCGTTTACGATGATGTCACGGCAGTAGAGGCGGCGCAGTTATAACGACGCGTGAATAATCCCGCCCACTCTATAGCGGTACTAAACTGCGGTGGAAACGCAAACTAGAGGTCTGCACGGGCTCAAAACTGAAGCCCGAACCCGGCCCGTACCCGAGATCGTCTGACCCGACCCGACCCGAGCGGCACAGTTAAATTTAGAGCGTGTGTGTGTGTGTCCACTGTAGAGGTCTGCTACCCGACCCGAACCCGCGGGTCCCGAAATACTGTCGGGTTTCGGGTTAATGTTTAATGGATAGCTTCGGGCTCGGGTCGGGTTCGGGTTTGTAGCTAAACCAAAACTATACGCAGAGGCTTCGCTGCTTTCATAGACGCACGCACACACATATCAGAGATCGCGCACAAACAGCACGGAAACTTTTATTAGTAAAATAGCTTCGACAGGCTACTGACTCGCAAGTCACAACATTATATTTATCTGCAATGAGGCGGCAAAATCGCTGTTTTTGAAGTAACTAAGCCTCATTGCTTGTAGAGAGACATGCGCAGAAGCAGGTTCACATGCACGCGCAACTTTCATCCCGCGCTCTCTCTCTCGCTCGGTCTCTCTCTCTCTCACTCGCTCGGTCAGTCTCTCTCTCTCTCTCTCTCTCTTTCAAATAAATGATTAATTCATTCAAATAAATACAATCTTATTTAAGATCTTATGTCTGATTTAAAGTAGACAGAATGCTAACGAGCCTTAACTGACAAAAAATGACCATAATTTGCACGGTCATCATCTTCTTGTCCATACAAAATGCATAAACTCGGCAGAATGTATGCGACCGCTGCACCTGATGTTCACAAACTTTCATAACTGGTAAATGTTTGTGAAATGGCAGAGCCTTGATTAATCAGTTTCTTTGCATGCAATCGTGAAATGCAACCTTTTTCCTTTTTTTTTTAGTTGGCTATTCGTTGTGGGGCGGGGGGGGGGATTTCGGGTCGGGTTCGGCCTCTAAATGTAACTGTGCCGGTCGGGTCAGACGATCTCGGGTACGGGCCGGGTTCGGGCTTCAGTTTTGAGCCCGTGCAGACCTCTAGTCCACTGCTCCAGGTGTGTGTGTGTGTGTGTGTGTGTGTGTGTGTGTGTGTGTGTGTGTGTGTGTGTGTGTGTGTGTGTGTGTGTGTGTGTGTGTGTGTGTGTGTGTGTGTGTGTGTGTGTGTGTGTGTGTGTGTGTGTGTGTGTGTGTGTGTGTTGTTTTTTTTCAAAACCGATATCCGATTATGGTAAAATGCTTAAATATCAGGAAAATGTTTTTTTTTAACAGTTAAATCCCCCCCCCCCCCCATCGAATAGCCAACAAAAAAAAAGGAAAAAGGCTGCATTTCACGATTGCATGCAAAGAAACAGATTAATCAAGGCTCTGCCATTTCACAAACATTTACCAGTTATGAAAGTTTGTGAACATCAGGTGCAGCGGTCGCATACATTCTGCCGAGTTTATGAATTTTGTATGGACAAGAAGATGATGACCGTGCAAATTATGGTCATTTTTTGTCAGTTAAGGCTCGTTAGCATTCTGTCTACTTTAAATCAGACATAAGCTCTTAAATAAGATTGTATTTATTTGAATTAGTTAGCGAGAGAGAGAGAGAGAGAGAGAGAGAGGGAGAGAGAAGACGGAGAGGAGAGCTGGGAGAGGGGGATGAGACGATCGAGAGATGAGCTGAGAGCGGCCGATGAGGCGCAGAGCGATCTAGGTAGGAGACCTCGTTACGAGAGACTGTGGAGATGCACGAGTGAGGGGACTCGTGACGAGAGGAGCCCCCCTCTGAGATTCTCGTCTGATGAGGCAGATGAGCGAGGCAGACGCGAGAGGGAGAGAGCGAGAGAGAGACGAGAGAGTACGAGGAGAGGGCTGACGAGGAGAGGTGAGTTTGATCCGAGAGAGAGAGCCGAGAGAGGGAGAGAGAGACAGAGAGAGTGAGAGAGGGAGAGGGAGAGAGAGAGAGAGAGAGAGAGAGAGAGCGAGGGATGAATGTTGCGCGTGCATGTGAACCTGCGTCTGCGCGTCTCTCTCTACAAGCAATGAGGCTTAGTTACTTCAAAAACAGCGATTTTGCCGCCTCATTGCAGATAAATATAATGTTGTGACTTGCGATTCAGTAGCCTGTCGAAGCTATTTTACTAATAAAAGTTTCCGTGCTGTTTTGTGCGCGATCTCTGATATGTGTGTGCGTGCGTCTATGAATGCAGCGAAGCCTCTGCGTATAGTTTTGGTTTAGCTACAAACCCGAACCCGACCCGAGCCCGAAGCTATCCATTAAACATTAACCCGAAACCCGACAGTATTTCGGAACCCGCGGGTTCGGGTCGGGTAGCAGACCTCTAACACAAACCTAGATGAGTTTGCTAGATGAGAGGAAGAGGTAAGCGGAGAGGCAGTTTTAACATTACGTGACATGACATCTGACACACGGACGCCATGACATCTGACGCACAGACGCCATGACACATGCCAAACCTGTGACATCTGACGCACCACATGCCAAACCTGTGACATCTGACGCACAGACGCCATGGCACATGCCAAACCTGTGACATAAAGCTGTGACATTGTCACTCTGCGTGTCGCATCTTCGGTAGTGTCTGACTGCGTGACACAAGCACGTCAGAACGATATTGATTTAATTAACAGTATGTCGCGGTCAAGTATACGATTTATTGCATCGCGAAATTCATTTGTACAACAAATATTCCTCTGTTAAGATTAAAATGTGTCTAATGCCCCTTAATGTGTATTTTGTCATTGTAAGTTTATTTACAGTAGCCTGCTTTGTACAAGAGTCATACATTCAAATACGTAAATAGGCATTTTTTTTCTGACACTTGCCTATCTGAGATTACATAAAAAATATAATCTGTCACGAGAAAACTCCACAAGCCATTATAAAGTGATGTCTACTATTATAACGTGATTTATGAAACTTATACCAACCATTCAGAAGTGTGCCTGACCTTGACACAGGCTTTTCACAATGCAATGCAGTGTAGCCTAAGTCTGCAACGTATAATGTAAGTCTAGATGCTATTTAAACAACATTTCTACTTATTAACCTGTCTGCAGAAAGTCAAATGCTTTGACAAAACATTCAGACAACTCCAGAAGAAATGCATGCTCATAATATATAGATTATGAGCATGCATTTTTTCTGGAGTTGTCTAAATATGACAGTTTATATTTTTTATGTAATCTCGGATAGGCAAGTGTCAGAAAAAAAATGCCTATTTACGTATTTGAATGTATGACTCTTGTACAAAGCAGGCTACTGTAAATAAACTTACAATGACAAAATACACATTAAGGGGCATTAGACACATTTTAATCTTAACAGAGGAATATTTGTTGTACAAATGAATTTCGCGATGCAATAAATCGTATACTTGACCGCGACATACTGTTAATTAAATCAATATCGTTCTGACGTGCTTGTGTCACGCAGTCAGACACTACCGAAGATGCGACACGCAGAGTGACAATGTCACAGCTTTATGTCACAGGTTTGGCATGTGCCATGGCGTCTGTGCGTCAGATGTCACAGGTTTGGCATGTGCCATGGCGTGTGTGCGTCAGATGTCATGGCGTCTGTGCGTAAGATGCCATGTCACGTAATGTTAAAACTGCTGCTGGGTAAGCGTGATGGCCAATTGTTGTTTGTTTTGTAAAACGAAAAAGTATTACAAGCTGTGAATAGTACATTTTCTTGGTGGCTTTTGTACAACGCTTTCTTAGTACCAGCTTCAGCTTACTGTGTGTGCCTGACAATATCTTTTTTATCTACAAAACTAATTTGCTCTATGGGTTATGGATACCGAAGACCATAAGCAGCTAATGTTGCTTGGCATTATAATTTTGGTAACACTTTCTATGACACCCATACAATACATTATACGGGTATTTTAAGGCATTATAATGAATGCATAATGCATTATAAAAAAAACTTTATATTTAATCTTATGAATATTTATAACAGTTTTAATGTATTATACTATTTACTGGTTATAGCTTTTTAGAGTATGATGATTTTATAACACAGTGAACTCTTTGCATCCACTTAAGTTACACTGGATTATATTTCTCATAGTTATAATGTATTATAAGTCTCATATCTTGCCACTTTTCTTAGGCTACTTTACTTAAAGCCACCAATGACCACTTATAAGTATAGTAATAATAATAATAGTAATACTTTTTTCTCTCTCAAACAGACATAAGGGAGATAGGAGATATCAGATTGCTTTGAACTATTTTAATATCAGTTTGATTATTTTGATAGTACCCTTTAGACAGCTGTTGTTAACTCTGCAACTTCATGTCAATGAGCAGTCATTGGAGAGTTAGTAGTATGTCTGATAATATATGCTAACACTTTATTTTGATGGTTCTCCTACAGACAAACTGACTGTAAGCAACTTTGCAAGTACGTCAACATTGTACCTATACCTAACCTTAACCTGATACTCTAATGAGAGTTAGATGACATGTAGTTGCTTATAGTCAATAGACTAAGCCATCAAAAACATCAAACAGACATCAAAATACAATGTAACCTAACATATAAACATAGCTTTGTTTCAGTTGAAATGATTAACTAGCTCTCATCTAAATGAATATTAGCCTCACTCAAATAACACTCCACACCTAACCACTTACAAGATGTAGATACTATGCAGATCTTAAATAATCTCAAAATATATGGTCCCATTATCAATGTAAAAGTAGATTTAATATGGTGTTCATTGTGTTATAAATAATCGTAATTGTAAAAGTTATAAGCACAAATGCATAAGCTTTATAATTGTTGTTATGATTATTTATAAGGCGATATAACATCATACGTTTTTTTTTATAATGCATTATGCATTCATTAAAATATCTTAAGAATACCCTTATAATGTATTATAAATATGGGCTTCATAGAAAGTGTTACCGTAATGTTTTTTACATTTTGGCCTGCACTGATTTATAAACTGTAAATGTCTTAAACGTTTGTTAATAGATACTGTTTTTATACAGTCTATGATAGAAACACTGTTGGATCAACTTAACAAAATACTTCAATTGGTAAAATCATTTTTTCAACTCAATATATTACAAATAAAGGTATTTTTATCATGTGACAATTTATCATGTGACATGTATAATTTATGTTGTGACAAATAAAGAAACCTTGAACCTTGACCTTGATTTGTTTTAGGTGTTACCAATCAAAGTATTTTTTAAGTTGATCAAACTGTTCACTTTTCACAGTGTAATTTTCTAAAGAATAAAGTAAATTTTCAAAAGCACTAGAACACATCTCCTAATCCACAATGTAATATAATTAAAACATGTTTTATTTAATACTAATACTAATCAGTTTTGTGTAAATGGTGTATAAACTAGCGTTTTGTCTAAGGGTGTTTAAAAGGAATGTCTATTGTGCTGAATTAATGATTGTACATCATTTGATTAATCAGAAATACAATTATTTACCCACCCGGAGATTTCAAATTAATACATTGATTTGTGTAACATGTTCTGAAAAATATTTGTGTGTCATTTGCTGTAATTTGATTTTAAAAAAATCTGCAAAATAAAAAATGTGCAGTACAGGCAAACGGTAACTACATTTTCTCAACAGTACTCAACATTATCTTTATGTATCACACATTTACCTCCTAAGTGCACTTTAATGTTCCTTGGTAGGCTTAGGCAACTGTAAAATAATTGTAGAAGTAAAATGTAATAAACAGAAATATGCTTAAATAGCTACAGTTAAAGTATTAGACATGGCAAAAGGTGTAAAGACATGATTTAAATGTTGACAGTGAATGGTATTGGATACAAACAATAATAACAAAACTAAGAATTTCAGTTGAAACAACAATGAAAATGCGTTATATTTATTTTATTTTAAACTACGATGAAATCCAGGCTAGTGGCATAAGCTCCTCCCACTTGCTATTATCAAGCTCCTCCCACTTGCGATTATCAAGCTCCTCCCACTTGCTGTTCTTGGCGCAAGCTCCTCCTACTTGCTGTTCTTGACGCAAGCTCCTCCCACTTGCTGTTCTTGACGCAAGCTCCTCCCACTTGCTATTCTCAAGCTCCTCCCGCTTGCTATTATCAAGCTCCTCCCACTCGCTCTTCTTGACGCAAGCTCCTCCCACTTGCTGTTCTTGACGCAAGCTCCTCCCACTTGCTGTTCTCAAGCTCCTCCCACTCGCTGTTCTTGGCGCAAGCTCCTCCCACTTGCTGTTCTTGACGCAAGCTCCTCCCACTTGCTATTATCAAGCTCCTCCCACTCGCTGTTCTTGACGCAAGCTCCTCCCACTTGCAGGTCTCTGGGCTGCAGCGATACCTACTTGCTTTACATTTGTTTGTCTCTCTGTGCTCATACTGTATTTTAATGCTGCCAAATTCTCAATAAAACTGTTTTCCTTTATATATTTGACAGTTATTGTTGTCAGTCAATGGGATAAATATGAAAAAGTGACTGAAACAGTCCTTTAACCAGCTCTCCCTTCCAAGAAGTTAGCTCCAACCCTGATCAATCTCCCCTTTTCTAATGATCCTGAAGACTCTGATTAGCTTGCTCAGGTGTGTTTGATTAGGGTTAGAGCTAAACTCTGCAGGAGTGGGCCAGATTTGAGCATGCCTTGTTAAGGGTAAAGGTAGGTGTGGACGGATACATTTAGGGTAGGGGTAGGTATGGGCATAAAAGAAACGCCTCAAACCACATGAATAAGATGCTGGTAGCATTTTTCGCCATCGATTTGTGCTACTGTCTTTTTAATGGGAGTAGCACAATCTGAGCGGGTAGCACAAATCGTCAGAACACCAGCCCTGGCTCTAAAGTGCGACTGGAAAAATACTGCGTATATACGACTATCAAAAAAAATATTTATGAGCACCTGTGCGACTAAAACCGACGCACACTGTGCGATTTTGGCCACTATTTGGTCATCTGAGACTAATTTTGAAAATCCTAAAATAATCCTATAGGCTGAAATCTGTAGTCTTTGATCACTGGTTTGACATGTTCACCGACAGCCGATTAATGGCTGATCAAATTTCACCTCTGACGAAATTATTCCAGTGTCAGAAGATTTGGCACACTATTTTAGTGCGATGAATGTCAAACTGTTTCTGTTATTCAAGACGAGCCATGAGCAGAATTAATGCTAGAGAATTATTCTATCAGCCATAAGCCATCCTCTGATATTCATCTGATATGTTGCCTTATATATAAACACTGGTTGCACTGCTGTTTTCATGTGGGTGTGTAGTTCTGCATACACTATTCTTCTTAAATAGGCCGGTATGGCGCAGACATATGTTGATTCCTTGAATGCAATGTTATTCAGAATGAACTCACTGCACAAAATAAGGAGTTTTGTTCATTGCCAAGCTCAGACATCCTCTCATTATAACAAACAAAGTGTAGACGGGCAGTAAATAAGAGATTTGTTGAGAGCTTCATTGATTATAAGGGAGTTTTGTGAGATCGCAATGAACTGAGTGACAGGTTTGAAATATTATAAGGGAGTTTGCAAACACATTTTAGTTTGTACTACATTTAAATGTTAGCTGCTGATGTGTTAACTCACTTTTTATCCAACACAAATGCTCCTCAGTCTCTCAACAGACTAATAAAAGGGATAACTTTGTTTAGTAACTTCATGCAGATGTGTTTATACAGTATTTACTTACATTCATGTAAAGCAGTGTTGACAACAGTGAATTCTACATAATAACACAAATACATCAGGGCCCGTATTCATAAAGATTCTAAGAATCCTCTCAGAGAGCTCCTAATTTAGCTTAAAAATTTCTAGCTGGGAGTCTTAGCTTAAAAGTGATTCAGGACCAATCTGAGAGCAACTCCGAGCGAGGAAAAGACAAACACTTTTATCTTAGTGAGGAGGCGGGGCTGACCCTGTTGCTAGGAAGGACACAGTCTTTTGATGACTGTGATTGGTTGGTTGTCCAAGAAGGAAGTAAGAGCGCTTTTAAGCGTAGGGCAGGGGCGCGGGAAGGTGTTTTATGTAGGGGGTGCTGTGTGTGTGTGTGTGTGTGTGTGTGTGTGTGTGGGGGGGGGGGGGGTAGTCAATTTCTGCGTATAAATATTACGCCAAATAGAAACAGAAAATCGTGCTATAGCTATATATACTGCTATAATTTCAAGGACAAAGAATATTTTTACATACTTTTTTTTTATTATTGAATACAATTATAAAATAAAACGCAAATTATAATCGGGCCTGTTTTAGGCTTTCCCGTATTTTTATATTTTAGATGGTGAGGTGAGGTGACGGGGAAAAATGACTCGCCATCTCCTCATTGGACGCGCAGAGAGAAATATATGCATCTTAACGGATTACATAGGCTAATGAAGAGTTTTTGCTTTGCTTTGAATTATTTCGTTTTAAAGTAGTATTTTAAAGCTTCCTATAGATATATTTATCATATCTCTGAGCCAGTTTCGAGTTGCCGAGTTTCGGTTCATCATTGAAGCGCTCTTGTTCAAAACCAGCAGAAAGTGTATTCTCTGTTTTCCTATTTTATAAAAGCACAATGTTGATATTGTGAATGCACACAAATAAAAGTAGACCCTTTACAGTTCCAAATGATATATTACTCTTAACTTTATGAGAGAAAAAATCACACGGCGTATTTTAAGTAGTTTTTACTGTAAGAAAAAAATCCTCCATGTCCTGTAAAGCTCGCTTCAGCTTCCACTCTCCACACAAACTGTTGGATATTGCACATTTATATAGGTTAAACATTTAAACTAACACTGTGATATGCTTGAACTGTTTATAGGCCTATCTATCGATTTTATTTTAGTCAAGTCTTGATGATTTGATAAGGCTAAATTAATCAAACATAGGCGATCAACTCTGATGCTGGCCGCTTGGTCGTTGCTTAAAAGAAGAAAAAAAAACATTTAACGAACAAAAATGCTCCCAAGGTTTTTCTAAATTAACTTTATGAAGAAAAAAATACGAAACATAGTCTAATCACTTTTCCATTACATACAAAACTGAACTATTTTAATAGGTAGCTATAAGCTGTTTTGGGAGAAGGGAAAGACTCATATCGCTGAGAACAAAAAAAAAAAGTTATTTTTTTCTTCCAGTACATCCATGATATTTCCATGTTCCGCTTTTAAGACACAACCTACAGATCCTTCAACACAAACATAACATTCACAAACATAAAAGCAAGCATTGGCAGTGCTGCGTGCGTGATTTGGCAGGATGTGCGCAACGCGCGCGTCAAATAGCCCTGCATCAGTTTAATAACTTTGATAACTTTAATTCTTACAACTGTTAAATTCATGGACAAATGGTAAATATGTCGAAGATCACATAGAAATAGATAGCAAAATAGCCAATGTAAACTAAATGTTATAAACATCGGAGCAACCATAGAAATGTTTAAATGAATCTTTATTATAACAAATTTAGCCTATATATTTTTTATTCACAACAGTTTACAGATGCCCACAGAAAAAAACAGGGGGTGCTGCAGCACCCTCAGCACCCTCAGCACCCCCTGTTCCCGCAGCCCCTGGAGTAGGGTTTACTATAAGCCTTCACTTTGAAATTACAAGCGTAATTTTTCCTGTTTTACCGTACTCTCTCTCTCTCTCTCTCTCTCTCTCTCTCTCTCTATGTCTCTCTCTCTCTATGTCTCTCTCTCTCTCTCTCTCTCTCTCGCCCTCTCTCTCTCTCGCGCACGCACACACACACACACACACATTATATTCTTTATTTTGTATTTACCATGCTGTCATTCTTAACGTATTTTATAAGAAATGACCAGCGACACAATAAGGTTCTGAAAGTGCTGTAACAGACCTAAATCATCGCTGTTGCATAGTTGCATTTTTCCAGTTGCCAAATATGTTAATGTAGTTAATGTAGTGATTACGTCCATTTCTGGTGCTATGGCATTTCTGCGTAGTGTCAGGGATGTTAACATGTCTTTAATAAGATCTGTCACAAACATGATCCTGCACGATCTAATGTGCAGCGTCTTATTAACTCACTGTCATGCATTGTGTGCAATACATTTCTTCTCCCTCTTCATGTTTCATCCATGTTCTCCGCTGCTAAAGAAACTCTTAAGCCTCTTAAAAGTCCTCGTCCGTACTCCTAACAATTTCAGACCTTAAGACCTCTTTTAAGGGTTAAGATGCTTTCTGAATTACTTTTTTCTTTACTAGGATCTTTTCTTTAAATTTAAGAGGAAACACCCACATTTCTAAGAATTTTCTTACTAGGAGCAACTCTTAGCACTAAGATTTTTCATGAATACGGGCCCAGATGTCTATATAATGTCTGTTAGATGCAATTCTTTAAGAACATTTTCCTGTCACAAATCAACATTTAGTAATCATCTTTAAGATGTATATGGTTTATGTTTATTCCCTTCTGGTGACGTATACGTGTGCTACGGGATTTTTACAGCAAAATCACAATTATACTGTATTGTTTAGAGTGTACACATGAAGTAACATTCAACAGTTTGCTCTACAGTAGTTAAAAAATATGATTTGAACACGCTAAAATCAATTAAAAAACATTATGCTTCATTTACATAGCCTTCCTTATATGGTATCAGCCCATATATGGTCTCATTTGAAACATAGAGCCTCTTCTTTACAATGCATACCATACATTTTGGTTTTATAAAACATAAAGCAGTACAATTAAGCTAAGATGTTCCACACACACATTTTTGCCTAACGATTGCAAATAATTTTTCCTAAGAATTTGTATTTTTTTATATTTTTCACAATACAGTCGTCATATATCACAGAAAAAGCTATCAGGAATCTGAATATATAGATGATTCAATTGTGTGAATCACCGATCGAATTATATACAATATAATTGCGATGTCTTTTTTTATCACCTTTTCACAAACTATGTTTTTGACATTATTCAGAAAGAAAACTCTCATCTTATTTGTTTTTGAGGTGGCTGGAATTAAAAGAAACAAAGAGTTGCTGTATCAAAATAGAAACATTTATTGAACAATCAAATGTGTCCCTGTGTAATCCGGAAAATCAAGTCAAAAGTCAAATTAAATGTAATTAAGTGAAATCCTATCGGGTGACTTTTAACAAACTTGCATGTACTATTTAAAATTCACCTACAGTAAGATATTACCAAAATAATTGTGACATCTAAATGTACAACATCTATGGCCACAAAAAGCCATACTGGGTAAATAAAACCACATCATCAATAACACCTCTGTATTCAAAATATTAATTCAAGACTTACAAATGAAGCTTCATGAAGATTAACTTAATTTACACAAAAATAAAATGATCAGCGAGACACGATTTTAAAAACCATCAGATCATCCCAAAAACACATGTATGATCAACTATGATTATAATTATGAGAACTTTAAGACATACAGAAACAAGTTTTGTGCACTGACAGGTAAAAATACAAACTGTATTATATTTCTGTACACTGTAGATCAATCTCGCACTGAAGCAGAATGTCTTTATTCTTTCTGGAGTGAAATTCATATATAGCATAGACCAGATGTAATGTAAAGAAACATAGAAATGACTTTGATTCAGGATGCTTTCTAAAAAAAAAAACATTCCTAAATGTCCCTTTTTCTTGGCTCCTCCACCTGTATGTTATTTCCCTCCATATAGATGGATTTTAACAAACGAGACTGTCTCCCAGTACTCTTTATGGCCCTTTTCATAAATGACATAAATGTATTTGCTGTCCTCAGGAGACTCTCCCTTGAGTGATGTCATAGACGAATAACCACTTGGCCCCGCCCAGATCTGGACTGCCTCCTTTTCCCACGACGTCCCATTAGTGAAGGACCAGCGAAGAGTTAGATTGACCCCTGCACAAGCAAATAACAATTAATCTTCCATGAAGCTTTAACGGTGATATCGGAGTAATTAGGGCTGTGCGATATGACGATATATATCGGATTGACGAAATAAAAAGTCTATCGTTTCATATTATGTTCTATCGTTTGTGGTGTCGGAAAATACATTGTTTCCGGTAATATCTTTTCATCATTTGAGTGACTGCAATCTTTATACGCCGCCCACCGCGGGGCGTGACGGAGACAGAAGCAGCCAGGACACAACCAGGAGCTCGCTCCTAAACGAGGGACTACATCTGTAGCATGGTCACGTGTTTTTAAGCACTGCAGTTTCAAAACAACCGAATTTAAGCCGTTGGAAATCAAACAACAGAGCTATATGCGTGCGCGTCTCTTTCTGTGTGAGAGGAGAGCGCCTTTTCTTTTTCACCGACTTTGAACTATTACATAATCACACATATATGCGTCAGAATCCCCGTCTTTGCAAGTATCCTCAAACACAGTGATTTAGGTCTTAAGAGCGAGTAAACGACAGAAAGAGAAACACGTAATGTAACAGTGTATTAGATCCGGACTTCGGTCTTAAAGGGGAAGCGTTCCAATATTCATTCATGTTAATCATAACACACTGTTCTCTCACTGCTCTCGACTAAATCACTTTTGTAACTTTAATGAGAATAAATAACAATAATAATGATATTTATAATATGTATAGAATCTATACATAACACACGTGTTCATTATATCTATTATATATATATTAATATAATTAAAACAGTGAAGACAAATTAATTTACACAATGTATGTAGTGTTTCTTATTTATTGTAGTTTTTTGTCCTATTGCTCGCAATTAGTTTCTTATCCTTATTTTATCACTGACTGTTTATTTATCTTCAGCGAGGTTGAGTTTCTCTTTTTAGGCTTATATTGGTGACAAGGATTATGAAAATTATTTGGTATTAAAGATTTTAATATAATAATAATAAAAAATTTAAAGAAAAAAAAATCACTAAATCGTGATATATTGTCATCATGATATAAAACGTGATATAAGGTTTTGGTCATATCGCCCACCCCTAGGAGTAATTCTTTGAGCTGCTCTTCCTCACTGTGCTGAGAGCTGCATGGGTTGGTGAAGTACATCACTCCTTGTTTCTGCAGGGCTCCGGCTGCGACGGCGGGGTCGATCAGTGTTTTATCAAACACCAGCTCCTCCACAGGAAGAGTCTCACCTCCGTCCAAACTTCGCACTATTATCCGACAGCGGCAGTGGTAGTTGTACTGATTGCGCACATTGATGACTATACTTCCATCCTCTAGTTCCACTGGCTGTTAAGGATGTGAGAGAGTATATCAAGTCAAATAGGAAGGCAATTGGTGCAAGTTGCAAACATGTTTGCACAATTTATTGCTAGGGGTGTAACGATTCATCGATATATCAATACAATGTATGACGATACGATGCATTGATGGCATGAGTAAAATATTGATATATGTAGCATAAAAAGTCACCTTTATTTTGGCACTGTCCACATTTTCACAAAATGTCCGTCTATGCATTACCACCAACGCTGCATTCTCATTCAATCTCACGTGTCAGGACTGAAGGCACGAGGCGAGCATATAAACATCTGAAGCGCACACACAAACATCTGAAGCACACACACACACACACACACACACACACACACACACACACATCTGAAGCAAGCGCACACACACACACACACATCTGAAGCGCGCACACACACACACACATCTGAAGCAAGCGCACACACACACACACACACATCTGAAGCAAGCGCACACACACACACACACATCTGAAGCAGGCACACACACACACACATCTGAAACGCACGCACACACACACACACACACACCTGAAGCATACGCGCACACACATCTGAAGCACACACACACACACACACACACATCTGAAGCACGCGCACACAGACAGCCGCGTCAACTCCGCGCGAATACTGAATTGAGCTCTTCTCTGCTTCTTTTTTTGTGCATGGATGAATAAATACAGAAAAAACTACATCAACATGCATGTTATGGCTAATATCCTTGTAAACAGTCGGTTAAGCATGTGTCTTAACTTTAAACAGTGGAGAAAGAAAAGGCATGTGCATCAGTATATTAAATCTGTGCTTTTGTTCTTAAAGTGAAAGAAAACTAATAATAAATCTAATGCTGTCAAAGAAAAATCCAAGTGCTCACTGCTCCTGACTAAATAACATTTGTAACATCAAAAAAGTATTCATGTATAGGCTATTTAATTTATACAGTGAAGACTATGCAGTTATTTTACATTTGATTATTACATTTCAGTAGCGTACCTGAACATTTTAGACTGAGCTGAAAAACCTGAAAAGCACTGTTTATTGTACTTGTGTCTTTCTTCTATTGTATTTATTTTCTGCTATTGCTTGTAATTTGGTTATCTGTAGAAAAGATGTTTAGCACTGAGCCCATAGCAGCATTTCTAGATTTATGTTCATGTTATATATTTTGGTTGCATTTGTGAGTTAATAAAAATATAGATGGTTGTTTAAAATTGGTATATAAGATCATAATATCGCTATATTGATCGATATACTCCTGTATCGTAAAAAATTGAGGAATCGGCAAATATCGTATCGCTGGGTATGAGAATCGATATCGTATCGAACCGTGACGAACCATCGGATTTACACCCCTATTTATTGAAAATAGTAGAATGCAGTAAAGCAAAGACTTGTCAATTGGTTAACTACAAATTACTTTTTTACCATTTACAGTAGTGGTTTAACATCACATGTAACATTACTGCAAAAATAATTGTACTTTATGGTGTTTGGACATAAACTGAATTACCATATTATTGAAATACAGTAACATGACCCATAAGTCGTTCCTGTGGCTCAGTGGTTAGAGCATTGCGTCAGCAGCACAAAGGTTGTGGGTTCGATTCCCAAGAAACACATACTGAGAAAAAAATGTATAACCTGTATGCACTGTAAGTCGTTTTGGATAAAAGCGTCTGCTAAATGCATAAATGTAAATAAGTCCCTGTGACACTTCACATGATATTTTATATATATCAAATGTTGACTGCTGTAGTAACACTTCAGTATAGATGCACACCGAGTTGTTTAATATTACCTGACACTCATCTGGGTTGAAGTCCAAGGCTTGTTTAGGCTGGTTGTAAGGGATGCTCTTCAGGGCAGCTCCATATCTCCAGGATTTACCATGATCATCACTCAGGATGCAGAAGACTCCATCACCATCAATGGACCCGTGGCCACACACCACCAGACGGCCCACATTGGGAGCATACCGTTTCTGTAAACACAGGCATACGATGGACTAAAAGCACATGATGACATTAGCTTTTGTGTTCTTTATAAACGAACACTTAACCACATAGACAATAAAAAGTAGTTTTATATAACCCAAGAAGTCATAAAGCATGCTTGAGTTTTTCCCTAAAGGAGGAACAGAAAAGAGACGGCGTTAACCACACCTGTATGCCGAAGCCGGGCCCAGGAGCAAAGCTCTTCACCCCCAGCTCAACGGAGAGGTTTCGTGGGGTGCTCCAGGTGAACCCGTCATCCAGACTCTGCACCATCATGGTGTTGGAGGGCTTGCAGTGGTAACGGTGGAAACACACCGAGTAGATGAGTATCACAGCACCGGTCTCTTCATCCACGACAACCGAACCTAGATTCAACCCATCTGCTAGAGAACCATCATCCACGATGAATGAGGTGGGAGACCAGGTGGCTCCTGAGAGATATACGAAAAAAATCGTTTAATCTAAAATAACCATTTATGACTAGTGAAAGAAGATGGTTCACCTTTGTCTGCTGAGCGTCTCAGTGCAATGAACTTTGCGCCGATGTCTCCGGAAGATGTTTTCCTGGCCTCGGAGAACGCCAGCAGATTGCCACGCATGGTGAAGGTCAGCAGAGGGATCCTGTAAGTGCTGACCTGACCGGCTCCACCGCCCACCCATAGCACCTGCTCCTCGTATATCAGCGGGTCAATCTGTGGGGGATTACAACAGCAAAACACAGGAATAAAGACTTATGAGAGATCTTTAGCATTTCCACCATATGACAATCATGCTTAATCAATGCAACTTACTCTAGGACGAAAAAAAAGCATTTAACAATACTTTGATGATCAGTATGAATAAACAAATACAAATAATATATATGCATGAATAAACGAATTAAATAACCTCTAAAATAGACTACTTTACTGGTTATTTCGCAGTATCTAACAAATAATCCTAGCTGGTACAGGTCAATGTGCACGTGACTGATTGTTTATGTACAACAAAAAGCAAGAGAAGATTTTACATCAAAATGTAAATATATTAATTTTTTAATGAGATCTGTTAACTTGCACAACTGGTTTAGTTCAATTTCACACTTGATTCTGCATACATGTTATAATCAAACATTACCAGCGTGTATTTAAAAGCACTAATCACAAAAAAAATTGCAGTTTGAGGACAGAACAGGACAATGTGATGTGTTTTTACCTGAAGCTTGTCTGCTCGCGTGCAGGAGAGCGCCGCAATTACAAGTATAAACTGTCGAATAAAATCCATTGGAATAACAAACGACAGCGCAAATATGACTGGAAATAGGAAGCGACAATTTCTCTCTCGAGGGATTTCTTTCCTATGATAAGACTTGTGAATCCTGAAGTATCTACATGGCAACGACACACAACTCACATCCTTAAACCAGCGAGTCATATGACTGCCACCACGTGACGTCAGAGTCACATGCCAGGTTAATTTACATAATGAAAGAATAGGGCGGAAGCGGGAAATGTGTTGTTTTAGTATATATTTTAAAGCGAGTATTGTTTTGAATGTAATGGCAAGATGTTTGTAGACTCGGTTGGCTTTTGTTTTTGGTTACATTTTATGAATAAACTACAAATATATATTTTTTTATACACAATAGCCTGTATTATATTTATAGTGGGCTACAATGCATTATTCAAGATTATATTTAATACTATTTTTACGTAACAATGTTTACATTAATTTGATTTCTCCTAATAGAAAAAAAAAACACTGTTAAAAAATAAGTTTCCGAGGCATTCTGGAGTATAAATTAAGGCCAATGCTATCAGAAAGACCTCAGCCAAAATATTTCTACATAAACATCGTTTCTTACAAAACGGGTTCAGTTTGTGTACTCTTGTGCTCACTTTTATTCCCCAGCAGGTGGAGTCAGTGAGGGTGCATTTCCCAAACACACAAACTATCACACGCACACACACATACACAAACTATCACACACACACACACATACACAAACTATCACACACACACACACACATACACAAACTAATCACACACACACACACACACACACAAACTATCACACACACACACATACACAAACTATCACACGCACACACACATACAAACTATCACACACACACACACAAACTATCACACACACACACAAACTATCACACACACACACAAACTATCACACACACACGCGCACACACACAAACTATCACGCACACACAAACTAATCACACACACACACACACAAACTATCACACACACACACACACACACACACACATACACAAACTATCACATGCACACACACACAAACTATCACACGCACACAAACTATCACACGCACATAAACTAATCACACACACACACACATACACAAACTATCACACGCACACACACACAAACTATCACACACACACAAACTAATCACACACACACACACAAACTATCACACACACACGCGCACACACACAAACTATCACACACACCACACACACACACACACACACACACAAACTATCACACACACACACACTATCACACACACACAAACTATCACACACACACACACAAAATATCACACACACTTAAACTATCACACACACACACACACACCACAAACTATCACACACACACACACACAAACTATCACACACACAAACTATCACACACACACAAACTATCACACACACACACATACACAAACTATCACAGGCACACACACACACAAACTATCACACGCACATAAACTATCACACACACACACACAAAACATCACACACACACAAACTATCACACACGCACACACAAACTATCACACACACACACAAACTATCACACAACACACACATACACAAACTATCACAGGCACACACACACACAAACTATCACACGCACATAAACTATCACACACACACACAAAACATCACACACACACAAACTATCACACACGCACACACAAACTATCACACACACACAACACATATCACACACACACACAACTATCCCACCACACACACACACACAAACTATCACACACACACCCCCATCACACACCAAACTATCACACACCACACAAAATAACACACACAAACTACACACACACACCCCCACACACCACACTATCACACACACACAAACATCACACACCACAACAACACCACACCACACACCACACACACACACAAACTATCACACCACACAAACTATCACCCCAACACCACCCAACACACACACCACACCCCCACAACTATCACAGGCACACACACACACAAAACGAGCACAACGCACCAGAAAACGAGCACAACACACACACAAAATCATCAACCACACACACACTATCACCGGGACGCACACACAAACTATCACACACACACACAAACTATCACACACACACGGTCGCAAGTTCTGTCGTTACCATATTGAATTGCAACTCAAAGAAAAGGGTGTTTTATTTTTTTATGAGAATACTGTTGATTTCACAATATGGTATATTGTGAATGTACTCGTCATATATGGAACATTTTAATTCACAAATGTAAATGACCAGTGCAAAAAACCGAATTTTACTAATTTTAAAACAGAAATAAGTCACTACCTTGTACACGTTAAAGGAAACAAAGAAATAAAGCAAATAAATTACCATGAAACCTTAAATCTTTTGTAATTATTTGTGTTTGTTTACTGACATGTGATTTTTCTTATTGCTTTTCCTATTTATTTTCTTTCTAGTTTTTGTTTTGATTTAATTTAAATGTTATTGCCCTTGTATGTTCTTTGTTCTAAAATCTGCAAGAAAAAAAAAAACAGTTCCGTTGTTAAAGTTCCACAGTTCAACGATTCGCTGTTTCCCGCCAGAAACGTTCTCTATCAGCGTCACACACTTGTGTGGTTAGAAGAAACATATTTTCTTGTTAATAAGACATATGGGCTTAAATAAATATGATCTTGGGCACAACAAGCAAGCTAAAATGCAGTAAAAAAAGTACTATCTAAATTTAAATGCATTTTAATTACGTATTTTTGCGCGTCCTTTGTAAGCGGCGTTATTAAAAAGTGCGCATGTGCAGAAATACCTAACTTTGCGTTCACACAAGAGCGTCAAAGTGGCCGGAAGCCATTAATTTTCAATGAGAGCCGGCGGCGAGCTCCGGCGAGAGCGGCGCGGCGCGTTTTGGAGCATTGAGGAGAAATGTGGAGGTTTAAATTTTTTATTAACTTGCGATTTTAGTTGCAATAAACTCCCAGTTAAGCTCGCGAATTTTCACAAGCAAGCTCTGGACGCTTGTAAGCTTGCCTTCTGTCACAATTTTTCCCCTCATAGATGTATTCTATGGAATAATCAGAATGTGAAAAAAATCTGTCTTTATAAAAAACTGGTTTGACAAAGGTGTAATTTTTGTTTTAGACTTGTTAAAAAAGGATGGTAACTTCTATTCCTATTCCGAATTTTCAGAACTCTTTGAAGTGGATACCTCACCTAGAGTGTATGAATGAGTTATTAATTCCATTTCATCCAAATTGCTACATTTGGTTAGAACAAATTGTTACATATCTTTAAAATGTGAAATGCCAAAAAAAATGATTGGAGGTCTGGAGCTTTGTAATATTAAATGTAACAATTTCTGGATTAGAAAAACGCTTATTAAGAAGTCATCCTAAAGCATTTTATAAGTGGAAACTAAATTACCATTTTCTTTCTACAATTAAAATTTGGGCCGGTATTAACACATTTCTGTTACCTAACAAAATGAAATAACTTCACTATAAAATTCTTCATATGTACTATCCTTGTAATTCTTTACTCTCAAAATGTAAGTTGGACTTCTCTTCACAATGCACATTCTGTATTCTAACTTGGAAACAATATCACATTTAGTTTTTGAATGTGATTATGCAAAGGATTTATGGAAAGAAATGTCTTGGCTTGTTTTCTCAGCTAACAACAAACTCTTTAGTTTTGAAATAATGAATGTACTGTTCTTGATTTGGGAATCAGGATCAAAGGAGCTGGATGATATGTTCAAATTGTTAACTCTCTGTGGCCTATTTCATCTTCACAAATGTAAAGTTACTGATTGTATGCCCAATTTTAGGATTTTTTGTATTAATTTGAAATTATTTAATGAATCTCTATGCTCATCACTTAACAAGAAAGCTGCTAAAACAACCGTATTAATGGAAAAAATTATGACTTCGTTGTAAGTCCTGAGTATTTTTTGAAGTTGATATTTTATGTATAATTTTATTTTAATTAGTTTATTTTAATTAATTTATGATTTATTTCTTTATTTATTTCAAAAGATGTTAGTGGTCAGAATCCTCAGGTCCTTCTACACCTGCACTGTGGAGAGCATCCTGACCGGCTGTATCACCGCCTGGTATGGAAACAGCACCGCTGGCAACCGCAGGGCTCTGCAAAGGGTCGTGCGAACTGCCCGCCACATTGTTGGAGGTGAGCTTCCCTCCCTCCAGGATATCTACACCAGGCGGTGTACAAGGAAAGCCCGGAGGATTATCAAAGACTCCAGCCACCCGTCCCACAGACTGCTCTCTCTGCTGCCCTCAGGGCGACGTTTCCGCAGCATCCGATCCCGCACTAGCCGACTGAGGGACAGCTTTTTCCCCCAGGCTATCAGGCTAATGAACAGTCACAAATAACTCACCTACATCACACTCCCACTCACACAACATGCCATGCACTGCACTTTAACACCGTTCGACTGGACTACACGCACACACTGCACTAATCACAACCTATCTGCTATCACTGGACACCATACGATGCACATCCACGACACTGTATATGAATAATCTGTTGCACCTTTGCACATCTATCTGCTGCTCAACCAATCTGCTGTTAATTTATAATCTGTTGCACCTCACATTATTACTATGTATAGACCACATTATGTATAGATACTGTACATAATGTAGATGTGCCCATACGGTGTATAATGTGTCGTTGAAAATTGAGTATGTCTTTATAGTACACTAAGCGTACTGAGTATATGTATGTGTATTTTGCACATTGTCTTCTGTACAGTCTGTAAATATGTACTGTCCATATGTAAATTGCTGTTGTTTTTTTGCACTGTCTGTCCATATGTAAATTGCTGTTGTTTTTATTTTATTTATTTTTTTTGCACTGTCTGGAGCACTGTAAATGCTCCAGTGCAGTTTTTTTGCACTGTCTGTCCATATGTAAATTGTTTGCTGTTTTTTTGCACTGTCTGTCCATATGTAAATTGTTTGTTGTTTTTTTTGCACTGTCTGTCCATATGTAAATTGTTTGCTGTTTGTTTGCTGTTTTTTTTTTTGCCTGTCTGTCCATATGTAAATTGTCTGTTGTTTTTTTTTGCACTGTCTGTCCATAGGTAAATTGTCTGTTGTTTTTCTGCACTGTCTGGAGCACGCTCATAAGAATTTCACTCACCAAGGCACTTGTGCTGTGGTGATGTGACAATAAAAGTGATTTGATTTGATTTGATTTGATTTGGTAGCTATTATTTATTTTGTTTTGTAGTTATATTATTATTATTATTTTTTTTTGTTATTATTGTTTAGGTATTTACTGTTTTGTCTTCTGGTTTTGTATGTACTTTTTTGCTTTGAATGTATCCCCTGTGAATGTTATGTTTAATAAAAAAAATAATAAATAAATAAAAAAAAGAGAGCGTCGAGGAGAGTTGAAATCAGGTCAACTTTATGGTAATGAGCTATGACGCGGTTGGGCGGCAACCAATCAGAATGCAGAAGTCCTCCGCTTGAAAGGATTCCAGAGAACGCAGCCCGTAAACTTTGGTTCCGACCACATTAGTTCCCAAGCAAAATGGAGAAGTTAATAATTGCTGTGGTGGGTTTCCCGGTCATATATGACGTGTCCTTGTTTGTGTACAGGGACGTAAATAAAATAAATGATGCGTGGATTAAGGTGTCTGACATTGATGCGGTTCCTGGTGAGTTGCTGATGTGCATTACCGTTATATATATTTTCTGAAAATAAGCGGAATTGCATGCTATTTATAGGGACGTTTTCCCGCTAGAATGTTTGTTTTTCTGCAGGGCATTCAATTCATTTGCTCAAAACAAGCTAGTAAATGTCTCCTATAATGTTGAAATTAGACTAGCACTTAACCATGAACACAAATCCACACCACACAAATGGCTTTTAATTGGTTTATTTAGTTAGCAAACATTAAAGTTCTTTACATCGATCAATTTCTCACTTTCACATTTAAAATATTTCATGAGGTTAACTTATACCCTACTTGTGGTCAGTCTGCACAAGATCAACAAGCTTGTTTGCTTTGCGGCTCCTTTAAATACAAGACAAGCATACGATCTACGTCACAGCTTCCACGAATCTTTCTACAGCGTTGCTGGCAGGGCGGCTTTTGACGCTCTCGCCGCGTCCTTAGGGAACCCCCGAGAATGACGTAAGAGGAAACCTGGCAGGGGCGGCGCTATGGGTGGGCAAAGGGGGCTGGAGCCCCGGATGTTTTTATTACCATGCCCTGTACGCAACATCATCACAGAGTTTTCATGCGCATTAAAATCACGAGCCGCAGTTTACTTCCGTCAGGAACCGACCACTGAAGCTTGGATCTTGGATCTTTTAGGGGCAGTCGTGGCCTAATGAAGAGAGCGTTGGACTTGTAACCCAAGGTTGTGGGTTCGAATCCCGGTTTCGGCAGGAAGTGTCCATGACTGAGGTGAGACCCTTGGCAAGGCACCTTGGCAAGGCACCGAACCCCCGCATCGTCGGCTGGCCACTGCTGTGTGTGTGTGTGTGTGTGTTTGTGTGTGGTTTATGAGGACACAAATTTGTATAATGACATAGGTATTACAAGGAGAAGGTGATTTATGAGGACATTTTCAGTGTCCCCATAATTGAAAACGCTTATAAATCATACAGAGTAAGTTTTTTTGGGGGAAAGTAGAAATGCACCGTCTCCTGTGAGGGCTAAGTTTAGGTGTAGGGTAGGTGTAGGGCAATAGCACGTACAGTATGAAAACCATTACGCCTATGGAGAGTCCCCGTAAACCATAAAAAACAACGTGTGTGTGTGTGTGTGTGTGTGTGTGTGTGTGCCCGCCCACTGCTCCAGGTGTGTGTACACTTGGATGGGTCAAATACAGAGAACACATTTCACTCCTCATTATACTCTGTATAATTGTGTATGTGACAAATAAAGCTCATCTGAGCTTAATTTGTATCTTTGGGCTTAGCCCCGGATATATCCATTCACCCTAGAATCGCCCCTCAACCTGCGATGAATCTAACAAAGCAAAATGACAGGGAACTAAAAATAGTGAAAATTTCACAAAATTACACACTTTAATAATTTAGCCTTTGAGAAGAAATCTGTTCAATTATGGTTTTTGTTATTGAATAAATGGTCACAAGATGTTGGTTGAAAAGTAGGCAACATCTTGATAGATACAATCAATATTATTTTATTAAATAAAGTATATGTGTAAGACATCAGAGGACCTTGAGACAGTTTAATGAACACATTACTCAAAAACATTTTGACCAGTCAGGTGTTGCATTGAGTGCTTACTTTCAATATTAATGCTGTGCAATTCAATTGAGCTTTAATTGAATTAAAATGTTATTATATTATTAATCATCATCATAGAACATAACACAATACAATAAATCAGTGGCGTAGTGTCTGGGTATGTAGTGATTTTCACTACAATGTGACTTTGATCAGTTTAGCCATCTCAAATAAACACTCTGAGACATAAATACACTTCATGCAGTTCACAATATAAATACCATTTTTTTTAAGATAATTGTGTGATATAAAATCTTTTGTGAAAAAAGTGGAAGCTGAAGCTCGCTTTGAAGGACAAGCGAGATCACTTTTGCATTAGTGTTTCTTAATAAAAGTGGGAAATTCAAATACGCCCTAATTTTTTCTCATAAAGGTAAGAGTATACATCAAATAGTTTGATTTGTGTGTACTCATAATATCAACAAAATGTTCTGATCTTTAAAATAAAGAAAACAAACAGGGTGGTCTTGAGCAGGAACTCAGCAAGTACTTGCCTCACTGACATGATAAATATATTTATAATGCTATAAAGTACTTTACAACAACATAATTCAATACAAAATCCATTAGCCTGTAATCCATAAAGATACATTCCTCTCTAAAGGCGTGAGGAGATATCAGGATTGTCCAACTTAATACTATTTTATTATTGATTTATTTAGTTATTTAGCAGACGCTTTTATCCAAAGCGACTTGAGAACATTATAGAAGCAATCAAAACAAACTGATAGTGTTTGCATGCAGTACAAATACCCTACAGCAGCTTTTAAGTGTCTTACTGAAAAATTACTACATTTTAGATTAACATCATACTCATTTAATAAAGTCAAAATTACGATAATAAAATCATATTATATTGCCTGAAATTTATGTGAAAATTACATTCCGGAAAAAAATAAAACATACAACCTGTTGTTCTTAACATGAAAATCGATTTCATGTATTCATGTAAATTGTTCAGATTTTTTTTTAATATGCATTCAAATATGTATTCATGTTTGTTTCGTGATGCAAGTATTAAAGAGGGAAATATAATTGATTCCAATGCTGCTTGAACTGAGGCGAATGTAGTTACCTCACTACAAATAAAAGAGCGCAAAACACATTTATTGTTTGATTATTTGATCTCAAAATGTACAGAACGATGAGACTTTGTGTTATAATAAAAAAAACACAAAGCTTATTGTGTGGCTTGCGTGCAATGAATGGACTTGAAAATGCTAAATATTATTTCCACGCATTTATACCATAATTAAAAGTAGTCATGTAACGGTATACCTCATAAAAATCTACTTTTGCTACGCCACTGCCTATAATCATATAGCTGCTTATATTTTCAGATTTTATTAATCTGTTCTGAATACCTTAAAATGTAAAATTTTGTCTGATGTGAATTATTTAGCCTATTATTATTTTAATCAATGCAGCAAATGCTTTAAAAACAGCTTTAAATGACTTTATTGCATTCCAGATGCTTTTAAATTAATTGTTCACGATGAATTTTACGGGTAGCCAGCTTGAATACTAACCCGAATATGATAAAGGTGAATATTGCACGAATTTCTGTTTTTATTTGGTGTGATATTCATATGTAGAAATTGATTTTGGTGTGCAAAGACTTGATAATTGACAATGTGTGTATTTTGACGTGCAATTTCAGTTTTGAGTAATATGATCATCGTGGATTATTATGTGTAAAATGACACACAAAACAATCATTAATTCATGCGTGACGCCGATTTAAACCTTATTAACTATAAAGATAACTGTACATGCTATTATTGTCATGAGCATCAAGGTGTGGGGGCGCTGCGGTGCAAATTCCACTCATGTTTAATATGTTAACTCAAAGATTCATAGGAAAAAATATAAACGTTGGATGCTGTTGATCTGCGCGCAAAGTCCTTGAAATCCATTCTGCAGTTAACACAAGACTGTTGAATTAATGTAGGATTTTACTAAGAATATGACGTTACTAGCACGAGCGATTCCCAGGCCTCTGTGGTCGAGTCTGTGTTAAGGCAAGGCATGTTATTCATAACTGTGTGTTGTGGTTGGGTTGTTATCGGTCTGCGTGTCTCTCGATGTCTTAGGCCTAATTGAACGGAGGAATTATGGTATTTTTCTGTAGCTTGACGAGTAACTTTAATCGTTGTTCATGTGAACTCAAAGACAGCCTGATGCTTGGTTTATAGTTATTTTATTAATGATATTTGTAGGTGGCTGTTCAATTTGTGTCGATAATGTATAATAGGGTAAATCCTGTATAGTGATCAAGCAGCGCATAAACTTGTAGCTGTTATGCAGAGCCGTTTCTAGCCAATTTGACGCCCTAGGATGTTCCTGTGGCTCAGTGGTAGAGCATTGTGTTAGCAGCGCAAAAGGTTGTGGGTTCGACACATACATGTATAACCTGAATGCACTGTAAGTGGCTTTGGATAAAAGCGTCTGTTAAATGCATAAATGTATATGTAGGAGAAATCCCTATTGTGCTATATCCCTAACCCCCCCCCCCCCCATTTTTTTTTTATTATTTTATCTTACTTTTTAAAATTCTTTTAAGACACCAGTTTCTTGTCACATTGAACTTGTTTTTCATAGTAACGACACTAATTTGTGGAGATTGAGTTCCACACATCTGAATGCATTGATTTAAGATAAAAATTTTGCCTGATTTATTATCTGTAATATCATTGTGTTGCCACTAGATGCCTGTATAGCCCTATGTACCAATCCCTAGTTGCTAAAACATTGCACATAAATCACACATAAATTAATTGTATTACATTTGGATACATGTTTAGATACTAGAAATGGCAACTTTTTGTGTTTTATCAGTTTTTTGTTCAATTATTTTGTTGCTTGAAATGTCAGTAATTGCATTATTATTTCACTCCAGCCTATAAAACACTTTGTTTCCCCAAACTACATATAAACGCCCGATCAGTGGCATAAAAGTAATCAATGCAGCTATTAATCCTTTGCTACTCATTAACGCGTGAACTTCCTCTTTAAATAACGTGACGCTCTGCGCTCATGTGTATGACGCTGCTCGAAGTAAGTGCTGTGTTAGAAGTGAATTAATTGATTCAGCATTTCGACACCTCCGTAAGGATGCATTAAACTTGACAAAGCGGTTTAATAAAGGATATAATGATCTCGTGAATTAGCTAATTTTACTATACCAATATTTTTCTAATTGGCTGTTAAAGTTTATATGAGAATATTACACGACACGCTGATTCTTTAACAATGCATTGGCGCAAAAACGCACACCTTTTGGATAAATTTCGCAACATGATTTACACATACTGCCTAAACAAAATACTGATTTTGTGCACTTTATTTCCTGGACCAATATTTTAAATTGGCCTTTGAACTTAGCTTTACTGCATGGCCCAAAAAAAAAGCGTTACCTTGCCAAAGCACTGACAGAGCCCATTGATCTAATGCGTTGATGAGCTCTGATCCAATGGCATACAGGCATCGTCAGATTGACAGCGCTCTGATCCAATGGCATTCAGGCATCGTCAGATTGACAGCGCTCTGATCCAATGGCATACAGGGATTGTCAGATTGACAGCGCTCTGATCCAATGGCATTCAGGCATCGTCAGATTGACAGCGCTCTGATCCAATGGCATACAGGCATCGTCAGATTGACAGCGCTCTGATCCAATGGCATACAGGCATCGTCAGATTGACAGCGCTCTGATCCAATGGCATACAGGGATTGTCAGATTGACAGCGCTCTGATCCAATGGCATTCAGGCATCGTCAGATTGACAGCGCTCTGATCCAATGGCATACAGGGATTGTCAGATTGACAGCGCTCTGATCCAATGGCATACAGGCATCGTCAGATTGACAGCGCTCTGATCCAATGGCATACAGGCATCGTCAGATTGACAGCGCTCTGATCCAATGGCATACAGGCATTGTCAGATTGACAGCGCTCTGATCCAATGGCATTCAGGCATCGTCAGATTGACAGCGCTCTGATCCAATGGCATTCAGGCATCGTCAGATTGACAGCGCTCTGATCCAATGGCATACAGGCATCGTCAGATTGACAGCGCTCTGATCCAATGGCATACAGGCATCGTCAGATTGACAGCGCTCTGATCCAATGGCATACAGGCATCGTCAGATTGACAGCGCTCTGATCCAATGGCATTCAGGCATCGTCAGATTGACAGCGCTCTGATCCAATGGCATTCAGGCATCGTCAGATTGACAGCGCTCTGATCCAATGGCATACAGGCATCGTCAGATTGACAGCGCTCTGATCCAATGGCATACAGGCATTGTCAGATTGACAGCGCTCTGATCCAATGGCATACAGGCATTGTCAGATTGACAGCGCTCTGATCCAATGGCATACAAGCATCGTCAGATGGACAGCGCTCTGATCCAATGGCATACAGGCATCGTCAGATTGACAGTGCTCTGATCCAATGACATACAGGCATCGTCAGATTGACAGCGCTCTGATCCAATGGCATACAGGTATCATCAGATTGACAGCGCTCTGATCCAATGGCATACAGGCATCGTCAGATTGACAGCGTTTTGATCCAATGGCATACAGGCATCGTTAGATTGACAGCGTTCTGATCCAATGGCATTCAGGCATCGTTAGATTGACAGCGTTCTGATCCAATGGCGTACAGGCATCGTCAGATGGACAGCGCTCTGATCCAATGATGTTGGGGATCCAGTGGGGCGGCAGTCATATTTCAGGGTGACCATGTAACTCTTGTTTACAACCCTGTTAAAATATAGTGCCAATAGGTGCGCTCACTGGCGCCCCCTTAGCTGGTGGCACCCTAGGCCACCCACCGCCTAGCTCGCCTATGCCTAGAAACGGTACTGCTGTTATGTATTTTTTATTTATTTATTTATCCTTTATTTTTCCAGGAAGGTCCCATTGAGATTAAAATAAATCTCTTCTTCCAAGGAGTCCTGGCCAAGATGGCCGTACAAAAAGTTCACATAAACATATAACACACATAATAAACTCTAAACAGTCAAAGCGAAAAGATTCATCATAGATCAACAAATTAATTCAAACAGCAACATGATTCATTCATTTTACACTGCAAAGCATTTGTACAAATATTCAAAGGAGGAATTGTTTCTAGTGGAGTAGTCGATTGAAATTCATTCCACAGCCATGGAGCATAATAAGAGATAGATGCTCTGAGGTACTACTAAGTTAATCTCATTTGATGATCTGGTGCTATAGTTCTTTCCACATAAGCATAAAAGACTAGTAATGTAATTTGGAAGCATACCCAACAATGTCTTTACAATATAAAGTAACATAAGTGATTTTCTTCTTTGACATAAAGAGGACCAACCTACATAGTTGTACAGCAGACAATGATGAGTACGTGAAAACACAATACAGCATGATAAACACCATCCAGCCTCTTCAATAAATATGTAGAAGCATGCATATTAATAACATCACCATAATCTAAAATGGGTAAAAAAAGTACTCTGTATAATTTTCTTCCTAGCTTTGTAAAGTCCATCGCAAGTGTACGAGCACGTACTGTACATCTGTAATAATATTGCTCTGCTAATAATAACTCAATAATAACTGCTAATAATAACTCATCAAACCTTCATCTGTACATAGGACTCATTCACAGTTCTGTCTATGGACATTTTTCTTTTTATAAATATTTGTCTTTTGTTACTATTGTTATTCATAATCATTGTCTATTCTCTTAGTCTTCATTATTAGTGTTTTATTGCCTTCATTATATGTTGTCTACACTATGTTTGTACTTCTGTACTGGAAGCTCCTAACACCAAGACACACTCCAAACACACTTGGCAATAAAGCTCTTCTGATTATGATTATGATTATGATTCGACCATCGAATCAATGTATACAGTGTTTTATTTCTAAGTTAATTCAGTTTCTTGTATGCTTTGCTAAATACATATATTGTAGCCTACCTGAAAATAAAACATGGTTTATTTTATTTGTATATTATGTGTATTTGTAATGTGTATCTTTGTTCTAATTTTTTAATTAACAATTTAATTAACAAAGATAAAATAATGACAGATTAATATCCGCCATACTTTTTTACATTTTGTTACCTTTGTAATGCTTTGTCTTTATAACAGGGAAATTGGTTTGGCTGTAATGCGCAAACAACTTGCAAAATAGAAAAACCTTACATGACAAAGAATCGTGATTAAAATCGTGATATTTCTAATAAAACATTTGGGGGATATTTTTGCCATACCCCTAGCCGAGGGGGACCAAACCCATACCCCGGTCCCCAAATGTGCCCTCGTAACATAATTTCACCCCCTCCGGAGGTTTTATCAAACATTGCTATACAAGTCTACCATATTAATATTTTAAATAAATAAATACAGCAACAACAAACAGTTTGTCTTTGTAAATGTTACTTCTGCATATTATTATATAACACGTTTATATTAACTACAAATTATTACTTATGCACCTGAGTGACTGTGCTAATTTAGAAAAGCCTGTTAATGGCATTAAGTGTACTGCCAATATTTGCCCTGGCCTTAAAGGAAAATTAATAATAATAATTCCAACATTATAAAAATATGTTGAAATTATATTTTAGTTAGGAGGATGGAATTCCCCCCTCAACAAATCCTAATTTAATATTATTACATGTGTATAAAACCAACACACTCCTAAAGAGACACGCCACTCCTAGATAACAGTGCAACTGGACTTTTGACTCAAAACCGGTTTTGTTTATTTTCTTCAAACTCAATGACCAGCACCAGTTTTGGCAACAGTTAATACATGTAGAAAACCATAACAGTATTATCTCCTTTGTCTGTCCTCTGGGCTCACGCACATATTTCACCATGGGTCTGTGAAATCGTGTGTACATTCCTGCAGTCATGAGTTCAGACTGAGCCGAGTCACAAGCTGAGAGAAAAAGAAACCAGAATAAAGAGATAGAGGAAGAGCATGAGTGGGAGGGTTTAAAATCCGCTTTGCATTCACATAAAGGAGGAAGACATAGGGAGTGAAAGAGAAAGAGAGCGCTTACGAGACCATGAGAGGAGCCTGATGGGAAACAAGGAGAAAGACAAAGCAAGTATGAAGAGATAAATAAAAGAGGTTTAAACAGTAGGAGGAGCCTAACAAGAAAAAAAGAGCGAAGGTTGTGGCTGAGAATACACCGAGGCAATGAGAGAAATGAAGAGATGGTCACATTCACACTCTGTTCTTCAGCAGTTAAACATGTTTGTTGTCTTCAAAAACTAGCAAAGGTGAGTGAGAATGAGATGGAGGGGTCATTTTCAGGGTAAGCATATATACATGCTGTATAAAATCTATGTGTCTATCATTTCCTTCAGCGTGGAGTCGGCTGTGAATATCGTGTCAGTTGCTGTGCTTACAGGTTTGTTGAAATTGCATCATGATTTGAGTTCCCCCGGGTCACAATGCTGAAGCTTTAACACTTCTTTATAATACATGCAAAGGTTAACGATGCATATTATGTAAAAACACTGCTTGCAGCCACTTACAATAACTCTAAAAAACATACAGAAAATAATGGTTAAGAAATCAGTCAGTTTCTTTACTGTTGAGAAACCTATAACATCTTCCTCACTTTCTTGTACACGAAACTCTAAAACGAGAAGTTGACTGTGTTGTGTTTCCTGTTCTTAAACAGGCCGTGCAGAAAGCAGCGGCGGAGACAAGCTGGGCCCTGACAGGTTTGCCATCTTGATCTTTGTTATTTTGGGGCTTATTTGACGTGTGGACCGTTTGTCTGGGTGTCCTTTCTGAGTGAGAGATCTCATCAACATAACATATGTTCTTTAGAATTATAATGAACATTATACAGTACGTCTTTAGTTTGTGGTGCTTGTTGAGGCACTATATCGTGGCTGTAAATTCCAGTTGAAACAAAAACCCTTAAATGTTATTGTGCATATAATAACTGGATCTTCTGATGAAATAGCGTTCTTCAGGTGACGTATGCAGGACTTCTCCAATCATTTATCTCATTTAAACCTTCACCTTATTGAGTGACACCCACATATCAACATCCGATGCACGTTCATTTTCATTACAGTGTGAAAGAAAAGACCTGTTGTCGTTGTGACTTTAAGAATTGGTTCCAAATGACATTTGTTTACTTGTTTTAGGGACACTGTAATTGAGCTTAATTCAAACGAGGAAACCAATGCAGCTATACCGAAAACAAAGTAACAAATGAATCAACCGGGGCGACAATTATGAACTAAAATGAGGGAAATAATTAATTTGTCTTAATTTGTGGCCACAAAATGTATTTTATTCCTGCATATCATATTTTGGGCGCCATACTTTCCAAAGCTTTAAGGCTTATGTTTTTTATGCTTGTTTTAGTTGTTGTTGTTTTGTTTTTTAATTGAAACCAAGCTGCTGTATTTGTCCTTATGGCAAGAAACTATAGGCAAACCCGTTTTTCATGATTGTTTTGACGATGTTGTGCTATTTTGCCCAATTGTTGTTGACAGTATAGTCAGAAATCCAAAATCCCCCATTTGAAAAAAATATCAAAAATATGTCAACAAAATAAAACAAGACTTGAATATGGGTTTATGCTCTTGAAATGTATTTATTAAAATTAGTGCATTTTCAGTTAGATAATGCCTAATTTGCATATTTCATAAAAACATTCCAGAAACTTGTTATACAAAACAATTGTCTTAATCTACTGTGATTAAAAAAGCATGGTGATATCTGTTATATTTGCCATTTTCACCTGTGTTGTTTTGCCTTGGGCTCACATAGTGAATAGCTTGTTCATATTTGTCTTTGATATGTAACTCAAACTGCCGGTGCAGTGAGAGCGTCTGGTAATATTGGAGTGCATGTGTTTTCCAGCAGGTTCTGACAGTGACCGTCACCATGGAGGAGAGGGAGCAGCAGTGTAATGGAGAGGAAAGATGTGATGTTGAATCCCCCCCAGGACAGTCAGTCACGGCAGGAGAACCAGGCTCAGCATCCACATGGAGGAACGGTACATATAGCCCAGTTTCTCTCTACAACAAACCAGCTAACCGAAATCATCAGATACTGAGTGGTAATGTTTTCTACCGCTCTGGTTTATTGCCCCGAAGGACACAGTTGTACTGAATGAAATGCTTTTAATGACTCTTTCATAACATGTCATACTGCAGATCTACTGGAATTACAAATATGAGATCCAGTTAATCCACTTGTATCAAATGCATTACTTTCATTTTTAATTCTTAATCCATTTTAAATTCTCCTTGACAACAAGAGACGCTGGGCGCTGGTTTTAAACCATTTAATTGACCTCATCTGGTGTTTTTCTGTCAGGTCAGTGTGTGGCGTCTGTGTTCACATCCACATGGTTCACTCCCACGTTTGACTTCTCACACTGCAGGACTCTTCTGGAAACCAAAGGCTTCCAGGCTAGTACATTTCCAGCATCGTGTCTATGGATTTCTAAATGAACCAGTCTGTGTTGTATTTTAATGTTCAATCTATTTCAGATTCCAGAAGAAGACTTCGAGGGTCCGCTTCGTTTGGCGCTGGACCACCCGTCTGTCAGAAGATACCTGCTTTTCAACTCAATCATTTTTAATGTCATCATGGCACCCGTAAGAAACAGCCTGTAAACAGATCGCAGGTCACACGCGTTCCAGCCAATGGGAACCTGTTACGTATAGGCCCAGGTCATATTTCAGTCCAAAATCAAAAGTAATAGATAAAGAAATGAAATGTTTTTTTAGAACCATTGAGATTTCCACTTTCACTAATTAAACCAAATATAAATTGATTAAATAAATACATTTTAAATAGTCAAATTAAACAAATTTAAATGTATATTCAATTGTACACTGAAAACAAACAACCATTTATGCATTTAGCAGACGCTTTTATCCAAAGCGACTAACAGTGCATTCAGGCTATACATGTTTTTGTCAGTATATGTGTTCCCTGGGAATCGAACCCACAACCTTTTGTGCTGCTAACGCAATGCTCTAACCACTGAGCCACAGGAACACAAACACAACCCCCAGACATTTCAGTGTGAAACACAACAGTGCAAAACACAGGTAAAACCCTTACAGAAAAGTCCTTTATATTAAAACAGCGCATTGTGGCCTTTTATTGGACAATACACATGTATTTAAGCATTGTATTTAAATAACAGTAGTTTTATGCCTTTAATTTAGAATAATTTAAATGTGTTAACTGACTTCACACCAAGTATGACAACTATAAAGATAAGTATATTAGTGATCACACCACTGGGTGATAGTTTCCTGTTTATTGTGCACTGCTGTCTGCTCCAACATTATCGTTCCTCTGTGCCGTTATATCGTTAAGTTCACTATTCTCATAGACTTAGAATGACTTATTGTTATAGTTATTGCCCTTGGTGTGAATGGGTTTTTACAGTAAAGGTTGTAATAGAGTGAAAACTTATTATATTGTAATAATAGGAAAATAGGAATCTAATAAGAATCATCAATGCAAATAATACTGAATGGCTTTATGGTGATGGAAATAAGATTTTTTTATTTTTTGTAAACAAAATAATAAAAAAAAAACGTTTTAATTTTGGGATGAAATGCTACCCGGTCTAGTTCTCATGCGATTAATTTTGTTTTATTCAACTTTACAAGAAAACTAAAAGTAGTACATTTTGGATTCAGAAAGCATGCCTGATATTCACTATTTTGCACAAAACACATACAGAAATAAGCCGGCAGGGGTTTGGAGGATGGGGCGACTGCAGGGAAATACAGCGTGTTGTGTCTCTGTTGCAGGTCTTGTATGTGGTGCTGTGGTGCGCTGTGTACTCCACCATTCACATGTACCTCGACGTCAGCACAACGCAGTTCTGGGTGCTCTGTGTGTGTGTCAGTCTGGTGTCCGTGATCCTCACCGCCGCCATCAACCTCATCTTTCACTACAGCAACAAAGAGGTGGGCTGACGTGACGTAGCACATCACTCGCTCTTTCCTGTAAAAACAAACCCGTATTCCCTTTTAATGCAGATTTGACTGTGTTTCAGATCAACATGAACACTGACGTGCGGTTGGTGGGGGTTAATGAGCACATGGTCAGACACAAGCTGCTGTTGGGAGTGGCTGACTGGGTCCAGAAATGCAGAGTAAAACTGCAGGTAATTAATTACTCTTGTGCTTAATATAATGTAATAGAAGGTAACAGCTATTGATCATCACTGTTGATTGTGTGATGTACTTTGTACACATTTTATGAGATCAAGCTTGCAGAAAACATGACTAATTAACCAGTATATGTTGTGTCTTCTTCACAAAACTACATTTCCCATCATCCTCTGCAGCAGCGTGAGAAATTTAAAGGGATAGTTCACCGAAATATGATTTTTTTTTTTTTCTGTGTGAACTATCCCTTTAAAATACATGCAAAGCATCAGCTACACACACACCAGGATCCTTTGCACTTAATTTTCTTGCATTATTGCTAAAAAGCTTCCTGATTTTTGTTTGGGAGTGAAATAAATATGAGACATTGAGCTTTAAATGAATGTGTCTATTTGACCAAATTGATTTGCATGCATATCACATCTTTAATAAGATTTCTGAATTATTACGCATGACTTTCTCTGTCAGAAAGTTGAGTGGTATGAGAGATTGTAAACTGAACTGTATAATCAGATAACCGAATGCCTTCCTGAGCTACATCCTTCTCTTGATTATTTTCTTCTGTATTCTCTCTGACGGAGCTGAGGATGTTTATAGAGTCATAAACTGCTCTTCTGTCTGCAGCTCTTCTGTGTGTACTGGGACTTGTCCCCGTGTCTGATATCTCTGACTGAAGCGCTGGACGACATGAGTTTTGTCAGGGATCAAGTACAGGTTGGCTTGCTTTTGTGCATTGATTTGTTATGTTGATGCTTCAGGGCTCCATAGAAAATAATCAATACACAGTTTTGTGTTGTTACAAAAACAGCTGTTGTGTGCAGATGAAATCCAAATGTTGTACTTCAACACTTTACTGTGGTTTAGTCTCACTCGGATAGGAAGAAAAACATTCTGAGAGAACAGGGTTATTATATTTAACCAAAGCTAAAAAACTGATATAAAGTCAAATATTGAAATGTTTTATTTCAGGTAGTTGACAACAGTGTTGGGGAAAGTTACTTTTAAAAGTAATGCGTTACAATATTGCGTTACTCCCTAAAAAAGTAACTAATTACGTTACTTAGTTACTTTTTATGGAAAGTAATGCGTTACATTACTTTTGCGTTACTTTATAATTATGAGCAGGACTTGATTGTTTGTTTTTAATACAAGAAGTTATATTTATAGCAAATATAAAAGCATTTCACACCAAAAAGTGTAATGAATAAACCTCAGACTGAAGGACGAGTAAATCACGTCTGTACAGAAGAACACAGTTCAACACTCTTCAGCAATAAAACACAATGAAGCACAATTATTAGTTTATCTAAAGTCATGTTTGGTTATTAGTATGATTGAACTGATCATCAAAGATCATCAGCAAACACATCGGTTAATAAAATGAGATTAGATATATTTGTGTTGTTTAACATTTAATTATTGCAGGTTTGCATCATATTCTGAGTTTGTTTTAATTCATTTTGATGAATACTGAATCTGTTTTTTGCGAGTGGGATGAATTAATACACATTCATATTTAGTCTAGATTAGATCTACAGTAAGATCATGTTCACACGGCGCACTCAGTCAATAAATGGAGAAAATAACTCTGATATTTTCTAGTAAATTAAACAGTAATGCGTTACTTTACTAGTTACTTGAAAAAAGTAATATTATTACGTTACTTGTAATGAGTTACCCCCCCCGACACTGGTTGACAGGCATCATTTCTCATTATTTTATTTTTACTTGATGTACTAAAATAGCTAAAACTGAAATAAAATAAATAAACTCAAAAACAATAACTAATAAAAATGACAGAAAACCACAACAAAATGACTAAAACTATAATGACTGTAACTATAATTAACTGAAACATAGGAATAAATCTATAATAGTGTATCAATGATACTTAATTAACACTGCATAAGAAAAACCGTCACGAAGTTGCCATTTGACCCTGCAGAACAAACTCAAGAAAAGAATGTCCCACCTAGTGCTAGTGACCGAGGTCACGACCCTGGACCCCGAGGAGCTTCCTGAAGAAGAGCAGCCGCTGCTGCTGGAGGGACGAGAGAGAACTAGTCAACAAGACGACTCCAAACTCACCAAACACTTCAGCTTGATGCCTGACAGCACTCTCTCTAACCAGGTGAAACAATCAAGCATCAATCATATAAATAAGCATCCCTATGTTCTGACCAATGGTGGTTTGAATACGAAATTGACATACAATTCAAATTGATCAAATACAACACAATAGAAGAGTAAAGTACTTTACCATATATTTTTTTAAATATATTAAGATTGATCATTAAGGCTGCATAATAATATTTACCATCACCAAACTAATAACTGTCATTATAGGATGAATGGGACAAATCAGGCGCCTATAATGTATTTGTTTGTTTATATGGAAATTATGTTTCGTCATTTTCATAACCATTGGTCAGTTTATGCATCATAGTCAACAAGACTCCTCTCTTTCATTTATGCAATAATTCAAAGTCACCTACTGAAGTTGATTAATATCCAACTTAATAGAGGACTAAAATAGGAATGAATGTGTTATATTTTGAATATTAGTATATTTCGATTTGATTGATCACCTTTGGTTGAATGTTCCAGCGATTGAAGTGAAACGTGTGCACGTGTTTTGTTCAGGCGATCGCTCGGCAGCTCCTCAGGACCTACAGCGCACTTTATGTCAGGCTGCTGGTGTCAAACATGCTCCCTGCTCCTCCCCAGCGGCCCTCAGGTGCCGGGACGAATCATTCCACTTCCTGTCTGTGTCTGTGTGAGTATGTGGCGCTGAAGGTGCTGCGGTAGACAGACTATCAAATCTCACATTCAAAAGTATTAGTCATCAATTCTGATCGTGTTGCTGTCGGTTATGATACAGTCACAGACTGTTCTCGCTGCTCTTGGTATGATTTCATCTGTGTCCTGAAATATGTATTTTGGTTTCCTGACTTGTTGTGGTTCTCTCTTTATACCATGTGTGAAAGAATTAAATGAGAGTTGATTCTTTTCTCTTCCGTTCTTGTCGCACTTAAGTCGTACTTCTCCAAAATCTTGCTTTTTTATGATTTGATCCAAATTTCCAGACGATACAAGATATTCAATCAAGCAAAAATGTACGATGGTCAAAGGACATGACTTTACAACAATAGTTATAAACATAAGTTTGGGAGGAATAAGCCCATCTAATCTATGTGTTCCTGTGGCTCAGTGGTAGAGCATTGTGTTAGCAGTGCAAAGGTTGTGGGTTCGATTCCCAGGAAACACATACTGATAATAAATGTATAACCTGAATAAGTCACTTTGGATAAAAGCGTCTGCTAAATGCATAAATGACCAAGCGCTTTGGGTGTAAAGCGCTATATAAATGCATCATTCATTCATAAATGTAAACGTAATCTTCTAATTATTACCAGGATATAAAAGCAGCTTCTTTCCTTTCCCTGCTTTATGTAGTTTGCCTCTGTAATCATCATTAAACATCCTCCATAGCAGACAACCAAAAACCTTTATATGGGTGCATGCAAGGTCCAATACATTAACATCATATTTAACATGAACTAACAACGAAAAATACTTTTTTTTACTTTTTAGTCATTTAGCAGACGCTTTTATCCAAAGCGACTTACAAATAAGAAAAAGTAACTAAAACTATAAGTTAAGACTATAAATACTATATATAGAGCAGGGGTTCTCAAAGTTTACATTCAAAGGTCCGAATCTGAATTATCATCAACCTCAAAAGGTCCGAAATAATTATTATTACAAAACTTGTTTTTATAAACATGCTTACAACTGTATATAACAAATCAACTTGATATATGCTTCATTATCATATTTATGACATCATCAGGTCGTACTTGCGTTTACGAAAATTAACCATAGTTTTATGAATAAAAAAAATAATTTGGTCACTATTAAAGGCAAGGCAAGTTTATTTATATAGCACATTTCATACACAGTGGTGATTTAAAGTGCTTTACATAAAAGAAAGTGAAATAATCATTCACAGCAATAAAAACAAGGAGTTAAAAAATAATAAAACAAGGAATTTTAAAATGATATAGAAATTGATTTAAAATTAAACTAAATTAAACCATGATAATCACAAATTAACCATGGCCTTGCTACACTAACCATAGTTTAACCATTGTATTTGTAGTAAAACTGGTTGTATAAATTGTAATCAATATGAAAAAGAAAACTTTTACAACACTTTTATTATAATAAAACCATGGTTATTTTTCATAAGGGTTACTCAACAGTACTGCATTTTTATACAACTAAATGCCCAATAAAGCAGTTCTCATGTAGGCCCACGTATTTTATGTTTCTGAAATAGTACTTCAATGTAACCTGCAGTCTCTTCAACTGAATTGCCAAATTCTTTCATTATAATTTTTTATATATATATATTTAATGGAGCACAAACGTCCGAACTATGTGCATATTTCAACCCTTTACAGACGAACTACATTCATGTTCATATGCAAGACAGTCAACAGTGATAGGTTTTAGGAAACGCTGTTTTGTACTCGTTAATTCATAAGTCTGCTGCGGTTCGGTTCGGTTCGGTTCTTTGAATACGCTGCTAACTCTGCCGGTGGAGAAAGACTGCGTCAGGAAGGCGAAACCTCGCTCGCGGGGCGAAACCGGCGACATTATTCTACTGAATGAAATCTAAGGTTTATCCAAAATGTCGCTAGTTGCTATGTGCTTTGACTTACAAAAGAGTCTGTAAACACTGCAACACAGGTTCATGCGCCCGTGTGTGTGTGTGTGTGTGCGCGCGCCACGCACACCGCACGGAGGTCTGAGTGCGCTTGAAATATCAAGTGGAGGCGGGTCCGGATTGAATTCCCTCCCGGTCCGGATCCGGACTTTGAGAAGCCCTGATATACACATTTAAGAAAATTGAGAAATTAAATAAAATGACAAATGCATACAACAACATTTCAAAACTAAACATTTAAATGAAAACAAAAAATAAAGCTAAAAACATTTCAAAATATTAAAACAACAAAAGAGTATACAAATTATTCTAACATGACACTAAGCCAAACACACACACACACACACACATATATATATATGTGTTATTTCATTTCCATGTAGTATGTTGAAGTAACGTTACTAAAATAAATACAATTTATTACAACTAAAACTAAAAAAATACCTCTAAAGACATAATACATTCATACATAATACTTCTAAATCACTTATTCGTTTCATTAATTAAATTCAACATTTTGTAATACATCAAATCAAAACGGATGAGTTCGTGTTTTCATCAGATATTAAGCATCATTTGCTCACCAATGGATCAATGAGTCCAAACAGCTGATAAAACATCACAATAATCCACATGATCCATAAGTGAATGTCTTGTAAAGTGAACTCATTTGTAAGAAATAAATCCATCATTTACTTTAACCGTCACTTCTTGCCCAAACACAAATCCCTAATCTACACTTCCTCGCATCACACATCCACCATTATATTTGTGTATAACAGTTTGGACTGTTTTTTCTTTGTAAACGTCTGCATATTTCTCTCCTGATTAAGTTGAGACGACACTTTCACTGGAGAAATACATTTTATGGATAGAGGACGTGTATTTTAGCTGGAAGCAATAGTTTGGCGTAAAAAGGGTCTTAATGATGGCTATATATGAAGAGGTCTTTTCCAAAACGCTATAAATCCATTTTAATAGTTTTAATGAAAAGGACATTTTTTTACCTAGACCCATACATTTTGTTAATATTCAATTTATCCTGTTAAAATGGTCTGTTGGCTCAGTCTGAACATGTTAAACAATGATTGTTAAATTAAACAACAATATTGTCGATTTTTATATAAATTCCAAGTTTTATTTTATTTATTTCAAAACGCTACAAATCCATCCTTTTTTTAATGTTGGTTTATATCTTAAAAAAAAAGAGAGCATGCAACATAAGGGACTCATACTTTAAGCCGGTCGCACCAGCCTTGTGTTGATGTAACCCCCCCCCCGGGTCCGCACCATCACACCGAGCGGGTCTCGAACCCGGGTTTCCGGCGCGGGAGGCGGGCGCTCTAACAAGGAACGCCAAAGGCTACAGCCTCTAGCGTCAGTCGCTAGAGCGCCTCTTTTTGAGGTCAGGGGAGTGAGGTTTACACACCGCCCTTACTGGCATACATCCGTTACATTGACATCCCACAGCGGGTATTAACGCGCCACCCGAGTGACGAACCTTCTTTTTTTGTTGTTTTTTTGTGATTTTCTTTGTCCAGTCATATGAGGATATATCGCGTTTAGGCTAAAAACAGGTTCGGCGCTTATAGCGGTTTGGAAAAGAACTGCATCTTGCAGCACATTTTAAACAAGGAAATATAGCGATTTGGCATGAAACATTGATGGAGCAGTGAATAGGTTCAGTACACAGCAAAATGGCATGACGAACTCATTTTTTTTAAATTTGGCGTTTATCGCGTTTTGGAAAAGAGCTCTTCATTTCTTAATTGATGGACTGGAGTGGTGTGGATTATTGTGATGTTTGTAACAGCTGTATAGATTCTCATTCTGACGGCACCCATTCACTGTAGAGCATCCATTGGTGAGCAAGTGTTTCTATGAATAGATTCACATTTCCATGAAGGTGGGTGAACTATTCTCTTAATGTTATTCTCTTAATGCTACTTAATATGACCTTACTGTAAAGTGTTACCATTTTATTGAAAGGAAATTGATGGGATTGTAGATAGTGTGTCTATATACAAAGCAGTTTGAGGGGCGGGGCTAAAAAAATCAAGGGACTTATAAAGTCAGCCAAATAGGAAAGTTGTTGATGGAAAAATAATAAAGACAAACTTTAGCTTTGTTTGGAAGCATAAGCACTGATGAATCATTCACGAGCATGTTTTAAAGTAAGGGTCAGTTATCTTAATATGTGTTGAGCACAAGTTTATTAACATTAAATGTGATTTTGTTCGCTTTCCGTTGGAACAGAGAAATGACTTGTCACTGGACACTTGTCATGTCTAGTTCGGACACCGTGTAAAGCGCGGGTCTTATGTAAGTCTGGTGCAGGGAGAGCGGAGAGATAGGACATGACAGCAAGGGTGTCCACATGAATCAAACAGCGAGCGAGTCAGTGAATCTACACGGCACTGCTCAAAGCTCGGCACACATAGCACTTAACCAACCGAGTGCAGAGCGGCTCCAAACAGCACCGTGTGGGACGTGTACACCAGATGTACACAGGTCGTTAATCAGCCTTGGAGTCGAGTACATGGGCGCAGTATGGGCGACATAACACTCGGCGTGAGGGTCAGAGCAGAAGAGACAAAACTGTGTGGAGGCAGTTAAACGATTACTGAAACGATGGGTCTCTTTGGGAGGCTAAACGACCATCTGTGATCCTACTGACACGGTCTGGCCTGCGTCTAGCTCCATTCATCTCTCTTCTCTCTCACCACTTTGCATTTAGGATGAAACTCTGTCAAGAACATACACCGTTTAACACACAAATCCAAAAGATGAACATAATAATGTTTCCTAATTTGACCACTATGTTTTAAACTATTCATTTATTTAAAGGAACATGAGATGAAGACACACACGACCAACATAATGCTATATTTACTTTTTCTCTGTAACCCATCTTCTATTGCACACTCTCACTCATCGAATAAATGAATCCTGAATCATAACTTTCTGCAAAAAGACGGTCATGCGGATGCTTTCTGCTAGATCTTCACTCCCTCACGGCGTTATATTGAGTTTGATCCACAGATGCCCCACAGACTGAGAAGAGCTGCAGTGCACACCACGTAATAGATACAATGTTAATTCATTTAAGGATTTTAAGAGGCACTGGCGCCCTCCTATCAGTTTGTGTTCACTGCTGTGTGTGTGTGTGTGTGTTCACTGCTGTGTGTGTGTGTGTCCACTGCTGTGTGTGTGTGTGTCCACTGCTGTGTGTGTGTTTGTGTGTGTGTTCACTGCTGTGTGTGTGTGTGTGTTCACGGTGTGTGTGTGTGTGTTCACGGTGTGTGTGTGTGTGTGTGTGTGTGTGTGTGTTCACGGTGTGTGTGTGTGTGTGTGTGTGTGTGTGTGTGTGTTCACTGCTGTGTGTGTGTGTGTGTTCACGGTGTGTGTGTGTGTGTGTGTGTGTTCACTGCTGTGTGTGTGTGTGTGTGTGTGTGTTCACTGCTGTGTGTGTGTGTGTGTTCACGGTGTGTGTGTGTGTGTGTGTGTTCACTGCTGTGTGTGTATGTGTTCCCGGTGTGTGTGTGTGTGTGTTCACTGCTGTGAGTGTGTGTGTTCACGGTGTGTGTGTGTGTGTGTGTGTGTGTGTGTTCACTGCTGTGTGTGTGTGTATGTGTTCACTGCTGTGTGTGTGTGTATGTGTTCACTGCTGTGTGTGTGTGTGTGTGTGTGTGTGTTCACGGTGTGTGTGTGTGTGTTCACGGTGTGTGTGTGTGTGTGTGTGTGTGTGTTCACTGCTGTGTGTGTGTGTGTTCACGGTGTGTGTGTGTGTGTTCACTGCTGTGTGTGTGTGTGTTCACGGTGTGGGTGTGTGTGTGTGTGTTCACTGCTGTGTGTGTGTGTGTGTGTCCACCTTTCTCCTTTTATGCTCCATAGAAGAAAGAAAGTCATAAAGGATGAGTAAATAACAGACTTTTCATTTTTGGGTGAAAACAAAGAGTTTTACAGATTATACAACCAGCTTAAGGATTTTAAGAGGCACTGGCGCACTCCTATCAGTTTATTAGTTATGTGATGTGGAGATACACTAGTTCCAGTGTCACAAGGGAAATATTCAGAGATGGAGAGGAAAAAAACAGGGAAACTATAAATAGCACCCGAGTCAAAGAGAAAGAAAGGCCAAACGCGAGAGAAAACGCAACACAATCGATTCTTGCACAACCAGGTATTCCTCTTTAATTCATACACAGAAAATCAATGCTTGGGCTCATTAAGAGAAGAAATCTCACAAAAACATGATTTACATCCAAAATCAAAGGAAGGAAAAAATCATGATTTTTATTTTATAAAGAAAGAAGCCTTTTTGACATTATTTTTAGAGCATTTTTTTTAATAGACATGTTATACTCTCTGAGAAATTCTCATTGCATCTGCATTACGCGAAGAATTTTTCAGAAGCTATGCAAAAAATACTAATAGTCCTTAAATACGCGTATTTTATTTAAACATATCTTTCTACTGACTTGAGGTGGATGTGTTCTTCCCAGGTTTGTGTGTGATTCAGCTCAGAATAAACCTCTAAAAGCACTCAAACACGAGAGCTTGCGGCTTTTTGAGTAAACCTACCGCATTTACAAGCGTAGTAAAGAAACTACAGGCAATCAGATCTCAGGGCCGTGTTTATAACAATAAAGCATTTGCTTTGTATCCCAACAGCGTGAAAAAGCATATCGCTGGGCTAATATAAACAGGAGCTAGGTTCACACCAACTGTACAGTGTTTGCACGACTTTAAAACAGCAAAATAAAATGTATAGGACAAGCTTGTCTCATTAACAGACGGTTACACTTTAAAATAAGGTTCATTAGTTAACATTATGAACAATTTGAACAGTGTTTACTAATGCATTTTTAAAATCGTCGTGGTTTTTTAAACATTAGTTAATGCACTGTGAACTAACATGAATAAATAGTGTAATAAATGCATTGCTCATTGTTTGCTCGTGTCAGTTAATGTTAATAAATGACACCGTATTGTAAAGTATTACCAGGGTTTCTTTTGAAACTATGCTCTCATGTTTTTTTAGACGTAGCCCATATATAAACATGTCCAATCGACACCTCTATCAGGTATAAACCATACAACAAACAGTTCAGAGAAACACTTCAACAAGTCATTTGTTCAGAAAGATAGAAGAACTTTATTCAAGAGAGCTGGAAAAAGATCGATATGTTCAAATGACACAAGCAAAATAAATACTTCACAGCGAGCAAGTGCTCAAAATGAATGCAAAGAGATGATGTTTCACATTTGGACCAATTGTTTATCAAAACTGGCTGTTCTCTTTAGTATTTCACTGAAACAATGACGCTCGTTTTACTCTCGACACAACAGTCAAGCCTGAAGTGTAGAAATCCTAAAGCTTTATACATTAATGAAGAGATGATCCCACTGAATCTGTCCAAAACTGAACATTCTGGCATTACTTGTATTTCCATGTTGTTCAAAACCTTTCTTTCTTTCATGAACACGGTATATAGCAGATTAAGACTGGTGTTTTACAATGCAAGCAAATTGGGTAAAATACAATAATTGTAGTGAAATAAAACAAACACGTTTTGGGCACTATATTACAAGTCTTGTTAAAGCCAAATAATATATTTGACACCATTTAAAACATTTTCATAATTTCTCCTTTTATGCTCCATAGAAGAAAGAAAGTCATGAAGGCTGAGTAAATAACAGTGTGTTCACGGTGTGTGTGTGTGTGTGTCCACTGCTGTGTGTGTCCACTGCTGTTGTGTGTGTCCACTGCTGTGTGTGTGTGTGTGTTCACGGTGTGTGTGGTGTGTGTGTCCACTGCTGTGTGTGTGTGTGTGTTCACGGTGTGTGTGTGTGTGTGTGTGTGTGTTCACGGTGTGTGTGTGTGTGTGTTCACGGTGTGTGTGTGTGTGTCCACTGCTGTGTGTGTGTGTGTTCACGGTGTGTGTGTGTGTGTGTGTGTGTGTGTGTGTTCACGTGTGTGTGTGTGTGTTCACTGCTGTGTGTGTGTGTGTGTGTTCACTGCTGTGTGTGTGTGTGTTCACGGTGTGTGTGTGTGTCCACTGCTGTGTGTGTGTGTCCACTGCTGTGTGTGTGTTCACTGCTGTGTGTGTGTGTGTGTGTGTGTGTCCACTGCTGTGTGTGTGTGTTCACGGTGTGTGTGTCCACTGCTGTGTGTGTGTGTGTGTGTGTGTGTCCACTGCTGTGTGTGTGTGTGTGTGTGTTCACTGCTGTATGTGTGTGTTCACGTGTGTGTGTGTGTGTGTGTTCAATGCTGTGTGTGTGTCCACTGCTGTGTGTGTGTGTCCACTGCTGTGTGTGTTCACTGCTGTGTGTGTGTGTGTGTGTGTGTGTGTGTTCACCTTTCTCCTTTTATGCTCCATAGAAGAAAGAAAGTCATGAAGGATGAGTAAATAACAGACTTTTCATTTTTGGGTGAAAACAGAGTTTTACAGATTATACAATCGGCGGATGGTAAATTAATGCATTTTTTTCAAAGCAGTAAGAGATTAATTAACATACTGGAGTCCTAAAATAAAATCTAAAACATTGCATCTATGTTTCAGTATTGTTTGATACCAAACAAAATACAGCTAAACTGAAGCAGCATGTGAGACGTTTCAATGAGGTCAGAACTTGAAGCAAGTTACACTCATCTACGAAGAAGTGAGACAAACGAGCTACTTGCATAAAAGTGCATTTAATCACATGCGTCTTCAAAATATGCCAGCTGAGATGATTGACTGTTATCTAGGAAAGATAACCAAATATTAGACCTATGATTATGACATATTTAATAAATATAGAAGTATCAATTTAACACACAAATGAATAATTTCGTGTATAAACCATAAATAATACACTAGTTCACAACACACAAATCTCATGTGTTCCTTCAATGAAGAGCCCATTTATAATAGTCAGTTATGAAGTAATAATTTCACCCTAGAATGCATTCTTTCAACACCTGGATTGATTCAAGACCGGTTTGCCAAAAAAAACCACGCGGAAACTCTTGTCCCCAAGACTAACATTAACACAAATATTGCTGCATTGTAAACTTGTCAGCAGTTCATAATGATACACAACATTACACATTGCAATTCTCAGTGTTACACATTAGTGTAACTATCATGGCAGAGCTTGTTAAACTCATGCTACCACAATAAAGGTGAGGGGATTTGGGAAATACGGTTTTGTGGCTCTTTAATTTGTCACGACAGATCGAGGTAGTGCCTCAGTTCAAGCGGCACGTGAACCAATTGTATTTTCATATTTACTCAAAGTATGAAATAAACATGAATGAACACCGGGAGGTATTTTATTTAAACCGTGGAAAGATGTCAATAACCCATTTTTCGAGTCCACCGACGTTAATCTGCTCAACTGTGTGTTGTTAGTCGGA
>QVTF01003856.1:0-31693 GCA_003573665.1 Oxygymnocypris stewartii | reverse complement strand
TGAAACCATTAGATCTAGAAGCCAGATTCCTCTGGATCAAAATGTCCTCTGGTTCCATGGCTCATTCCGAGTCGAATACATACTAAAATGTAAATGTTTACAGTAAAAAATTATTTCATAACTGTACATTTTCCTTAAAATTCTTTTTCGAACTTTGTTCAATTTTCACCATAATTGGCCTCAGATCATCTTCAGAGCAAAAACGTATCAAAAGCTTTTTAATACACCAAACCGTTTTCGTAAAGCATGTTAACCCATTTAAGGAAGTTTGTGTAAAAATGGACATGAGGCTATATCTCTGCCCCTCTTTAGCAGATTCTGACCAAACTTGGTAGGTGTTATAAAAAGCATGAACTGAGGGCACATGAGTAGCAAAAATATACATAAAAAGATTTAAAACGTATAATAACGTATGACTAATTTGGCCAAAAATCTAAATCTAGTTTGGCCAGAGCGTATCGGGCCAGGCTGGGCTAGGACCCATGCAGGTCTCTAACTAGTAATACTAGTTAGCCATGTCTAGTATTTTTCACTGACCTTCTCAATCTAAATGACAGTTTCTCACAGTCACACACACATCAAAAGAGCAGCACATGCTCATCATTCATTCTGGCTCAGCTTCAGTATCTAAAGAGCACAACAGTCGTTTCCAGAAATAAAAACATCATTCATTTTCCATAGGGAGACTGATTTTTAAAAGCCTTACAGAGAGCTATGCGGTATGGTTAATTTATGGTAATATGCTGCTGTTCACATATTTCCTTGTATCGTTTCATTTATTATTTTGCATCTTTACTTGGTTTTTTAAATAGTTGTTTAACAGCAGAATTCCTGGTGAAAAACTACATTATGCATTATGCTGGTTGATACAGTTCATGACTGTATGTTTAGTTCAATGATAGTGTTCACTGCAAATGATCCAGTCTACAGGATTCACAACACCTCCTATAACTGCTCATATCTCCGGTCTGACTGCAGTGAAGCAGTGACTAGGCACTGGTGTTTTCTCTCACATGTGTGTGTTTGTGCTCCAGCAATGCTGTTCATCTGTGCTTGTTTTCCTCCTGCTGAACCGAACAAGGAGTCAGTGGACTCAGGGGCGGGGCTAGTCTTCCATATATGGAGATCGGAATGTAAACACAGGGGTGGAGCATGGGATGGGGCGGGGCTTGTTCACTGACACACAGCTGCTGATGAGGAGCAGCCAAAATATGTAACAACACATGCTACGTCTTCATTACTTGGTTATATAAATAGATATTAAATTGCACATAAATAACAACACAATACTCATTATTTCAAAATAATTAATCACGTTTAATTACTAATGATATTGCTTATTTTTAGTATTGTTAACAAGCTGGGAGGAGTCACGTTCCCTTCTATTGTGTTGAATGTTGGAGCAGTTGTGTGTTTTCAGACATTATTACATGAGCTCCTCTCAAGTTTTGAATATGCACTAAACAGTTTTTACTGCATATGCTTGAACATCGTACAGTTAAATGAATGTTTTCTTGCAAGTAAAAACTATGAATTGCCTTCATTAAAAGTGAACAAAATGGTAAAATGACATGTGTGACACATCATATATGTGACCCTGGACCACAAAACCAGTCTTAAGGGTCAATTTTACGAAATTGAGATTTACAGTGCCTTACTGAAAATAATCAAACAAAGGGTCTGTAAATTGAGGCCAGTCCTGTGAAACTGAGAAGATCCAGAGCAAAGCGGGACCGAAATGACAAAGCAGAAGAGGTCTTCAATCTGGAGATAAAAGCAAACCTCTTCCACAACTAAACACGTCATTCAGGCCTTCAATTAACAAACACTTGCATCCTACAATCACGTTCTAAACACAGAAACAGATGCTCCGAGCTGCAGGAGCCAGTTCAGCTCGAACGTTCATTAACATCTAGACATAAGCATTCAAGTAAGAAAAACAAATAGATAATGAATAACATAACAGGTAAAATTCACTTAAGTGTGTTCATTAAAAATTAATTGATTATTAAAACTACAAAAGGAGTGCAATCAAGTGATTCCTGCTTTTCTTTAATTGTGACCATGGAGCACAAAACCAAGTCATAAGAGTCAATTTTACACAATTGAGATTTATGCATCATCTGAAAGCTGAATAAAGATCTTTCCATTGATGTATGGTTTGTTATGATTTGGCCGAGATACAAATATTAAAAAATCTGGAATCTGAGGGTGCAAAAAAAATCTAAATATTGAGAAAATCATCTTTAATTTAGTTCAAATGAAGTTCTTTGCAATGCATATTGCTAATCAATAATTAAGTTTTGATATATTTATGGTACAAAATATCTTCATGGAACATGATCTTAATATCCTAATGATTTTTGGCATAAAAGAAAAATTTACAATTGTGCCTCATACAGTGTATTTTGGGCTGTTGCTACACATATACCCCAGCTGCCAGGGTTCTGTCACTTTGGTCTAGTGTTATTCATGAGTTTTGAGACAGACTCCCGTCATGTCCTGTTTTCATGTGAGCACGCGGCTTCGATTGTGCTCGAGCCGTGCGCTCTCTCGTCTGCATGCCTTGTTTCGTGTTGGAGCGTGGTGTTCGGATCCCGGCACTCATGTCTTGAGTTTCGGTTTCGTGTCGGGGTTCGGACACTTGCACTCCACGTTCTGTCTCTTTGTGGGAGTGTGCGGTCTCGAGTTCGCTCGGCCGCGTGCTCTTTTGTCCTCGTGTGTTATGTGGTGTTTTTTATCAGCTGCGTGCATTCATGTCATGTCTTGTGTGAACACGTGGCTTAGTTTTCTCATTAGCTGCGTGTTCGTGTCTTGTTTTGCACATGGCTGGAGATTTGTTTTTCTGGTCATGTGCTTGTGTTTTGTGTGAGCACGTGGCTTTGTCTTAGTTTTCTGTGTGCCATGTGCTCTCATGTCAATTTGTCTTGACCCCACCCATCTTGTTACCTGATTATTGGTTAATTTGCCCCACCTCGTGTTCCCTCGTTACCCTCCTCATTTGCTCCCTTTATAATCTCCTTGTGTTTGCAGTCCTGTGCTAGTTTGTCAAAGTTTCACCCTGGATGTATCTTGTCTTGTCTTGTCTTGTCTTGTCTTGTCTTGTCTTGTCTTGTCTTGTCTGTCTTGTCCTGTCCGGTCCGGTCCAGTCTAGTCTAGTCTATTCTAGTCTTGCCCTGCCAAGCCTGGTTGCCAGCTATCTTGTTTTTTCCCTACGGGGTAGTTTTTGTTGCTGTTTTGTTCATTTCTTTTATAGTCAAAATAAAGCCCATTCTCCTGGACAACTGAGTCATCGCCTCATCCATTCTCCCCAACCCCGACACCAGCGACTTATGACTGGTTTTGTGCTAAAGCTCCTCGTTTGGCCCTCCAGGTGGGCGTTCCTATACGTGAGACATCACGTGAAAACCATCAATAGTTACTTTGTTGAATGAATCAGTCGTTTTGAAATAATTGATTGAATAAATGACTCACTTACTAAGACAGTGTCTTGCTGGCACCTACTGGCAAATGTAGCTTCATTTTTAAGTCTCATACTATTTTTTTCTATCATTTCATATTTATATATTCCATTTTTTATGTTTAAATAATGCTGCTCAATGTATAAACCAAAGTACATTCAGACAGGGTTACTCAGCTGCGTCAGACTATAACCATTTCATCTAAAGTATGCATTAAAATAATTCATTTTCTGTCTCTCTCAGACGTGCCATGAGAGAGGCGTTTGGCATTTGTATTGTGCTTTGTCATCAAAAGCAGCCAGAATTAGCCGGCACAAAAAAAACATTACAATTCCAGTCGTCTTCCTGCTAAATACTCAGCATCACAACTGTGTGAGTCAACAAGACTGACCGTAGATCAGCTAAACCAACACCGCGCTGACAAACCCACATGAACACCGCTGATCCTCCCGTCACCGGATCAGATGAGCTGGACTGAACCTTGTCACAGAGAGTCATTTGATACGGTGCTTATATTGGCTGTAATCCAAAAGCAGCCTAAATTATGCCTTTTTGCTCCAAAATGATGTGTTGTTTTCTTCCTGTGGTTCTGGATCCTCCTTCAGTGTGTCTGGCTCAACGAAACACATGGGACAAACTACTTGCTCATTCTGGGTCTAGTGGTTTGTTCAAATCACTTGCACCATCTAGTGATGCTAGTCTGAGGAAGCAGTAGTAAAATCAATTCTGTATTGCTATTCTTGCAATCTTTGCACAAACAGGGCTAAAGACAGCACTATACTATTATTATGATGGTTTTCTGTAACCCGTGCACTGGCATACAGACAGACGCAGAGCTCAGGAGAGTGATGGTGAGAGAGAGAGATGTTGAATTTCTGTGAGCTTTTGCATGTGCATGTGAAAACAGGGCTGAAGCCTGCCGCAGGAATGCTCCTCAGAACTGTTTGTGCTTGAGCAAACCCTCGTCATTAAAGGTGCTGGAACTTGTTTCCATGAATATGTTTTATGCAAAACAGCTGTGGGGGACCTGTGATTTTGGCCAGACTATTCCTGTGTTTGTGAGTTTGAGACGGACATGAAGTCCTGCCATCAGCCTCACCGCAGTCAGAAAAAGATGCATGGACTCTCGGGGTGGTTTCAATGTGTGTGTGTGTGTGTGTGTGTGTGTGTGTGTGTGTGTGTAAAACAGCAAAGCCACAGTACAGAAAAAGACACAGGCTGAAAATTGCCCAACTATGCAAAACAAGAAATAATTTAAGACGAGCTCGGGAAGCAGATGTGATATCTCATAAAACTGAAGGAAGGTTACCTATGCTTTAAAAGCACAATAGGGTTGTAAACTAAGTGGAGGGGGGACTGTACCGGTAAACACGATTAACTGGTAGAAATTTGTCAACCGGTATAGATTTTGTACTATCGTCTTTATCGCGGTTACACGCTCATGTGACATTGGTCACAAAAATGTATCATTTGCACACGGTTTCCAGCATTGTGATTTAAAAAATGTGATTTTAAGCCATTGGAGTGCAATTAGCAGTGAAAGACAACTAATTTGGCTATATGTGCACGCTGTCTGAGAAACGGTGCTCATAGATTGAACACAGCTATGTTTGCCACTATATAGGCTTTGAATGGTTAAATACACACATTTTTTATTCATTTGATTACTTTATACAATGTAGCATTTCTTATTTTTTTGTTCTTCAGTATTTTTTATTGTTCTTATTGCTTGTAAGCAGTGCTTTAATTGTAAATTTGGAGGTCCCGGAACAAAGCGGGGTGGCGGATCCAGCATGTGATTAGAGGAGGGAGAGGTAACAAAGCATTCGCGCGATCACATTGGTGGACCAGCTTAAGTGATTGACAGCGTGCATCAGTTGCTTTTATTAGGATTCGTATATGAAAAACCTGAAAAAGCCATGACATTTTGAAACAGCAATTTCCAGACCTGGGGACATATAAATACTAAAAAATAATGGAATTTTATTTCATAATTCTCTGTAATAGAGTTAAAATCATGTCCAGAATAGTTTTACTCATCCCCGCAGCTTTCAAGTTAATAATGAGGGAAATTCCTGCAAACATTTATTCAATATAGCAAGTAGGATTATATGAGTAAATAAATCCACACAAACTACAGCTGCTGCATGCTGCCGCTGATCCAAGACTTTCGCTCGCATTTCGGGACAGTTGACAGAATTGTCACTTGCTTAATCGAGTCATTGTTGCATCATCACAAAAATGTATAAGTCGCAATTTTGTAAGTCAATACTCGCTCACTCCGTTTTGAATGACGGTTTCAAGGCTGAGTGCTCACAGTCATATCCAAAGCCGCCTAGCGAGTATCCTATTGAGTTATTTTTAACAGTTTGTTGTTGAGCTTAAGTGGCCAAATACACACTTAAGCTCAACTTAAGTTTTTTCCTAAGTAAATGTGAACAGTTGAGAAAGAAAACGCATGAGTAGGATAGTGGATCCGTGCATTATCTCTTGTGAGAGCAGAGCGGTTCACATGTCACGTCTTTTGCGTGCTCAGGTTCTTTATTTCAAATGTAGATGTGCCGCAAGCACAGCCATTATAGATTATTTTTCATATATGCACACTGTAGGTCAACACAAACATCTTTCATTAGCACGTGAGGAGGGGGATCTGACAAAATGAGGTGCCGGATCATATTTTGGAGGTGCCGGATCTGGATCCAGCTTGGAATTAAGCCCTGCTTGTAAGTAGTTTCTTATTCTTATTTAATCACTGACTGTTTACTAGCCTTCAGTGAGCTTGAGTTTTTTATTTTTTATTTTATTGTGATATAAGTGGTCATATCATCCACCATTAACAGTAGGGGCGTGACTATGCATCGATACGGTCTGATGCAGCATGTAAAAATCAATTTATTTGTATTTATATTTCTGAAATTATTAATACAATTAGATTTACACAAATGTAACTTATGGCGTGGCTACTGCAAGAGGCTGAATTTAGGGCGTGGCTTGAGTTTCAATTAAGATGCCAAACTTGTGGAGTTTCTTCTCAACAGGTAAGCTAAACTCGAGTTTTTATAATGCGCTATTACTCTTATGATATTGCTTTTATATTACAGATCAACAGACAAGTATGTTCAATATATATAAATAGGTAAGGAAGCACAACAGAGGAGACCAAAGACCCTATAGATTTATGCCACGGATTCACAAACTGCTGTTGTTAGTTTAAAAGATGTGACTAAGCCTTATTTGGACAAATATTTTAAACTAATTTAAAAATGAATACCAATTTGGTTAAGTGACTGATTAAATGACTCACTGATTAAGATTTCTCTCACTTGTTTAATTCCCTAAAGAATCAGTATTTTTTTATTGAACCAGTTGAGTAAATGATTCAATGACTCACTTACACAGTCATTTGTCGCCACCTACTGGTGTAATAGTGCAACCTGCAGAAACAATCACTTAAGTCAATTGGACGGTTACATCTACCGAGCCAGCCAGATTCAGCACCAGAACTTACATCTGTGTGTATTTAAAATAGGATACATACAATACCCAAGTACAACTCCTATTTTTGAACCTAATTAAGTTGCTGGACACACTATAACATACAACAAGTAATAAACATTTGTTCTTTTGTTTGTTTGTTGTTAGTATTTGGGTAATGATGCCAACCCTCAAACAACCTACAAAACTACCAAAGTTTGACCGCAGCAAATCATCATTGCTGTTAATAGTATTCACCATCTGTTTGATTACATCATTAACTGACTGCATGATTTGTACTGTACATTTCTTCCATATGGACATTAACTTAAAGAGTCACCACTGATAAGATGCTACTAAACAATGTAGAACATTTTCTGTAAAGCCACTTTGCAACGATTTGCATCGTGAAAAGCACTATACAAATAAACTTGAATACTGGTGCAATATACAATATGACTGTAAAACACATTCCTGATAAACAAACAACAAACTCTGGAGTATCTTTGAGGTGATTTGAGCGTGTATGTGAAGACAGAGCTTCTTCAGCATCATGTAATCTCAAGCACATGTCCTTACTTTTATGAATAAGCATCACATCTTCCTACCTTCCGCAGTGCAGATGTTCTGGTAGGAGTTCCATTTAGAGAGTGAATCAGTGCTCATGTAGTCGATGGTCACATCTGGGCCGTTGTGCCAGCGATTTGAACCTGAATGAACAACACACTGATGGATAAGAGCTACAGCGCCATTCCCCCGTGTGTACACCACTGCCTCACATGACATGAAGAGTGGAGAAACTTCAATATTACCTGACAAGAATACAAAAAAAACCCCACCTGAAATTCTTTCTGGGCCATCAGAGAAAACTAACTCCACTTTCCCATAATCTGGAAATCTGGCATCTGTAACTGAAACATCTGAATATCAACACAACTATATTTCCATTCCAAATAACCTCAGTGGTCCTGAATGGGTCATTGCATCTGTAGAGGTCACACGGCCCATCGCTGACCTTTGTTAGCATGCTCCATGTCGTCTTTCTGAAACACGAGGCTGTAGGCCTGAACGGCTCCCGTGTGAAACTGAACTCTGAATATAAGGTCTCTCTCAGATCCACTGCTCTTATGGAAGCATTTCACCTGCAGACAGAAGGGAGAAAATTGATATGCAATGGTGAGAAAAACACAGCATTCCTCACTGATATAAAGGCATGGGTGAACGGGATGAAGAAGTGCTGTTCTGATCACCAAATCCCAAAACGTCCATTTAATGTTTTTTGTTTTCCTCCATTGCATTCACTTTCATTCTTTATCACCTTTATTTTATCAAGGATTTATAAACACAAAGCACTCAAACCTGTTCTGTCAGGATTTAAATTCTAGAATGAGCTTTGATGAGAGCTATTCAGTCATATGCTGGCATGATTAAATGATGAAAAAGAGCATGAATTATTTCTGTAGTTGCAGTTACACATTTGTTATTGACAACGTGTGTCTTAAATTTTATTATGTGTTTATTTGGGGTTTGTTTGTACCATAATATCTCCCTTCAGTAGCTGTGCTGGTTCAAGGGCGATGCAGATCCTGTCTCTGTGAACGGCTCCAACGTGACTGCAAGATATGTTCAGAAATCTCAATCAAACCAAGGTTTTTATCATCAACCATGTTGAAAAAAAACAAACAGCATATGATGGTTAGGTATGTTTTGAAGCATGACTGCTGGTTTGAGCCGGTTTAAGCTGGTCCTGAGCTGGTTTAAGATGGTCATGTGCTGGTCCTCAGCTGGTCAGGAGCTATTGTAGTTGCTTAGGACCAGCTCATGACCAGCTAAGGACCAGCTTAAACCGGCTCAAACTATGTTTTGAAGCATGATTGCCGGTTTTCGATGGTTAAAGCTGGTCATGAGCTGGTTTAAGCTGGTCATGTGCTGGTCCTAAGCAACTACAGTAGCTCATGACCAGCTTAAACCATCGCAAACCATGTTTTGAAGCATGACTGCCGGTTTTCGATGGATAAAGCTGGTCATGAGCTGGTTTAAGATGGTCATGTGCTGGTCCTAAGCTGGTCACGAGCTGGTTTAAGTTGGTCATGTGCTGGTCCTAAACTGGTCATGAGCTGGTTTGAGCTGGTCATGTGCTGGTCCTAATCTGGTCATGAGCTGGTTTAAGATGGTCATGTGCTGGTCCTAAGCTGGTCATGAGCTGGTTTAAGATGGTCATGTGCTGGTCCTAAGCTTGTCATGAGCTGGTTTAAGATGGTCATGTGCTGGTCCTAAGCTGGTCATGAGCTGGTTTAAGATGGTAATGTGCTGGTCCTAAGCTGGTCATGAGCTGGTTTAAGATGGTCATGTGCTGGTCCTTAACTGGCCATGAGCTGGTTTGCGATGGTAATGTGCTGGTCCTAAGCTGGTCATGAGCTGGTTTAAGCTGGTCATGTGCTGCTCCTAAGCAACTACAGTAGCTCATTACCAGCTTAAACCATCGCAAACCAGCAGTCATGCTTCAAAACATACCTAACCAGCATATGCTTTTTGGGATTTGTTTTCAACAGGGAAGTGAAACTAAAACATGAAAAAACTTTAATTTCTTGAAACAAATTAAACATTAAACATATCTAATTTTCACTTAATTTACTTTGCAAAGTACTAAAATAACTAGAACTAAATAAACTAAAACTATGTAGAAATTTTTATAAAGTAAAGAACAAAAAAAAAAAAAAAAAATGGATAAAAACACGACAAAATTACTTAAACTTCAATTAAAATAAAAACAGAAAACACAAATGAAATCGAATTCACAATATTTACAAACACTATGATAGCATATCGATGATACTAAAAGCACACCGAATCAAACACGAGCATGAGATGTTAAATCAAACCGGAATGTATAGTGATATACGCAGTCATTAACATGCAGTGATGAGGATGGACTCACTAGACTCCTGACACATAGACCACCTGCATCCCCTGATACACCTTCAGATACAGCGCACACACTGCAAAACATCATGATGCAAGAGAAAGAATAGGTTATTTTTAAAACCGCTCCAGTTCTGGCTGTTGTAGCTCTTTCTTCTGTTGTGCACTAACTGTAACACATGATGCACATGCAGTCCAGAAGAGCACTGACCTCCTGCAGGGTCAAAGCGAGGCATGCCGTGAATGATGATGCAGTGGAGGAAGAGAGGAGACGTGTTCATCTTGATGGAGCCGCTCAGGAGACTGTTGAGGATCCACACGTACCTGAACAAACAGCAGAGCTTCGTCTGACATCATTTATGAGCTACTCACTCCTTCTTACATCAAGACAAATGCAATTATAATTACTTATCTATGCACTCAATTACTGCATGTCTTCTGTCTCTGGTTGATAGTTTAGAGTTGGTTAGCTTCAGCGTCAAATCTTGACTGATTTTGATCAAGTAAGCATCAGAATAACTGCAGTAATATCTCCAGATGAACACTTACTGAAGCAGCTCAGCTTTACTTGATTCTCCATCAATCATGTTTTAGTAAAATCAGTGCGAACATGTTGACATCTCAATATAAGAGTTGCAGGGTTTAAAGTGAATCACCTTTTCTGAGACGGCGTCATTAAAGCAGAAACCTTGTCATCATAGAACTTCCTCATGGCGAAGCGATCTAAAGCCTGATCCGCACTGTCAGGAAGATACGAACACATCGTTCACATCATTCACACCGATCCATCCACAGCGTTACAGCAGATCACCAAATACCACAGCAACTTCAACAAAACCTGTGTTGGCTTTGAGATGCTAAAACACTAGATGATGAAGACGAGAGCAGTCAAAGCTCTCTGTGCATCATTTATCATTGCTTTGGCACAAATACCTTAAACGAATACATCTTTCACATGACATTAATTATCTCAGACACTAAAAACACCAAAACTCAATGTACTTAAAGGCCCGTCTGCACATGTCCATACTCTTTACAAAACAGTTAAACTTCAAAACCTAACATAATACGAAACTGATTAAAACTGATATTTACCTCATTTTTACAGTAATACCGTATTTAAATATATTCCAAATCTAAAAAACACCTACAAGTCTTTCAGTTTCATTACCTTCTATACAAAAGATGAAACTTATGAATAATATTGTGCTGTAAACATGGAGTGTGTAACATTTACTGCAGTGAATCTCTCTCATTCTTGTTCTGTAAAGACATTTTTACTAACGCTGCCTGATTTTAATGATTTTTTAATGTTATTATGAGTGACAAAGTGTGTTTGCTGGTTGACAATTTTGCTAAAGTTACGAAGGGTTTATTTGAGACTGTACGAAGTGTTTTTGGTAGTTTTAGTACATTATGAATGTGAAATTAACTGCCGCGCATAACTGAAAGTTGGAAAGGTTGAAATGTGTAAAGAGTTTAGAAAAGCGACCAACATATTGAGAAATTCAATTAGCGATTGTACTAACGATAAGCAATCACAAATCAAATTTAATATCACAGAATCAAACTAAATTAATTAAATTATTCACTGCAAAAAAATTAAATGGCTTGTGGTCTTGTTTCTAGTCAAAATATCTCAAAGTTATTAAATCAAGATACGTTCACTAGATAAGCAAAATTCATTAACCTATCTAGTCTAGAAAAAAAATAATCTAAATTAAGTGCATTTTGCTTAAAACAAGTAAAATGATCTGCCAGTGGGGTAAATATATTTAAAATATACTTATTTTAATAAATAAATAATACATAATTTAAAGAAACAAGACAAAAATACTAAGTAAGATAAGCAATGTTTTGCAGTGTACCATAATAATAATAATACAAATAAAAATAATTTAATTTAAGGTAAATCAGGTAGAAAGAGCTCTTTAAGGTTACAGTTACAGTGAAGTGATTCTCTGACAGGAGAACTAAAAATCAGGACAACATGATGTTAGTGAAGAGAAAAAGATCCTGCAGATACAGACGTTAGATCTGATGATTCACACATGTATGAGTGATCAGATCCTGTGGAACGGCTGAGCTTGTGTGATAATGAGAGTGAGATCTGTAGGAGCATGTGAAGAGCGAAGCTACCTGGCAGAGACGTCTGTGAAATGAACAAAGGAGGAGATGACCACTCCGATCCTGCCCTTCCCTCCCTGGTGACTCAGAGAGAGATCATGCATTACTGACACACACACAACACAGCTCTTGCCTGGCCAAACGTGTGGTTTGGTGATAATAATGCTGTCTCAGATTCTCACCCTGCAGTGAATGACCACCACATGCAGCGGGTTGGCGTTTAGCCAGTTCTCTATGGCCTTACAGATGGTGCAGATCTTATCCAGAGGAGGAGCGTGGAAGTCCGGCCACCCTGTGTCCAGAGTCTGAGGAGACCAGCACATCAACACAGGTCAAATACACTCTGATATTTACTGTGATTTTAACGGTAAAAAAACAGTAAAAATGCTACAGTAAAAACCTGTTAGTTGGTTAACGGTAAGTTCCCCTACTATATACGGTGAAAAACTGTATTGGACATTACATGTAATTTTACGGTAGTATACCGCTTTTGGAAGTGGGAACCGTATATTGTACAGTGAATAACCGTAAATTGACATTCCCAGAATTCCCTGCGTTACATTTCACATTCAATGTTTTTTTATTGAAATAACTGTTTATTTTTAGTTTATTCTCATCAGTTGTGTACATTAGGGTTGTATGTTACATCTAATGTTGTTAAATTAATGTTTATTGCGTTACTTCAGGTTCATGTGTGTTACCATGATAGTGATTAGTGTTCGTGTGAATGACGCTGTGCATCTTCTATATATGGTAGTATTTAAAAACTGCTTGTGATAGGCTTTGGTTCATCATGTGACTCTCATAAACACCTGTTTTTGGTGGTTGTCAGTGTATTACAAACCTACAAAACAGACTTCAGAACTTCAATAGGTTGGTATGTTATCATTGTATCAGTTGATTCAATTATGGTATTTAAATGCAAATTTAATAGTAGGAAAAAAATACACTATGCCTCAGAACTGCTCTGTTTCCCACATTCTTCAGAATATCTTCCTTTGTGTTCGGCAGAACAAACACATTCATACAGGTTATGGAAATACTTGAGGATGAGTAAATAATGACTGAATTTGCATTATTGGGTGAACTGTCCCTGTGAATTATTGGGTGAAGTTAAATCCGTAAAACCTCAAATGTTGCTAACGTATTATTTGCGGTAAAAATCTGGCAACCACAGTTGCCGTTTTTTTTACTGTAAATTTGACAGGATTTTTTTTTTACAGTACACATTACCTTAGGGTTCATCTTAGTGAGCTCCTGCTTTCTCTCTGACAGGTTGATCACCTGGAAAACGAATGATAATGAGTTAAACCGCATCAGACCGGAACTAACAGAACTTGATCAGAGAGTGAAAGCATAACGGATCCTCACCAGATAGTTGTCTGCGTGTTTGGACTTGAGCATGCGCGTGACATCTCTCAGGTTGCGCAGGTATGTCTCCTCGAAGCCGTCTTGAGGGAAGGACACCGCAATAATGCGCTCCGTCACATAGGTGAGGTCGAGCTCATATCCCTCCTCCATCTGCAGACAGGAGACTCAAATCACCCCTGAACTTCAGAAGCTCACGAGAACAAGTATGTGACAGGAGAGAGATCACATTCATTCTCCATTGGCATGAAGTTAAACATTTCTCAACATCGTTATGTCACACTGAATGTGATCATTAATGTTGCTTTGCCACTGAACGAGGATTTACTGCAACGGCATCTATACTGTTTAAAAGAGAATTACACCTAATTGTACTGCATGTGCACTTGTTGTGTACTTTAAATCTTAGTATACACTGCCATGCAAAAGTTTAGGATCAGCAAGATTTTTTAAGAAGTATCTTTTGCTCATCAAGGCTGCATTTGTTTAATCAAAAACAGAGAAAAACAATAATATTGTGAAATACTATCACAATTTTCTATTTTAAAATACTTTTTTTTTTAAATACTAATACTATTTTATTTTGTAATACAATTTTATTTTATTTTTGAAACTGTGATATTTTTTCAGGATTATTTGATGAATAAAAAGTTTAAAATAACAGCATTTATTCAAAACAATAGTCTTGTTTTAACAATATGTCTTTACTATCACTTTGATCAATTTAACAAATTCCATGCTGAATAAAAGTATTAATTTCTTTAAATTCTTAAAAATAAAAATTCTGATTTTGCAGATAATACATTAATGAAATAAAGGCCACTTAAGTGACTTAAAGAGAGAACTCTCTTAACAAATTAAGTACATTTCTAAAATTGAACTTTGTAAAATATCAAATTAAAATATGTCTTTGAAGTTAATTTTCATTATTAAAAATCACAGTATGTCATTATGTTATAATAATCTTTAGTCATGTTTTAAAGAAGGGCATTTTGATATATAATAAAGCACAAGTATACTTGATTAACTGTAGCGTGTTAATACATTTAAATATACTAAATTGCAAATGTGTAAACACACATTTAAATACATAACATACAAATTTGAATAGAAATTACATTAAAGTATATTTTAGTTTACCATAAACACTTGTCAGTAAATTCAGCAGTACTTTAAACATTTTTAAAATTCAGTAGAAGTGATTATGAAATTACTCATAAAGATGTACATGTTGATGCAATTGTAAATAACAGGCAATTAAGTGTCTAAAAACATTAAATTCACTTCGCAAATAATTATCCTATTTTAAAGTCTATTATTTCTGTTCTTTTTAAAGTCTACTTCTTTTCACAAGAGCTAGCACTACATTAACATATATAAAGATCATCAGCACTAGCTTACATTTCTTTCTGAACATTTCTGGAAATCAGCCTTCCGTGGAAGTATTGCGTGGTATTGTTTGTGTGAAATATTAGTTTTCGCTGTTCGGCACAGAGTTGCTCATTAAAGAGCCGCTTCATCAATGACAGATGATAGGAGACATGAGTACGTTTTGTTTTCTATAAGGACTGTTGGGTGAATATCAGCTCATGTTTCCTCCTGTTTATAACTGTTCTGTGAGAGAAACTGCACTGTAAAAAACTGACTGTGAAATTCACAGTAATTAACCGTCTGCATGTGACAAGTATCTTACTGGAAAAGAACTACAGTAATTACCTGGCAGCTAGGGACAAGCAACTTACTGTAGAAGAAATAACCATATTTTCGCTGTTTTCATTTACAGTAGCAACCATGTAACCATGTTGTTTTTACAGCACATTGTAGGTTACTGTAATTTTTTACACTACATAATTGCTTATAGCGTTTTTTTACAACACACTGGTAATTACTGTGATTTTCTACAAGACATTGCTGTTTACTGTGACACTCACAGTACTTCTAACATTACTGAAATTTTGACTTAAACTGAACTAGTATACAGTAATCTCCTGTGCACAAACACAGTACATTACTGTAGATTTCACGTTTTTTTACAGTGTGCTGCAAACGATTCATGAGTGAACTGTCCAAATGATTTAGATCGAATGACGAACAATTTCACACCTTTACACAGAAGCGAATCGATTCAAAAGAACTGATTCATTTCATGAATCATTTAACCCTATTGTAACAGATTAATTTGAGTTGACGTTAAGGCAATGGACGGCCCACTGGAATTAATCTGTTGCAATATCATTCAGATGAGATGCTATTAACAAATGGATACCTTTATATAGTATCCTTCTTATTGAACATTTGTCAGTTATATTTTTGTTATCATAACATTTCTGTTCATCTGTTGTCTTTGTTATTATCCAGTGAGATCTCTGGACTTCCTGTGGATCTGGAGCGGCTTCATCCGCTGAGCTTTATCTGTTGACCATCTCAGATTGTTAACACAACACTGACCGCATGGCCATCACCCTCATCAGACGAGCTCTGCTTCAGCCGGACGAAACCAGCATGACGGCTTTATGAAAGGATATATCCATAGTATATGTGCCTCCCATCACTTTCAAAATCTCTGCAGAGCATTCAGACACTTTTGTGTGAGTGGAGATGAAGTGGAAATGCAGAAATATTTCACAAATGCTGCAGTTCTTCTAAAAGGGAGACCTGATTTAAACTTTGTGAATGCAAGTATATGCAATATATATCTAAGTCTTCTATATAGGTTTTCCCCAAAACACACGTGTGTGTGTGTGTGTGTGTGTGTGTATGTATGTATGTGTGTATGTGAGCGTGTGAGTGTGTGAGTGTGTGTGTGTGTAAGTGTGTGTGTGTGTGTGTGTGTATGTGAGCGTGTAAATGTGTGTGTGTGTGGGGGGGGGGGGCTCATGTTGGGGTCAAAAGGTCATCAGAATGTAACAACACCATACCATCAACTGGGCCTTGAAATAAAATGACACTTTGATAAAAAAATGATTTTGTGGTGAAGTAAATGCTATTTAGAAACAAATGTAATTTCTACATTAAATAATTTAGTTCAGGGAAGAATTAAAAAATTAAAGTAAATTCTATAGTAGTACTCAATTTAAGCTTGTAGAAATTAAAGTTTGAAAATATAAGTAGATTTTACTTGTAATTGTTTGTTATGTTTACAAGGATTATTTAAGTAAATATCAAAGTTATGATCCAGTTTTTCCCATCATGCTCTAGGGTATGCATAATTAAAAAGGTTACATTTACACAGTTTACACTTTTTGTTGTTAGGTTAAGAAACTTACTGTTTTGTGAATCTGGAGTTGATTATCTACTCAAAATGACCCATTCATACTCAAACACTATCCACTGATTGTTACAGTCATTGTGTATGGTGTACCAAGTATTGAGGTCTCTGTGTTCATTTTAGTAATAATTATATTGAGTGGACATCATATCTTAAAATGACAACAAGCTGTCTACTTGCTTACGTACTTGTTTGTAAGTGAATCGCATGCTGTAATAGCATGGTTGTTTTCCAGTGCTACATCGATTGAGTACATTTTAGAAGCCATGACTGAGTGAAATGTACTTAAGTATTGCGGATTTAACTTAAAATAATTAAGTAAAAATTACTCATCAAACTCTAACTGGCATGTTAAATTTACTTAATTCAATACTTATATTTTATTTCAAATGTATGTGTGCAAAAACTTGCAAGTCAATTTTACTTATTTTTTTTTTTCAGTGAGCATATGATTAAATGATAACTAAGACTGACAGGTGACAGCACTTCATACTAACTCAAATATATATATATATATATATATATATAGTTAACACTTCAGCAGATGGACCAATTTTCACTATTAACCTGTTGCTTATTAGCATGCCTATTTTTAATATTTTGGCTGTTTATGAGGCATGATAATATTCTACATCCCTAACCCTGCCCAACAACTAAACTTAACAACTACTTTACTAACTATTAATGAGCAGCAATTTAGGAGGCAAAAATCGGTGTGTTAATAGCAAGACTGTCACGACGCAGCGTGGAAGCCCGTGGAAAAAATGGAGATCTGGGTCCAAATGCAGGTAGGTAAGTTCTCTTTGATAAATAAAAGGCCAACAGGCGAAAACAAAACAATCTTTAGAAACAGGAACACAGTAATCCCAAAATACACACATGTGCATAAACAGTATGTGAGTAGCAATCTAACCAGGCAGAGGGATGTAAATGAGGTGCATAAATAGTCCACAGTGATTGAGACCAGCTGGGAAGTGATGAGTTGCAAATAGGGAACAGCTGAGGATGTGCTTAGTGACAGGTGTGTGGAATGAAGGGGAAATGAGTCCAGGAGGAAGAGAGATGGCGACCTCTAGTGGTGAGAGGGAGGAACGTCGGCCTGGACTCATGACAAAGACCTATATTTGTATATATTATAATTCCAATAAGTCATTATCAATATACTGTAGGTCAGATCATTCAAAACAACATAAGACGAGTCCACTGACAGCAAAAGTGACTGTATGCTGTGTGATTACTACTAACTTTGCATTCACTGAAATATGAATATATATATATATGAATATTCATAATATTTCTATACTATCAAACTCATTATCTGTGCTCACTTTGATTACATGTGTGGTCAAATGCTTGAATGTACCATCGACACTGATATTACGAAGTCTCGAAAAACAATAACACGCTGTCAGTGAGCTTCAAAAACTTGGACAACATTTTTTTAAAGCAAACTGATGAAGGTTTAACGAGGAGCAGTGAGAAGAAGTCACACTAAAACAAAACATCACGATGAGTTTCAGCGCTGATCTGCAACCTATTCTGAGAAAAAGCATGGAGTTACGGAAATCCATCCATCTGTTTGGCAGCTTCATGTGTGAAGCAGGAGAACAGAAGGAACACAATACAGACTGAGGAGGACCTGATTGAGTCATCAGGAGCTGCATGTGCTCATGGAGGCTGTAATCAGTGTCGGGGAAAGTTACTTTTAAAAGTAATGCATTACAATATTGCGTTACTCCCTAAAAAAGTAACCAATTATGTTACTTAGTCACTTTTTATGGAAAGTAATGCGTTACGTTACTTTTGCGTTACTTTCGTGCTACTTTTTAAATATGAGCAGGGTTTGATTGTTTGCTTTTAATACAAGAAGTTATATTTATAGCAAATGTAAAAGCCCTTTCACACCCAAAAGTGTAATGAATAAACCTCAGACTGAAGGACGAGTAAATCACGTCTGTACAGAAGAACACAGGAGAAGTTCAACACTCTTCAGCAATAAAACAACAACGAAGCACAATTGTTAGTTTATCTAAAGTCATGTTTGCTTATTAGTATGGTTGAATTGGATCATCAAAGGCCAGCAGCAAACACATCGGTTAATAAAATGAGATTAGATATATTTGTGTTGTTTAACATATTTCATTATTGCAGGTTTGCTTCATATTCTGAGTTTGTATTTCACTGTTTTAATTAATTTTGATGAATACTGAATAAGTGAGTATAATTTGATATAGAGTGATCATTTTGATGAATACTGAAAAGTTTTTTTGTGAGTGGAATGAATTAATGCCGATTCACATTTAGTCTGTCAGTCAATAAATGGGAAAACAAAGTAACTGGCGTTACTTTTTTGAAAAAGAAACTCAGATATTTTCTTATAAATTAAAAAAGTAATGCGTTACTTTACTAGTTACTTGAAAAAAGTAATATTATTACGTAACTCGTGTTACTTGTAATGAACTTGTAAGTGTTCCTGTGGCTCAGTGGTAGAGCATTGCGTTAGCAGCGCAAAAGGTTGTGGGTTCGATTCCCAGGGAACACACATACTAATGAAAATGTAAAACCTGAATGCAATTGAAAGTCGCTTTGGATAAAAGCGTCTGCTAAATGCATAAATGTAAATGTATACATCAACCAACACAATATACCAAGCGCAGCACAGATTAGTGTAGTCACAAATACATAATAAAGAAGCCACAGTATGTTAAAAAGAGCTGGTATTGTGTGACTCCTAGATGAGGGTTTGAAGTCGTCTTTTATTTCCGGAAGCAAATTAAAAATAACATGGCTTGGCAAATTATATGTTCAGATAATTCTTCTGGCATTACAAATAAATTGTGGAAAAAATCTTCTCCTTCTACCCTTCCCTCTGTGTGACTCCTCCAGCAACAATAATTGCAGACATTTCAAGTGCAAAATAGTTTTTGGGTGTTAAATAATTGCGCAAATACCAGTAATTTGATGAGCGCAAACGTTAGTAAATCACATTGCGTGATTCACTCTAATATGCATCTGCGTCTGAAAGAGTAATTCCTACAAATGCATAGTCAATAAGATCAGTCGCAAAAAATACTGTGTCCACACCTTTTCATCACTTATTCTTCAGTACACGTCGTTAGTAATCCTGACAGTACTCTTTTAACACCAAAAGACGATTTGCGCTGGTGCAAGCTGTTAGTAAAGCTGGCTCTAAATGTGTTGTGTGATTGATCTCCACAGAGGAGTGTTAGCTGTATGGTTACTCCAGACATGTCTCTGCAGGCCCGCTGTGGGCCGCACATGCCTGGGATCAAGGTGTGTCGTCCTGAGGAAGAGATACAGCTCCTGCAGGCATGAGAAGCAAGAGAGCGTGTGTGCTGAGATCCGGGCCTGTAAAAACATGCTCCGCTGGATCAGATTTCTGTAGCCTTCAGCGACATCAGACAACAAACCCACATGACATGTTCAGAGCACCACTGAACTTCAGCCAACACGTGTCCAAACTCCATCAAACCATCTTCTTTAGTGAGATTACTGTTACCAGAGGTGGACAGTAGTGAAGTATTTTTACTTTAGTCAAATAAATTTAAAAAGTAGCATTACTTTGTGTTTTTCTATGGAAAGCTTTTGTTTCTCTACATTCCAAAGCGTTAGACGGATGTACTGTTACTTCCTCTGCAGTCAAAAATCTGGGTGTTATATTAGACAGCAACCTATCTTTTGAAAATCATATTTCCCATGTTACAAAACAGCCTTCTTCCATCTTAGAAACATTGCCAAGCTACGGAACATGTTAAGTGTTTCTGATGCAGAAAAGTTAGTTCATACATTCATGACTTTGAGACTGGACTATTGTAATGACTGGACTGGACTATTTCCGGCTTTGCTACCGTTCGGACGCTCTTGCTATTGCTCTGCGCTTTGCTCCCTATTTTTGTTCTTTTCTCAGATCTTTCTAAGATTTTTACTCAGCTGATCAGCACAGTGCTCAAACAACACATTTTTTGGAAAAAAAGGACTCTTTGCCTCCCACTGCCAGCAGTTTACATTCCGGAGACTGATAAATACAGCTGTCTACATTCAAACAGATGAGAGAAAATGCCTACTTGCTGCACGAACTGCCACAAACTTCTACAAAGGATTGTGGTTCTTGAAACAAAGTTATTTGCTGGACTTCCAAAACAGACGGAACATACAGCAGACGGTCACCACGGACCCCCTCAGCATACAGCCGGTGAGTCCTGTGAATCTAGTGAATCTCAACAGTTTATACCAAGTGTAGAGGAACAAGCCGAAACTGACTAATCGGGCTAATCGATGGCACAAACAGGGAGCGAGACCCAAAGGCTTTTGAGACACCAGATTGTCACGAGTATCTCGTATTGCTGCTGTAGCATCCTCTACCCCAGATACGGCTATGACAAGACTTGTAAGCACTGGTATTCTACAACCCCCTATACATCTTGAGAACAGATTTGAAGCATTGATGAATGTGGATGAGGAATCCCAAAATATCACAAAACTCGGATCGAATCAGCCAGCAGCTAACATTGCAACTAACATGCGCTCAAGGTCGAGCAGACAGCGGCATTCAGCTCAAAGCGCAGCCGAGCCCAGGAATCTGATAGTGGGCGACTCTATTATTAGAAACGTCAGTAGCAGGACTGCTACTACCTGCTGCTTTCCTCAAGCAACCGTTTCTGATGTGAACAAGGAACTTCGGAGCATTGTGATGAAGCACAAGACTGCAAATCGAGTCATCATCCATGTGGGGAAGAATGATATTCGGAAAAGGCAATCAGAAATGCTAAAGCAAGATTTCAGTGAACTCTTTGAAACACTTCAAAGACTTGAAGTTCAGTCGTTCATCAGTGGACCACTCCCAGCAAGGGGAACTAACATGTTTTCACGGTTGCTTGGGCTGAATACATGGCTACAAAGAACCTGCAGTACAAAAGGAGTCAACTTCATCGACAACTTCAATATTTTCTGGGGACACAGACAACTGTTTAAACTGGATGGCCTCCACCTAAACAAACTTGGTGCAAGAGTGCTAAAGGACAATTTCTATTTCTCCCTCCGTCATCCTTCAGTGGTGTGTGTCAATCCACTCACACAGTCACCTGGACAGAATATGAGTGACCACAGGACTTCATATCAGCTTCCGAGTCATTATGTGGTTGAAGAATCCCACAAGGATACTGATAACGCCACACAGCCAAAACAACCACTGCTCATGGACATCCCGGCTGAGCCCTGCCCACAGAGCTCATCACATGCAGACTGTGACGTATCACAACAGCTCCAAGACTCAGCACCCAAGGACAACTTTCTGGAAAACAGCCTGGGATGCCAGGACAACACATTACAGTCACCGGAAACATCAGAGCTAGAGCCCCACTCACCAGACACACTATCCCTCTCTCCAGCACCTGGACAGAATATGCCCCGCTCACCAGACACACTATCCCTCTCTCCAGCATCTCCACTTCTAAGCTTTTCACAGAAAATGGAGGAATTGGTGTATGCTGGGACCAAACTCTCTGCAAGCCCGCAGATATCAACTAAAAAACGGCGGGCCCCCCAACCACCAAAGACTGCAGGCTCAGCTCTCCCGCCTCCTCCTGTGAGAGCTCTCCGACCGCTGCCACAACGCCAGGGCCCAAACCCTCCTCCATCTGCTGTAGGTGAACCAAAAACAACTGATAACAGCTCTCAGTGATATGTGTTGGGTCCCCGCTATATTAGCAGCAACATTCACAAACGTTTACAAAACAAGCGGGAACCCAGTGTGCCTGTAGCCTTCTCTATTTCTGTTTTATCACGTGATAGAAGGTCTAAGGCCTTCAAAAGGCGTACGGCTGACCCATCTAATCTGCGGCCTGTTATGCATCAGTCTAAGATTGCTGTAGAGACAAAATGTAATTCCATCAAGTTAGCATTTTTAAACACTCGCTCACTAAAAAATTAATCATTTGTGATCAATGATTTAATAACCACAAACAACCTGGATTTTATGTTTCTAATTGAAACATGGCTAGAAGACAACTGCAGTGCAACAGTCCTCACTGAAACAGCCCCTCCTAACTTTAATTTTATAAGTGTCTGCAGGACTGTTAGGAGAGGTGGAGGTGTAGCTGCTCTGTTTAAAGATGTTTATCAATGCAAGCAAGTGTCATTTGGTCAGTACTTGTCTTTTGAATATCTAGGTATTGTGCTGAAAGGTAATCCACGCATTCTGCTTATCATAATCTACAGGCCCCCAAAATATTCTCCAGCCTTTGTTGAAGAGTTCACAGAACTGTTATCAATGATTTCCTCAGAGTTTGACTGTTTTGCTATTGCAGGGGATTTTAATATTCACATAGATAATGCTGAAATCAAAACTACAAAAGAAATTATAACTGTTTTACACACTTTTGACCTGATTCAGCATGTGCACGGACCGACACACAATCGTGGACACACTTTAGATTTACTCATCAGTAGAGGTCTAAACATTTCATCCATTGTCATTAAGGATGTAGCTCTGTCTGATCACTTCTGTATTTTCTTTGATATATTGATCTCTGTCACCACTGAATCTAGATCTGTCTCTGTCAGAAAGAGATGCATTAATGAGAACACTAGTGTGCTATTTATGAAGGCAATATATTTAACACCAAGCATTTCTGCAGACTCTGTTGATCTTCTCCTGGATTCATTTGACTCAAAAGTTAAGAATGTTATTGATGATATTGCACCGATAAAGGTCAGCAAGAAGAATGGCAGACAAAAATCATTTTGGAGAAAATCAACAGCAGTTCAGAATATGAAAAGACAATGCAGAAAAGCTGAGCGGATGTGGCGGAAGACGAAACTTGAAATACACTATAGCATCTATAAAGACAGCCTTCATGCTTTCAATTTGGAACTAGCCACAGCTAGACAGACCTTCTTCTCAAACCTTATAAACAGTAATTTAAACAACACTCGCACTCTTTTTGCTACTGTTGAGAGACTGACAAAGTCAGATTCCCAGTGAAATGCTCTCTGACAGTAAATGCAATGAGTTTGCTTCCTTCTTTTCAGAGAAGATCAGTAATATCAGGAAGGAGATTGGCACATCTTCCTGTAATACAGAGGTCACACAGATTCGACAGCAATCTCAAAAAGAAGTGACTATGTCTGTTTTTAAAAAAAATTGATAGCAAAATTTTGGAAGAAATAGTACAGCATCTTAAATCGTCAACCTGCTATCTTGACACACTTCCCACATCTTTTTTCAAAAGTGTGCTTAACTGTTTAGAAGCAGATCTCTTAGAAGTGGTGAACACCTCACTTCTTTCTGGGACTTTTCCAAACTCCCTGAAAACTGCAGTTGTTAAGCCCCTTCTGAAAAAGCGCAATCTTGATAACACCGTGTTGAGCAACTATAGACCAATATCAAATCTTCCTTTCATAGGTAAGATTATTGAAAAGGTAGTTTTTAATCAGCTGAACAACTACTTAAACTCAAATGGATACCTGGATAATTTTCAATCTGGTTTCCGCGTGCATCACAGCACAGAGACAGCACTCATTAAGATAATAAATGATATTCGCTTTAATTCTGATTCTGGCAAAATATCAGTGCTGGTACTACTAGATCTTAGTGCTGCGTTTGACACTGTCGACCATAACATACTTCTAGAGAGACTGGAAAACTGGGTCGGGCTTTCTGGGATGGCACTCAAATGGTTCAGGTCATACTTAGAAGGGAGAGGTTATTATGTGAGTATAGGAGAGCATAAGTCTAAGTGGACGTCCATGACATGTGGAGTCCCACAAGGCTCAATTCTTGCACCGCTCTTGTTTAGCCTGTATATGCTCCCACTAAGTCAGATAATGAGGAAGAACCAAATTGCCTATCACAGCTATGCTGATGATACCCAGATCTACCTAGCCTTATCTCCAAATGATTATAGCCCCATTGACTCCCTCTGCCAATGCATTGATGAAATTAACAGTTGGATGTGCCAAAACTTTCTTCAGAAAACTGAAGTCATTGCATTTGGAAACAAAGATGAAGTTCTCAAGGTGAATGCATACCTTGACTCTAGGGGTCAAACAACTAAAAATCAAGTCAGAAATCTTGGGGTGATTCTGGAGACAGACCTTAGTTTTAGTAGTCATGTCAAAGCAGTAACTAAATCAGCATACTATCATCTCAAAAACATTGCAAGAATTAGATGTTTTGTTTCCAGTCATGACTTGGAGAAACTTGTTCATGCCTTTATCACCAGCAGGGTGGATTATTGTAATGGTCTCCTCACCGGCCTTCCAAAGAAGACCATTAGACAGCTGCAGCTCATCCAGAACGCTGCTGCCAGGATTCTGACTAGAACCAGAAAATCTGAGCATATCACACCAGTCCTCGGGTCCTTACACTGGCTTCCAGTTACATTTAGGATCGATTTTAAAGTACTTTTACTCGTTTATAAGTCGCTGAATGGTCTAGGACCTAAATATATGTCAGATATGCTCACTGAATATAAACCTAACAGACCACTCAGATCATTAGGATCGAGTCAGTTAGAAATACCAAGGGTTCACACAAAACAAGGGGAGTCCGCTTTTAGCTATTATGCCGCCCGCAGCTGGAACCAGCTTCCAGAAGAGATCAGATGTGCTAAAACATTAGCAACATTTAAATCCAGTCTCAAAACTCATCTATTTAGCTGTGCATTTGTTGAATGAGCGTCCGAACTACGTCCGAACTGACTGCATTGTATTTTATGTATAATCATTTTCTATTTAACTGTTTTAAATCTCATTTTAAATCAATTTCTATATCATTTTAAAACTCCTTGTTTTATTATTTTTAACTTCTTGTTTTTATTGCTGTGAATGATTATTTCACATTCTTTTATGTAAAGCACTTTGAATTACCAATGTGTATGAAATGTGCTATACAAATAAACTTGCCTTGCCTAATGCACTGCTAGGTGGTTGTCCTGCATCTTCAAAAAACAAGCTACAGATAGTACATAATGCTGCGGCAAGAGTCTTTACCAGGTCAAGAAAATATGATAATATTACTCCAATTCTACAGTCTCTGCACTGACTACCTATTAAGTTTCGTATCAGTTACAAAATATTATTACTTGCCTATAAGGCCCTAAATGATTTAGCTCCTGCGTACCTAACTAATCTTCTATCACGCTACAATCCAACCCGCTCCCTAAGGTCCAAAACTCTGGACTCTTGGTAGTACCTAGGATAGCAAAGTCCACTAAAGGAGGTAGAACTTTTTCATATTTGGCTCCTAAACTCTGGAATAGCCTTCCTGATAACGTTCGGGGTTCAGACACACTCTCTCTATTTAAATCTAGATTAAAGACACATCTCTTTAGCCAAGCATTCATATAATGCATCTCACAATCTTGTACTGCAGGTATATCTGATCAAACGCACATTATTATGCTTTAGTTTGGGTTGAACAGATAATTTCATCCAGGGTTGTTCCTGGATGGAACAACATCTAAGCTAATTGTCTTTATTTGTTTCTCTGTTTCTGCCACGGGATTAACATCCCATAATTACACAAGCTTCAGTCTGGATCCAACCCTTAAATTATCTGAGATGACCAAACACCTGAGAAGAGATGATGCCAACCCCTCAGAGGAACTCAGAGGAAGCCAACCATCAGCGATTATACTGAATTAACCAAATTTTGCCTTAACTTAATTATATCGAGTTTCTACAATATAAATCAATCTTAGAAACTTAATTTCCTGTGAAGTTGCTTTGCAACGATTGTATCATGAAAAGCGCTATACAAATAATCTTGAATTATGTCATATTTTTTACTGCACTCCATTTCATAAATATTTTTTTTTTGTTGTTTATTTACCTTTAATACTTAAGAACATTAAACATGTCCCAGGTGAAAAAAGTGCACTTCCATAATATACTTAAAGTGCTCTATTTTTTCGCACTAATTTTGTACTCAATATACTAAAACTGATTATTTAATACATCTTAGATAAACTTAAGATCATCTAAGTGTGCTCAACTGTGCTCTTTTGGGACACGATGAATATGAACTAAAGTAAAATGTGATGACTACATACTTTTTTTAAATACAGAGATAGTATGTTAAAAGGCGAATTTTAGTTCATATTCATCGTGTCCCAAAAGAGCACAGTTGAGCAGCACTTAGATGATCTTAAGTTTATCTAAGAAGTACTAAAGAATCAGTTTTAGTATATTGAGTACAAAGTTAGTGCGCAAAAATAGAGCACTTTAAGTACATTATGCAAGTGCACTTTTTTCCCCTGGGGTAGTACTTTCTTGTACTTAAGTAAATATTTCAATTACTTTTACTTGAGAACTAGATTTCTAATATAATTAATAATTAAATTATATTAAATACGAAACGTAGTACAATAAAACATACTGTATTATGCTTTGGAATGTTGTGAAGTAAAGTTTGCTGAAGAAGAACACTCTGATAAAGCAGAGTAAAAATATTTATCTACTGTCCGCCTCTGACTGTTACACTGTAGCTTCAAATGAAGAAGAAAAGAGGACAATGTGATATGAGTTCCCAACCACAAACAGCTCGGCGAATCACACCAGATCTACATATATTCATGAGAAACACAACACCGAGAAGCAGATGGCCAGATTTCACACAACAAACTGCTCCAGACACTCACACACCTGAAAACACGCCTGGACACACGCCTGGACACAAACCTGAACACACCTGGACAAACACCTGAACACACACCTGAACACACATCTGGACACACACCTGGACACACACCTGAACACACACCTGAACACACCTGAACACACGCCTGGACACAAACCTGGACACACACCTGGACACAAACCTAAACACACACCTGGACACACACCTGGACACAAGCCTGGAAACACACCTGAACATACACCTGAACACACACCTGACCACACACCTGGACACACACCTGAACAAACACCTGGACACACACCTGAACACACACCTGGCCACACAACACTGGGTCTGACAGACACCTTTATTCACAACCGTTCAAAAGATTTTCAATGGTTTTAAAAGAAGTATCTTCTGCTCACTGGAGATAAACAAAATTAGAGGTATTTCGTATTGCTTGGCGGGAAAATACTCTCTCCTACAGGAAAGCCTTAAAAACTGCTAGATCAGCTTACTTTACATCTTTTTTTAGAAGAAAACAAACACAACCCCAAGTATTTATTCAATACAGTTTTACAAAATACATCTTTAAAATATATCTAAATTACGACCTATGCTCTCAATGTCAAATGCAGAAACGTTAATTCCTGCATTCATGACCTCAAGGTTAGATTATTGTAATGCTTCATTGGGTGGATGTTCTGCATGCTTAATAAACAAATTTCAGCTGGTCCAAAATGCAGCAGCTAGAGTTCTTACTAGAACCAAGAAGTATGACCACATTTGCCCAGTTCTGTCAACACTGCACTGACTCGTATAGTCAGTAATATTAAACATCATATAGATTTTAAGATCTTGCTAATTACCCATAAGGCCCTGAATGGCTTAGCTCCTCAGTACTTGAGTGAGCTCTTATCCCATTTGAGTTCTTATCCCATTATAGTCCTGCACATCTACTCAAAACTCTGGCCATTTGATAATACCTAGAATATCAAAATCAACTGCGGGTCGCAAATCCTTTTTCTATTTAGCGGCCAAACTCTGGAACAATCTACCTAACACTGTTCGAGAGGGGGACACACTCTGTCAGTTTAAATCTAGATTAAAGACCCATCTCTTTAACCTGGCATACACTTAACACACTAATACGCTTCTAATATTCAAATCCGTTAAAGGATTGTTAGGCTGCATTAATTAGGTCAACCGGAACCGGGAACACTTCCCATAAAACACTATGTACTTGTTACATCGTAAGAAGATTGACATCTACTCTAATATTAGTCTGTTTCTTTCTTATTCCGAGGTCACCGTAGCCACCCGATCTGGTTCGTATCCAGCCCAGATGATCACTGCAGTCAACAGATGCAGTCCGTATCCAGATCAGATGATCACTGCAGTCAACAGATCCAGTCCGTATCCAGATCAAATGATCACTGCAGTCACCAGATTCAGTCCATATCCAGATCAGATGATCACTGCAGTCAACAGATGCAGTCCGTATCCAGATCAAATGGTGTATCAGCACCTAGAGACGACCTCTACTGCTCTGAACATCAGCGGAGACCAGGACAACTAGATAATCCCCAAAGACAGATCCCCAGTGAAGACCATCTCCTAGACACACTATTTCCCCGTCTAAATACTGTAAAGCTGATGTAAAGCTGCTTTGACACAATTTGCATTGTTAAAAGCGCTATACAAATAATAGTGACTTGACTCACCAAGGCTGTATACATCAAAAATATATAGTAAAAACAGTAAAATATTATTACCATTTAATATATGATTTTTATGTGAATATGTGTTAAACTGCAATTTATTTCTGTGATAAAAGCTGTATTTTCAGCATCATTACTCCAGTCTTCAGTGTCACATGATCTTCAGAAATCATTCTAATATGCTGCTCAAGAAACATTTCTGATTATTATCAATGTTGAAAACAGTTGTGCTGCACAATATTTTTGTGTAAACCGCGATACATTTTATTTTTCAGAATACACATGATTAGTTTAAAAGAACAGCATTTATTTGAAATTGAAATATTTTGTAATATATGTCTTTACTGTAACATTTGACATTTTAATGCATCCTTGATGAATAAAAGTATTATTATTATATTTTACTTACCACAAACTTTGCAACAATAGTGCGCACTGCACTGAAGGTAAGCACTGTTTAGTTCATCCATTCTCCGGGAATCAAACCCGTGTTTGCTCGACTCTTTTAGCTACAGAAACAACATTATTCTGATCCTCACGGAAATGGACAACCGAGCCAGATCATTGTCCTGTGTGTTTTGTATTTAAATATGAATTCAATTCTCTCTGTGTTCCTGGAAGACGGATGAGAACGGCTTGATTGATGATCTTCAGGCCACACTGTGAAGAGCCTGAGACGAGGAGACCTCATGCAGAACTGAACATCAGGGTTTGTCTTCACTAACACTGTATTTTGATGGTCCACTTTAGACATTCTACTAACTATAAGTGAACTTCATTTCAACAAGCAGTCATTAGAGTATTAGTAAACTGTCGGCTTTTATTTTGATGGACATTCTACCCTGCTAAAAAAAACTATAGAATAAGCCCAATAGAAACCATCACAGAAATCCCAATGGTTTCCATTAAAATACCATTATAAACCATTAGCCTTTTCCAGTAAAACCATTACAAAATTCCTTTTTGTAGTGTGTTTTGGGCATTTGTCCAATAGGATTTAACATCCCACCAATATAATCCATCACATACCAGCAGACACCATTATAGTTTCCATTAAAACCAATACAATTCCCATTATAACCATTGAACCCATTACATTTCTATTGTGTTTGGCCAGGCTTCTATTGTTTGTTTTTTAGCAGGGTGCTAAAGTCACTGTAAATGACTTTGCAAGTGCATGTCAACTTATTTTACTAACTTACAGTTTACTAATACTCAAGTCGAGTTGCTCGTAGTCAGTCTAAAGCGGACTACGGAAATAAAGTGTAATCATGTTTTATATCCAGCATCAGGATCCTGTCATAAATAGCAGCGCTGAGGTCCAGACCACGAGCGGAAAGCATCCGTAGGTTCCTGTCGGTTTCTGGAGCTGCTCTAAATGACTGCTTCTCTTCACGCGGTCAAGAGCTCTTTAACCCTTCAATCTCTGCTTCACACATCCGCTACATCTCATCCGTCTGTCCTTTGTCTGAAACAATCCTCTCTTTCTCCCGCTGTAATGGGATTACATATGTTCCTCATTTACAGTAAGTGAGGCGAGTGAGTGTGATTTATTTATCTGTAACACAAAGATCGATCAGCCTGATCACCTGAGAAAGAGCGGGTCTGATAGACTAACAGAGGATCAGCAGAAAGATAATCAATAGATCGTCAATGAAAGTGGCTGTCTATGATGATGATGAAAGAGGGGGGTGTGGGTGTGTGGGTACGGCTGGGTGGGTGGGGGTGGGGGGGGGGGGGGGGGGGAGTGGGAGGGAGGAGGTGTGGGGGGGTGTGGGGGGGGGGGGGGTGGGGGGTGGGGGGGTGGTGGGGGTGGGGGGTGGGGGTAAGTGTGGGGGGGGGGGGGGGGGTGGTGGTGTGGGGGGGGGGTGGGGGGGGTGGGGGGGAGGGTGGGGGTGGGGGGTGGGTGGGGGGGAAGGGGGTGGGGGGGGGGGGGTGTGGGTGTTTGTGTGTGTGTGTTGGGGAGTGTGTGGTGTGTGTGTGTGTGAGTGAATGTGTTTGTTTGTTTGTGTGTGGGTAAGTGTGTGTGTGTGAGGTGGAGTGTGTGGGTGTGTTGTGTTGTGGGTGTGTGGTGTGGTGTTGTGTGTGAGAGAGTGTGTGTGTGAGTGAGTGTGTGTGAGTTTGTTTGTGTGTGTGGTGTGTGTGTGTGTTGTGAGTGAGTGTGTGTGTGTGTGTGTGTGTGTGTGTGTGTGTGTGTGTGTGTGTGTGAGTGTTTGTCTGTGGTGTGTGTGTGGTGTGTGTGTGTGCGCTTGCGCTTGTGTGTGTGTGTGTGTGTTTGTTTGTGTGTGTTTGTGAGTGTGTGGTGTGTGAGTGAATGTGTTGTTGTGTGTGTGTTGAGGTGTGTGTGAGTGTGAGTGTGTGGTGAGTGGTGGTGTGTGTGTGAGAGAGTGTGTGAGTGCGTGTGTGTGAGTTTGTTTGTGGGTGTGTGTGTGTGTGTTTGTGAGTGAGTGTGTATGTGTGTGTGTGTGTGTATGTGTGTGTGTGTGTGGTGTGTGTGTGTGTGTGTGTGTGTGTTGTGTGAGTGTTTGTCTGTGTGTGTGTGTGCGCTTGCGCTTGTGTGTGTGTGTGTGGCGGTGTGGTGTGTGATGGGTGGAGAACACCGAACATTCCTTGAGTAAATCTTCACACAGCACTTGTCATTAAATACCCAACCCTGAGGACAGCAGTCGACTCACATCAACAGCGTCTCGATTATTCCTCGAGATTCAACGAG
>QVTF01003855.1:17500-31774 GCA_003573665.1 Oxygymnocypris stewartii | reverse complement strand
CGTCAAACCTGAATGCTTTCTCTTTCCTTCACATCGAGACATTTCACAGACATTAGGACGAAAACACTCTGAGATTGATCACAACTCAATCCAAAGACACTTTATTTTCCCATGATGCATGACTACACATGTTTGACCACATGATGCAATGCTGTAGAATGGGTTTCTTTAATGCAGACATGTCAATATATTCAATTATGCTTAAAACACTGCATTATCTTCATATGAAAGCCCATAATGTTCTATTATTACATGAAGAAACATGATTTTCATACTCAGTATTTTTTATTTGTTTTCTGAAAACAGTATCAAAATAAAGCAAGTTTATGCTTAAAGCAAGAAAATAGAATGTCAGAAGACAAAATTCCTTTTTGTTGATTTTCATGTGTTTATGAGAACATGTAGTGCAAACCCTTTTGGTGTGGCTGTGTAGGAAGAAGTGGGTCTGGGGCTTTAGCCTAAGATTTATGGATGACTGGGTCCATAAGGGAATATGGGCGGAGATCCGGACGATTGGAGACGATTGTGACCTGAAAGGTTATTTGGGCCCTGAATCTAAGGGAGTGGGTTTTTACTGCATGATATCGTAGAATGTCTCTTACTTTCTCACTAATATGGAAAAGTACAGCCGTGAGCTTGTGACCTCGAGTGCCTGGAGTGTGGATATAACCTCCCCGTTTGTCACACTCTGCAGAAACGTGTGTCTGTATGACTGTTGACCTTCTTTGCAGAAAGAAGAAAACCTTTTTAAAGACTAAGAGTCTTATGCTGATGAGAGTCAGTTAAAATTGCCACAACAATTCTCAAGTAAATTATCTTGATATAAGATTGATTGGATATTTGTACTAGAAAATTACAAATTATAATATAATTATTATTAAATGTATTTTATTAGTTGTTTATATATATATATATATATATTAGTGGTGGGCATAGATAATTTTTTATATCTAGATTAATCTCACCGTAATCTTGGAATTAATCTAGATTAAAATGGCTGATTTGAATTCTGCCGAAGGCATTCAGAATATGTGCGCTACCAAATAATGACTAAAAGTAAGTCTTTGAGAACGGGTTTCTCAAGCCAGGTGGCGCATTAGACCAGGGGCTCATCTCCTGTTTCCAAAATGCATCACAAACTGCTTGAGAAAGCTGTTCTACTATGATAATTGGTGATGAAAATAAACTATGTTCAATAAGATGTACTTGTGTTTACTAACTGTTTATTCAGTTAAACATGAATTTTGAACTGTAGGCCTACATAAGAGGTCGTGATGAACTGTTTACAGTTTCCATTGGGAAGCTTCTTAAAAATACATTTTCCCTGAAGCAAACCCGGCGGCTTCATAGCTGCATCCATGTTAGCACGTCACGTTGATGTGGTAATTTCACAGTAACGTTAGGCATACACACAGGTTCGAAGACTCGTTCTCGCCCCCTACAGTGCAATTCGGCTAGGTATACATCCGCGCTAAAATATCAGGGTGAAAGTCATCATAGCTTGCGTAGTATAGACCCAGCTCCCAGCGATATTTGATTTATCGCCTGATAAGAGTCTCGCGTTAACGCAGCACGTTAACGCCGATAACGGCCCACCACTAATATATATATTTGTTATTTATCCAACCTGAAACACATTTTGTAATTGTTTGCCCTGCTTTAAAATAAAAAATGTTTCAATTTGAGTGAAACAGGACCGTTTGTTCTGATGACACACATTTAGTTGTTTAGAAGCTGATCCTCTTCCATTTCTCTACCAAACTCATTCAGATGCAGCAAACCCAGGGATAAATAAAGATGGCCTAAACTATATAATGTTTCATGAACAAATGATGAAAGCATCACCTACATCATCATTCTTACATAAATCCTTCATAAAAATCCTGTAGGTCTGATGAAGCGCTATTAGTCTCTGACAGTCCACGCAGGTGGACAATCGGCAAAATGAAGGTCAACAAAATAAACGGCTACATTATCAGCGCGCGCACACGCACACACACACACGCACACACGGCCTGTAATAGACGTGAGTGATTCTGTGCTCTATAGAGGTCAAACTTTTATACTGAGGTTAGGTAATACTGACGTGAAATCACACCACGCCGCTTCAGCTCTCTGTAAAACACATAAACGTCTGCGAGCAGAGAGAATAAAAAGGTCATGTTCGGGTTCTGGAAAGTCTCGTAGGTGAAGATAGGCTCATTTTCTGAAAGGAATACAAATGTAATGGTATATTGAACTTCATTACTTGATGAACGGAGGATAAAATACTGTAAAACCTGTTCTATAAGCTGGTTTTCCTCTTATTCTGCTTGTTGTTAGGAGTCTGTTGCAGCCTCCAGAACCACATGCAAAACTGTAAATGAAGATTACTGGAATATGTTTTATAAGAAAAAAAATCATATTAAAACTATTAGCTTGTACTGAATGATTGTGGATATAAAGAACAATAAAAAGTGTATTGCCAGGTGAGGAGACTATTCTAAAAATATGTTTAACTATGTTTCAGTTTCACTTGATAAAGTACTTCTGGACTTTTTTCACAATTTCACATGAATTGTGATATATAAACACAAAATTGCTAGGAAAATATTTTTATTGTGAGGAAAAAAAAGGGTGAACTGTGATATAAACTTCTAATTGTGAGGAGAAAAAGTGCAAATTGTGACATAAACTTGCAATTTGCAAGAAAAAATTATAAATTGTGAGGAAAAAAGTATGAATTTTGATATATAAATTGACAATTATTGCAAATTGTGAGATATAAGCTAGCAATTAGAAGAAAAAGTACATATTTTAAAATATAAATTCACTGTTGTGAGAAAAAAAAATGATGCATTATGATATATAAACTTGCATGTGCAAGACAAAATGCTCAATTGTGAGAAAAAGTATGAATTGTGATATAAACAAGGAACTTTAAGAAAAAGTCTCTGCCACATAATATTAGACTGCACAAATCCATGTTGGCAGCGACTGAAAAGTAATCATTTACTGTGGGTAATTGAAAGGATTTGATCTTTTAGTATGCAGTGAGTGATGATATCTCAGGCCTCAGAGAGAGGGATTTGGCAGCTTTTTGTCATAATGAATGTTCTGCTGGTATCATCTGTATTCCTCGGGGAATTATTCCAACCATCAGCCGTGTGGAGCTGAAGCTTTAGATGTAAAACTCATCATTAGCAACACTGAGGTGGTTGAACTTAACTTGAAGCAGATGAGCTCAAGATGAAGACTCATGTAAAGCAGTCTGAAGGTGAAGTGTGTTATTTCGGTTTAGTACAGTCACTAAAGAGAATTGCAAAAAAATACTCAAACGTAATAATTGTAGGAGCCAAATGCATCGTTCTCCATTGATAACCCTTCAGAAATAGGTGTAAAAAGCCATTTGTGCAAAAAGTAATATTTTGATAGCAACATAAATAGCTGTATCCAAGAAACTATCATTGAGATAAATGATTCTCCAGGTGTTATAGATCTTTTCATACACACACACAAATACAGCATTCTAAACACTCCTCCCATGTACTATTGGTCAAAACAGATAACCCTACCAATGTTCAAGCATCCCTGCCCCCAGTGATGAAATATTTTTGTAGGCCAAACCACAAGTTAGTGTCACCCTGGTTCCTTTAACAAAAACAATAACATTTCCCATTGGCTTTTGAAATATTGCAGAAAATAAGCTGTGTGACCATCAACAGCTTATGATTCTTACATGTTTGTCACTACCATTAAGCTTTAACAACTCTTTCAGTCTTCATTTAACCCTCACACACACACACACACACACACACACACACACACACCACACACACACACACACACAGACAGACAGACAGACAGACAGATAGATAGACACACAAACACACACACAGACACACACACAGACAGACAGACAGATAGATAGATAGATAGATAGATAGATAGATAGATAGATAGATAGATAGACACACAGACACACACACACACAGACAGACAGACAGACACAGACAGACAGACAGACAGACAGAGACAGACAGACAGATAGATAGATAGATAGATAGATAGATAGATAGATAGATAGACACAGACACACACACAGACAGATAGACAGACAGACACACACACACACATACACACAGAGAGACAGACATTTATTTGATCCAAAATATAGCAAAAGTAGTATTGCTATAGTAGTAATATTCCCCATCCTTTAATGCAGTCATTTACAATAGTTTCTGCCTTTACTCTCCTCTTCAGCTGCTGAAATTCATGTTCAATCAGATTTAAATCTGGAGATTGACTTGGCCAATCTAAGACTTTCCATTTCTTTGTCCTTATAAACTCCTTGACTGAGCTGGCCGGTGTTTCGGGTCATTGTCCTGATGCAATATGAAGCACTTTCCATGACTCTGGGGGCGTTTTCATGAATATTGGTAGACAAGATGGTTTTGTACCCTTCCAAATTCATTCTGCTACAGTCATCATACATGAAGTCATCAGTAGAGTTGTTCCAGAGACAGTCATACATTTACATTTATGCATTTAGCAGATGCTTTTATCCAAAGCGACTTACAGTACATTCAGGCCATACATTTTGTCAGTATGTGTTCCCTGGGAATTGAACCCACACAACCTTTTGCGCTGCTAACACAGTGCTCTACCACTGAGCCACAGGAACACATGGTATACATCCCCATGCCATGACACCACCTCCACCATGCTTTACAGATGAGGCTGTATGATTGGGATCTTTTGTGGTTCCCTTTTTCTCCACAGTTTTGTTTTCCCGTCACTTAGATAAAGCTTCATCTTTGTCTCATCGGCTCATAAACACAGTTCCAGAACTCTTCTGGCTCACCTTTGTGCTGTTTTGTAAACTCTAATCTTGTCTTTCTATGTTTGGTGCTGGTCAGAGGTTTGCATCTCGCTGTAGCGTCTGTAATTCTGTGTCAGAGTCTCCTGAGGACAGTAGATCGTCAGAGCATCACCTCAGCTTTCTGGACGTTGTTGGTGATTTTACAGACACGTCTTTTAGGGTTCATTTTCACAGCTTTTATGATTTGTCTGTCATCAACTGCTGTTGTTTTCTCAGCCGATCAGGTCGTCGTTGGTTGCTGGTGTCGCTGGTGGTTTCCAAACTCGTGATTTCTCCATGCCCTTTGTTTTTGCTAGAGCTCTAATTGACTTCATCTTTTCTTTTAGCATCCAAATTACATGCTTTTCTCTCAAAGTCAGCTCCCTCGTCTTCATCCTGGTTTGTGTGCTGGCAACTGTTCCAATACTTCTGCTCATATCAGATCGGGGGACGAACTCTAAAAGTGCTGAACTTCTTAGCTGGTAAAACATGAATGTGTTGAATCACTCAATAATAAAATGTGACATTCTGTAGTTTTGTCTCATATTCGTCTTTTGATCATATTTGTAAATGTCTTGACTCCACAGCCAACAGAGCAATTTTGTCTTTACTGTTCCAATACTTATGTAGGGCACTGTATATATACTGACTGAACAAAATTATAAACACAACACTTGTTTTTGCCCCCATTTTTCATGAGCTGAACTCAAAGATCGAAGACTTTTTCTATGAACACAAAAGGCCTATTTCTCTCAAATATTGTTCACAAATCTGTCTAAATCTGTGTTAGTGAACGAGATAATCCATCCACCTCACAGGTGTGTCATATCAAGATGCTGATTAGACAGCATGATTATTACACAGGTGTGCTTAAACACAATAAAAGGCAAACCTTGACTTCAGGATGATGGAACTAGAAGTGCTTAAATATATATTTGTATTTTTGTACAAAGCATACATCATCCTCGCATCACTCTTTTGGTTATGTTTGGGAAAATCAAGCTGTTAGTTACTTGCAGGTGTTTTAAAAATGATATGAACAACTATTTTAAAGTTGAAAAACACACTTTACCTTTAAGATGTGTCTTTATCTTTGTTGAAGCGGTCAAATCTTTGTGCTGTGACCCAGAAAACAGACAATATGCTCTGCTCCGTAACACTGACCTTTCTTTCTGTTCCTCTCCGTTCTCGAATGCTCTTCGTCCCTGACCAGGCAGTGAAGGTCCAATGATTTGTTTTCAGGGCCTAAAAGAGAGATGCAGGGATAACTACTCTTCCCTGCTGAGAGAGAGGACGCTCTCTCCTCTGTGTGGATGAAGTGGGTCTTGGGCTCTTTATAAGGCTTTGTTAGGATTCAGCTGCTGTGATGCTGACGGTCTCTTCACACCGTTTCAGTTTAGCATTGTTTGTTGACATAAGTGGTTTTAACGGACAGAAACATCATCTGTGGCATGGACACAGTGAACTAAATATTAATGCTTTTTGCTGCATTTCCGCTCATCTCAAGTTGTTTGTGGCAAATTATTATTTTATTTTTGTTATTCAGTATTTTTGTCTTGTTTAACAGTACAAATATCTAAATGGTCTTCAAATGACTTGAGATATTAAAACTTGTTTTCTGAAAAATGCATGAAAATTTAATTAATTTATACTTAAAACAAGAAATAAATATTTGTCAGAAAAAAATCTACATCTTTGCATTGTTTATTTTTCTGACCTTATTGACAGATATTTTTCTCATTGTTTATATTTTGATTTAATAATTGTATATATTTTTAATGACAAGCAAGACAAAAATGGCTTTGCTTTCTGGGGAAAAAACAGAGCAGCAAAATAAGAAAGAAATCAAATCTGCCAGTGAAGTCATAAAAATACACTTAATTTGAAGGAAAACAAGGTTATTTTTAGATCCATTTAGCAAATAATTGTTAGTATGGGTCTTTATAAATCTAATTAAAAATTAAAGCATTTATATTTGGATTGATTGATTGATGTATTTATTTATTTATTTGTTTATTTATTTATTTATTTATTTATTTATTGATTGTCTGTGTTTTAGTACTTTTGATTTTTTTTGTTTTACTACGTAAAGCAGCTACTTACTATAACACTATAAATAAATACTATTATTATTTTTTATAATATTTCATAAAACAAGACTTTATATCAAAACTTTAGTAAAATACTATTACAGTTATTATTAATAATTTAAATTTATGTTGTTCTCATTTTAATTTTAGTCAAAGTTCAAGTCATTTTGTTGTTTCTATATATAGGTTTTTTCTGTACATCAATTAAAAAAGCTGCCAATGCATGAAACATTTTGAAATATAATAAGGTCAGCTTGGGGTGCAATGTCATAGCATCTGTATTATTGAGTACATATACAGTAAATGAACATTACAGAAGACCAACAATTCACTAAAAAAAGTTTTTTTTTATTGGTCTTATGAAGTATTCTAATTTGTTGAGAGTGAATTGGTGGGTTTTTGTTAAATGTGAGCCAAAATCATCACAATTAAAAGAACCAAAGACTTAAACTACTTCAGTCTGTGTGCATTGAATTTATTTAATACACGAGTTTCACAATTTGAGTTGAATTACTGAAATAAACGAACTTTTCCACGACAGTCAGATTTATTGAGATGCACCTGTAATCACAGAGATCACAGTAAGTTTGTCAGGATTACCAGATCTCAGCACCTTGGAAATAACATGTGCTGTTGAAACTGATGATGCATCACTGAGAACCCTTTAAAATAACAGCATTGCATGCTCTTGAATAATTATTTCACTTCCCATTGAGGTCAGATGAGTAGGAGTTTTCATTTCAATCAGTGAGTCTGACAAACAGCCTGCATCCCATCTGTACCGCCACACGGGCCAAAGAAAACCTCCATGCTCAGTCTTACCAGACGCTTCTGTAAAAAATTGATCTTTCTGGCCCACTTTTGCTTGGGAACATATAATCAGTTTACTGTATGTCATTCAGACAGAGAGCTGCAGTGGGATTCATCACTTATTTTTATTCACACAACTGTATTATGTGAGCAAACACAGGCAGATTGTAAGGTAATATGGTGATTTGCACTCTCTCTTATGTTTGTTTCTGTGTTTGTCTGTCAGTATTACAGTGGCCATGAAGGCTCACGCTCGCTGGGATCTGCTGGAGAACGCACACATGTTCTACACAGGAGCAGCTCTCATGGCGCTGGGATCTGTGTTTGTGATCAGCAGCTTCATGGCTCTGGGCGTCACTGGCACGTTCCTGGGTAAATCATCCACTCATGCTCCTGTACCACATACACACACATGCCTTATGTGATTCGTACCGGTGGGAAATCTCCATCACCTGCTTTCAGGTGGAATTGAATACACAGAGATGTAGTTCACTGATAAGTTGATAAATACCACGTTCATAATCGTCTGCGATTATGCCTAGCTTGTCAGTGAACTACGGCTCAAATGCCGCTTCATTTGAAAGCAGGTGATGGAGATTGACTACTAATCACAAAACCGGCTTTACTGGCTAGATGCGCATGATAATCAAATTCGATTAATTGCACAGCCCTAAACATACACGCCAAACAATTCACTCACCAAGTGCCAAATGCTAGTCAAAATCAGAGTTATATGAAACAGTGTTTTTTTTATTCATTCTTCTGTCATTGGCAGTTGATGCAGAAGTGTTTAGGCCCTGCTTACATACACTGCCATTCATTTGGGGTCGGTAAGATTTTAAAAGAAGTCTCTTGTGCTTATCAAGACCACATTTATTTGATCAAAAAAATTATATTTTCTATGTTAATATCTGTTGAAATGTAATTGATTGCTGTGATCACAGCTGTATTTTCAGCATCATTACTCCAGTCTTCAGTGTCACATGATCTTCAGAAATCATTATAATATGCTGCTCAAGAAACATTTCTGATTATTATCAATGTTGAAAACTGTGTGCTGCCCAATATTTTTGTGGAAACTGTGATACATTTGATTTTTCACGAGAACAGCATTTGGTTGAAATATAAATATGTTGTAGCTTTATAAATGTCTTTAGTGTTGATCAATGTAAAGCCTCCTTGATGGACTAAAACCACTAATAAAGAAAATCTTCTACACGGTCAGTCATCTTTGTAGTCCACGTCTCCAGGTTTTGGTCCATGTTCCGTCTCTACCCGAGGGTCACGATGCTAAAGCATCACGTCTAGAAGGCACGTAATGTTCTGTGAGGTGTTCTCACACACTGTGATCGTAAGCATTCACACCTATACTGACCATGCTGTTCCTCAGCAGGGATCTGACACCTGCGTCTGACCAATCACAGTCAAGCACTCGCCGGACGAGGCCCCTGATGTGGGTCAGACGCTGAAACATGCATTGTGCCTTTGCTGTTATAAAACCCATGTTGTGCTGTATGTTGTGCTTTTTTAGCTCTGTTTTCTGTTTAAGTCTAATAATGCATGATCTGGGTAAATTCAGTTCCTGGATGAGATGCACAATTAGGATGAACTATTGCTGTTTGAATTATAATTGTAATTATTAGGTTTATAAACACACGCATACTATTTAAACACTACAAATTACAGTTATGCCATTATATATAGGAAATATAAATGATAAAAATAATCATTTCATAATATTTATAACACTATAAATGATTCAATGAATGCTATATCAACACCTATTTGGCTTTTGCTTACCATAAGTTGCCTTAGCACATTTATTATATACATTTTATGATTAATTGTTTTAAAAGACAATATATGTAATATTTTAGAGTTTTTTTTAAGCATTAGTTTTTACAGTAAAGATCTAGTAACAACACATACTAGTTTTTACATTTTATATGTAACAATACCATTATTAGTGTTGTTTCAAAAGAAAAAAATGTATATTTTTTTTAGAGAGTAAAATGAATCTGAGGACAGTTTTATCACTTTGTGATGCTCTGGTGTTATTGTTAAATTAATGGGTACAACTTTACAGTAAGGTCTCATTAGTTAACTTTAGTTGATTGCATTAATGAGGCATTTCATTTGTTACAGTATTTTATTCATTTTGTTAACATTGGTTTAAAAAAAAATTCATGATTATGTTCACATTAATCCAGTAAGTCATATGAATATTTAAATAAAAAGAATAAAATATATAAAAAATATTCATGATTATTTCCACATTAGTCCAGTAAGTAATATGAATATTTAAATAAAATATATAAAAAAATATTCATGATTATTTCACATTAGTCCAGTAAATAATATGAATATTTAAATAAAAAGAAATAAAATATAAAAAAAATAATCATGATTAGTTCACATTAGTCCAGTAAGTAATATGAATATTTAAATAAATATAAATAAAATATAAAAAAACTATTAATGATTAGTTCACATTAGTCCATTAAATATTAACATTTTAATAAATATAAATAAAATATCAACTTTTGTATCAGAAAACACTAAAATGAGCATTATCTGAGATTAATAATGTTTTAGAAGATTGTATATTGTTAGTTAAACTGGCAGCACAAAGCTCCTCTTCCATCTGTTGACCTGCATTATTATTATTATGTGCATGAGTAGTTTGCATTGATTTGTATTTGTGAATGAAGTGTGTTTTCATCATAACAGCTGAGCAGTATTTGCTGTATATACAAGAGTGATGGCAGGGCTCTCTAATATATGACCTTATATAATGACAAATTTGCGCTCTGAAAAATGAAACCTAAATAAAAGAAACTCGGACAAACAGGTGCATGTTACCATCAGACTTTTATCCTAAACTGGGTCAGACAGGAGGGTTAAAACCCAGATATTGCAGGGCTGGTTACATAGTCCTGATGACAAAAGGTGCTCTACTTCTCTGAAGGGCAGCGACTGGAACCAGATCACGAAATCCAACCGCCTTTGTTCAGGATGACCTGGAAACAGAGTAAAAGCTAGTGACGTTATGAGTCGTCCACATGCACATAATCACTTTCTCCCTGCATGATTCACTCCCGGCCGAATCCTAGTTTCTTCATTTCATCAGACTGATTTGCATGAAGCAGGAGAGAATCGGTGGTGTTCCTGGTCTTGCTGCTGAGGGTTTTTTCAGGTCTGTTCCTGCAAACCTGGAGATTTGGGAAAGCAGTGTTTGTGTAACCTGCTCGGTATTTGAAGCAGCGCGATGAACCACGTCTGGTTTGTCTGATTCAGCATTTTGCAGAAATAATTAATGTGGCGCCTGATAGAGCAGTTGAAAATATATTAGTAAATATTAGAAAATTAAATGTTATTTTATTTATTTTGTATTTTTTGTAAATCATAAAAGAGGTGAAAATGAACCCTAAAAGACGTGTCTGTAAAATCACCAACAACGTCCAGAAAAGCTGAGGTGATGCTCTGACGATCTACTGTCCTCAGGAGAGCTCTGGACACAGAATTACAGACGCTACAGCGAGATGCAAACCTCTGACCAGCACCAGACATAGAAAGACAAGATTAGAGTTTACAAACAGCACAAAGGTGAGCCAGAAGAGTTCTGGAACTGTGTTTATGGTACATATGGAACATATTGTTATGAGGACAAGATGGACCTTTATCTAAGTGATGGGAAAGGAAAAACTGTGGAGAAAAGGGAAACTGCAAAAGATCCCAATCATACAGACTCATCTGTAAAGCATGGTGGAGGTGGTTGTCATGGCATGGTGGAGGTGATGTCATGGCATGGTGGAGGTGGTGGTGTCATGGCATGGTGGAGGTGGTGTCATGGATGTGGAGGGTGTCATGGCATGGTGGAGGTGTTGTCATGGCATGGTGGAGGTGGTGGTCATGGCATGGTGGAGGTGGTGTCATGGCATGGTGGAGGTGGTGTCATGGCATGGTGGAGGTGGTGTCATGGCATGGTGGAGGTGGTTGTCATGGCATGATGGAGGTGGTGTCATGGCATGGTGGAGGTGGTGTCATGGCATGGTGGAGGTGTTGTCATGGCATGGTGGAGGTGGTGTCCATGGCATGGTGGAGGTGGTGTCATGGCATGGTGGAGGTGGTGTCATGGCATGGTGGAGGTGTTGTCATGGCATGGTGGAGGTGGTGTCATGGCATGGTGGAGGTGGTGTCATGGCATGGTGGAGGTGGTGTCATGGCATGGTGGAGGTGTTGTCATGGCATGGTGGAGGTGGTTGTCATGGCATGGTGGAGGTGGTGTCATGGCATGGTGGAGGTGGTGTCATGGCATGGTGGAGGTGGTGTCATGGCATGGTGGAGGTGTTGTCATGGCATGGTGGAGGTGGTGTCATGGCATGGTGGAGGTGGTGTCATGGCATGGTGGAGGTGGTGTCATGGCATGGCCATGCATGACTGTCTCTGGAACAAACTCTACTGATGACTTCATGTATGATGACAGTAGTAGAATGAATTTGGAAGGGTACAAAACCATCTTGTCTACCAATATTCAAGAAATGCCTCCCAGATTCATTGGGAAGTGCTTCATATTGCATCAGGACAATGACCCGAAAACACCGGCCAGCTCAGTCAAGGAGTTTATAAGGGCAAAGAAACGGAAAGTATTAGACAATCTCCAGATTTAAATCTGAATTGAACATGAATTTCAGCAGCTGAAGAGGAGAGTAAAGGCAGAAACAGTTGGAATTGACTGCAATTAAAGGCTGGGAAAGTATTTCAAAGGATGAAGATCGAGAGTCTGGTGATGTCTATGTGTCACAGAATCACTGCTGTGATCTGAAACTAAATCATAGCTTTTAATATTTAACTATCTGCCGTATGTTCAACTGTCCCAATACTGACGCTCACAACAATGAGTGGGATGAACTGAAAGCGCTGTTCTTTTTATTGGTAAAACATATATGTGTTGAAACGGCTAATAATAAAATGTGACATTCGGTAGTTTTATCTCATATTCATCTTTTAATCATATTTGCAAATGTCTTGACTCTACAGCCAACAGAGCAATTTCATCTTTACTGTCCCATTACTTATGGAGGACACTGTATATATTAGTTCTGTCAAAATTAGCCGGTTAATTTAACCAGTTAACGCCACCCCACTCACAACTGCTGCTTCGATCTCTTTTTTCTCAACAATTATGTTTATTTAGAAGCAGAACGTCTTTACGAACACATTAAACGGGATCAATGCTTTTCAAACACGCACGTCCCTTTGTCTCAGCGTCAGGTGCGAGGCAAACAAGCGTGGAAGCGGTATAACTTCAGTAGAACAACAGGTGAACTGTGGGCAGATGACATGTCAGTATAAACTAAAGTTTGCGCTGTAGCCTGTATCATTTCATATTAAAGCGCGATGAGAGAATGTGTCCGATCCACATCACGTCCAGCAGCAGCAGCTCTTAAAGTAACAGCAGCCAGACAAGCTCATAACCAGCTGCTGCGATATCTGTTAATACAAAAGAAAAAGAGGAAATCTTTTTCATCTGTATTTCATTCAGACTTCAGTGTTTGATAACTTGTACATTTCCTACTTGCTAAAGTGTGCAGGTTGCTGAATATGACATGTATTATAATGGGTTTATGTGAAGATTGTTTAAGTTCACTTCGATTAGAAGTTGTTATTTTTTAAAGTCTAATAAATGTTAAAAATGATAGCTTTCAATTATACTGTAATGTTAAATGGTATAGTCAATGGTTAAATATTAGGGGGAGAAATAACAATTTCATAGAGACCCTCAGTATTTTTATCAGTGATACTGACCTTCAGTAATAAAAAAATATATACTGTCTTTGATGTTTCTATATTCATTTTAAGATTGAATGTGAAATTAGTGCAATATAAAAGTCTATTAAAATGTTAATGTTAGGTGGAATTAATTACGATGAAAATTGTGTGATTAAATTAGCCTAGTAAATTTTTTTCTACTACTTTTATTTTTCACTAAAAATATATAAATAAATGCTGTTGCACACAAAATAACATGCATATTATCAAATGTTTGTTATATACAGGTACATACTGTATGCATGTTATTCTGTATGCAGCAGCATTTATTTGACATATTTATATATTTATTAATATTTTTGATATGCTGAATTGAAATCATGACCTGTTTCTATAAATGCAATATATTTATAGAAGCTGAGAGCTGAGGATATGAAGTCTCTACAGAATATAAAGATGTAATTGTGCATCATGTTGTGTAAGAAGAGTAAATAGGAGGGAATATTGAACACCAGTATTTATAGTCACTACATGTACATGATGCCTTCTTTTCCTCCATACGCTGCCTGTGAAAGCAGTGTTTTTTCAGGCTCAACATGGGCCCCATAATTCCCTGGAGTTTGTGTGTAAACGATACATGTGGAGTTCTATGATTCATGATTGTGTTTTTATCCTTAAACAGGGGACTATTTTGACATCCTCATGGATCAGAAGGTGTCTGGTTTCCCCTTTAATGTGATGGAGAACCCCATGTACTGGGGC
>QVTF01003855.1:0-12500 GCA_003573665.1 Oxygymnocypris stewartii | reverse complement strand
GTGTCAATAACATTTACACACTGCCTCCGAAACTTTCTTCTGTCATAAAAAAATTCGGATCAGGTTCAATTTTCTGCGTTTTTGCATCCGTAGCATGCATTTGATAGGAAAGGATGACGAAAAAACGCATTTCGGACACAGTGTGCAACGACCTTTAATTTTGTAACACAACCACCCTACAATGATAGAAATTCACTCCTTTTTTGAATCCCCCCAAAACCTAAACAGTCTCAATTATCAAGCCATTTTGATTTTGGAGTGAATAACCAGCGCTCTCTTCCACCTTCAATACCACGACTGAGGTGAGACCCTGTGTGTGTGTGTGTGTGTGTGGTGTGTGTGATGTGTGTGCGTGCGTGTGCGTGTGTGTGTGTGTGTGTGTGTGTTTGTTTGTGTGTGTGTGTGTGTGTGTGTGTGTGTGTGTGTCTGTGTGTGTTTGTGTGTGTCTGTGTCTGTGTCTGTGTCTGTGTGTGTCTTTGTGTGTGTGTGTGTGTGTGTGTGTGTGTTTGTTTATGTGTGTGTGTGTGTGTGTGTGTGTGTGTGTGTGTGTGTGTGTGTGTGTTTGTATACATGATGTGTGTGTCTGTGTGTGTGTTTGTGTGTGTTTCTCTCTGTGTGTGTGTGTGTGTGTGTGTGTGTGTGTGTGTGTGTGTGTGTGTGTGTGTGGTGTGTGTGTGTGTGTGTGTGTTTGTTTTGTGTGTGTGTGTGTGTGTGTGTGTGTCTGTGTGGTTTGTATACATGATGTGTGTGTGTGTGTGTGTGTTTGTGTGTGTTTCTCTGTGTGTGTGTGTGTGTGTGTGTGTGTGTGTGTGTGTGGTTTGTGTGTGTGTGTGTGTGTGTTGTGTGTGTGGTGTTGTGTGTGTGTGTGTGTGTGTGGTTTATGAGGACACAAATTTGTATAATGACATGGGTATGACAGGTATTACAAGGAGAAGGTGATTTATGAGGACATTTTCAGTGTCCCCTTAATTTAAAACGCTTATAAATCATACAGAGTAAGTTTTTTGGGGGAAAATAGAAATGCACCGTCTCCTGTGAGGGCTAAGTTTAGGTGTAGGGTAGGTGTAGGGCAATAGCACATACAGTTTGTACAGTATAAAAACCATTACACCTATGGAGAGTCCCCGTAAACCATAAAAACCAACGTGTGTGTGTGTGTGTGTGTGTGCGTGCGTGCGTGCGTGTGTGTGTTCACTGCTGTGTGTGTGCACTTGGATGAGCTAAATGCAGAGCACAAATTCCGAGTATGGGTCACCACACTTGGCCACATGTCACTTCACTTTCATTAATTCATTTATGCCTGGCTGCACAAATCATTTTTACTCCAGACTGTTTTCTGAAGAGGGATGATTTCAAGGCAGCTTTTGTTAAAAGTTCAAACTCAAGGATGATCACTTCACAGAAGAGAGAGGCGGGGTGAGCAGTGATCATTAGCATGTAAAGAGTCACTGTGAACAGAGCTGTTTTTTGACAAGGTAAAAAGGGTGTTTTTACACAACCACCGAAACCATTTCAAGAAGACCCGAATGAATCATACCACCTTGTGGAGAATGATGTCCCCTTTGAGACACAGCCACCATAAACTCAGACTTACTTTAAAATCATGCTGAGGATAAATACAGATTTTAAAATCATAACAAGAAATAATTGAATAGCTATGAAACGGTTTTTGATCAAAGCTTTGCATAGCTATGACAGGATCTAACAATGCCTTAGAAAAAAAGATTTAATCTTAAAAAAATAAAGCATTATACATAAACTCCTATAAGAAATATAAGAGTTATCGGAAACATCGGTGTTTTCATATTTTAGAGCAGTCACTGCAATTTATGAAGAAATCAATTCAATATGTATGTGTGAGTGTGTGGAAGTATTCAGAAGTAAACCCCCTTTGTAATCATTAACATTTTCATAAGTAACTGTAATTTAATATTTTTTTTAATTCTCAGTAACTGTAACTGATTACAGTTACTTTTATTTTGTAATTAAATTCCGTATTCCGTTACATGTAACGAGTGACTCCCCAGCACTGCTCGTTGTTTCACCGGAGCGCTTCACATCACAAGTGTAACGCTGCACCCGGGTGCGCTACCGAGCAAGTTTACTACGGCAGAAAAGACAAGCATATGGAGCATATGTTTATGTGATGCAAACATCAAAATGTATTAGTGTGCAAATCATGCACTGTGCTAAAAGTGTTTTGAGATCATAACATAGTATTGTGCCAGGAAATAATGCGTCAGTTACTCAATAATCTGCTCAGTATTCATACTTTGTGTGAAAAGGAATACAAGGTGTTGGTGTTGTAATGCCTCTAGTGTTCATTTCAGCTGTTGGAAATGTACTCTTTTGGTGAAATGTAGGTTTATGCATGTTTTTTTTGTCGTTTTTTAAAAGCCTCCTCCACCAGTACATTTCAGTGACCAATGAAAAAAGCTAATGCGGGTTTTCTTCCACTAATCGACGTCGACACACGTTAATGTTTCCAAGCGCTCGTTAGATGTCGTGTAACCTCTCTGCTCAGGAAGAAGCACGTAAGCACTACGCCAACACACGGCACACTCTTACACCACCTCCCGTGCTGTTCCTCCTCCATCCTCGGCTCTTTGTCCGTTCACTGGTAGTGAGCGATGCTCCCTTTGCTCTGTAGGAGATCCAGCATCTTAATAATGATACGTGCACAGCTGTATCAGCCACTTTGTCTGCTTTTCTTGATTTAAAGAACATTGAAGTTGTCTGCTTCTTTTCTATAATCTCATATATGAAATATTGCAATAATATACACATCTGTTTCAATGTTTAAAATGTGTTAATGAAAGAAGCCTCTTATGCTCAGCGATTGCATTAAAACAGTAATATTGTGAAATATTATTACTATTTAAAATAGCTGTTTTCTATGTGAATATCTGTTAAAATGTCATTTATTTCCGTGATCAAAACTGACTTTCAGCATCATTACTGCTGTCACATGATCTTCAGAAATCATAATGAATATGCTGATTTGCTCAAGAAATATTTCTGATTATTATTGTCAATGTTGAAAACAGTCGTGCTGCCAAATATGTTTTTATGGAAACGGTGATACTTTTTATTTTTCAGGATTCTTTGATGAAAAGAACAGCAATGTTGTAATGTTATTAATGTCTTTACAGTCAGTTTTGATCAATCTGAATGTGCTCTTGTTGAATAAAAGTATTAATTTCTTTCCAAACAATCTTACATCCCAAACTTAGTGTAAATAAATCATGAAAATCTAAATTCATCAGAGCTGAAGGGGCATTTTATTAGATTTTATGCAGTGATTATTTATATCTTTTTTATCATTTATTTTATTTTATTTTGCAATTAATTAAATGAACTTGGGCCTTTTGAAAGCAGGAAATAAAAAAGTAGGAATAATTATCACACAGAAATTGCTATTGAATTTCACAGTTACAAAGAAACAGCAAGCGACCATGAATTATACGTGTTATTTTCTTGTAAATAAAACGAAGGTGATTGGAGGAGATACCATATGTTTTACAGTGTTGTAACATTCTCTTCTTGCTGTGTGAAATAAACCACACAAATTCCATACAAACAGGCATTTCTATGGGTTTTGAAATCTGGTTAGCTGAGATTTGATTGGTTTATTTCATCCTCCTGCCTCCTGACCTGTGTGTGACGTCTTCACGGGGTTAAGAATAGGCGGCGCTGAGAAGAGAAAACAACAGTAACGAGTAGTTGGTAAATCCTCTGATGGCTTTAGCTTTGGTCTGGCTTGTGTGTGCAGTGATGAAGCAGCTCCTGTGCTCCAGCATCACGGCCTCTACATACAGAGAGAAAAACCTGACACCATTACTATAACACGCTTTAAACACCGACTGCACATCCCGTCTAATCACCTGCTTATATTAGATGTGATGTTCAGTCCTAATGATTGGGTTTGTCTGCAGTGTTTGTTTTCAGCACGGTTCTGCCACGAACACACAGTACTGAGCTGGAGATGTTCACAATGCATTAGTGAAAATAAAACGATGTTACTTTCCATGTAATGAAGGTGCATTCACACACACTCGCACACACACACTTTGATATCCTTTTCAATAATTCTGTCTGGGGTAACAAATTGATGTACCTCAATGTTAGTATAAATGTATGTCTTTTACACATGTGTGGAATTTAGAAAAGATATAGATCATCAATACTTTTTTTTACTGGCAGGTAAATCTTCATTTTCTAATCTTGGAGCTTTTTTAATGAATCTCAATATTGTTTCTTCTCATTTCATGTAATATTTGGATGTGTATTATATCAAGTAATATTATACACGTGTGCGTGTGTGTGTGTGTGTGTCTGTGTGTGTGTGTGTGTGTGGTGTGCTGTGTGCTGTGATGTGTGTGTGTGTGTGCGTTGGAGGTGTGTGTTGTTGCGTGTGTGTGTGTGTGTGTGTGTGTGTGTGTATTTAAGATTATTTAATATTCTATTAGTTGGCGTATTATATTTTTCTGTTATTGTATCAAATATTATATTAATATATATATTTTTTAATCTGATAAAATTTATGAATAATTAATTTTTTCTTCCTGGCCATCAAATCATGATTTTCTAATTGTGTTGTCGGGATTTTGTATATTATTCAGTATTCAGTATTATATGTAATGTTAATTACGTTAATTTTTAGCTGTATTATACACTGTTAAAAAGTGATGCTTAACTTTAAAAAATAATATATTGAAAAAGTTAAGTCACCAATTGACAATTCACTTAACTTGTACTTTTTTATTATTAATTACTTAATCATTTTAAGGCAACGGCAATCTTAAGGCATTTTTTTAAGTTAAGTCACTTTTTACAGTGATAAGAAGCATATTTATGAAAATTAAATATAGTTGTTTTATCTTAAAATAATTTGTTTTCCCGCTGACTTAAAATGTTTTATTTAGTCAACTAAAATATTCCAGTTGTCTCTTAAATTAACATTAAGTATCTTAACATTACTAGTTGACTAAACTAAACATTTTAAGTCAGCGGGTTGGGTTGGTTGGGGGGGTAACCAAATTATTTTAAGTTGAAACAACTTTTTTGAAACATTTTGTTTACAGTGTATCAAAAAATACTATCAAAATATTTTAAATTTTGTTTTATACTTCATCAGAGGAAAATGAACGAATCATGAATATTTCTTTACATCATCACTTTCTTGACTTTATAATTCTTCTTGTAATAATTTTTTTTATTTTTAAAGTATTAAAGTATTTGTATATTATTTTTGATAATATCTGGACTGTTATTATATCAAAAAATATTTTATAAAAATGTAAATGTTGATTTTTTATATATTTCATCTGAGAATATGAATCATGAAATTTTCAATTTGTGAATTATTATCCACATCTAATCTTGTCATGAATTGTAATATTGATATCATATTATTGTATAGATATTTTCATTATTGTTACTTTTCAGTTTTTTGCTGCATGAATTCATTATTTGCTTATTTTAATATTTCACGCCTGACTTGCCACACATAAAAATTAAAAAACATGCATATACTGTACATTTACACACATATGTAGCACATATGTTTATTGATAATATGTAGCACATGTGTTTTGAATACTCTCACGAAGGATCTAATATCAGGCGTGCAGGTCTCTCAGATAACAGTGCTGTAGATTACATCCTCAGGAGCTCAGCCTTTTATCGAAACAGAGAGCAATACTTCTTTGTGTGAGAACAAGAGGTTGTGAGCCCTCTTTTTGTCAATAAAGCAGGTTCAATTGCATCTGTTCTTCAGTAGATGTGTATCAGTAACTGTGACGTGTGAGCTGCGTTTGCTTTGTGATTTCGGAGGATTGGTGAGTGATAGACAGGCAGGTTTACATGCAATCTGTGCTGAAAGATCTGCAGCTTTCATTGTGCTGGTTAAAGACTGTCGTTCACTGAGCTCTACTGCGTATATAACTCGTCTCTTGCAGTTTTGTTTTGGCCGGATTGTTTGCAGTGCAGTCACAGGGCTATTTAACCCTCTGCTACTGTTTAGTCGTTTTATACTGAAATAAAATAAATAAATACATTAGTTTTTTTTTTTTTACTGATTGGTACGAAAAATGTTATATATACTGAACAAAATTATAAACACAATACTTTTGTTTTTACCCCCATTTTTTCTGAGCTGAACTCAAGATCTAAGACTGTTTCTTTGAACACAAAAGGCCTATTTCTCTCAAATATTGTTCACAAATCTGTCTAAATCTGTGTTAGTAACGAGATAATCCATCCACCTCACAGGTGTTTCATATCAAGATGCTGATTAGACACGCATGATTATTGCACAGGTGTGTCTTAGGCTGGCCACAATAAAAGGCCACTCTAAATGTGCAGTTTTATCACAGGCACAATGCCACAGACGTCGTAAGTTTTGAGGGGAGCGTGCAATTGTCATGCTGACTGCAGGAACGTCCACCAGAGCTGTTGACCGTGAATTAAATGTCATTTCTCTACCATAAGCCGTCTCCAAAGGCGTTTCAGAGAATTTGGCAGTACATCCAACCGGCCCTCACAAACCGCAGACCACGTGTAACCACACCAGCCCAGGAACTTCCACATCCAGCATCTTCACCTCCAAGATCGTCTGAGACCAGCCACCCGGACAGCTGCTGAAACAATCGGTTTGCATAACCAAAGAATTCTGCAACAAACTGTCAGAAAACATCTCAGGAAGCTTATCTGCATGCTCGTCATCCTCATCGGGTCTTGAACTGACTGCAGTTCGTCATCGTAACCGACTTGAGTGGGTAAATGCTCACATTCGATGGCGTCTGGCACTATAGAGAGTTGTTCTCTTCACGGATGAATCCCGGTTTTCACTGTACAGGGCAGATGGTAGACGGCGTGTATGGCGTCGTCGTGGGGGAGCGGTTTGCTTGATGTCAACGTTGTGGATCGAGTGGCCCATGGTGGCGGTGAGCTTATGGTATGGTACGGCGTTTGTTATAGACAACGGACACAGGTGCATTTTGAATGCTCAGAAGATACCGCGACGAGGATCCTGAGGCCCATTGTGTGCCATTCATCCACGACCATCACCTCATGTTGCAGCATTGATAATGCACGGCCCCATTTACAAGGATCCTGTACACGATTCCTGGAAGCTGAAAACATCCCAGTTCTTGCATGGCCAGCATACTCACCGGACACGTCACCCATTGAGCATGTTTGGGAGGCTCTGGATCGGCGTATACGACCGCGTGTTCCAGTTCCTGCCAATATCCAGCAACTTCACACAAACATTGAAGAGGAGTGGACCAACATTACACAGACCACAATCAACAACCTGATCAACTTTATGTGAAGGAGATGTGTTGCACTGCGTGAGGCAAATGGTGGTCACCTCCAGATACTGACTGGTTTTTCGGACTACCCCCCCCCCCCCCCCATACAATAAAACTGCACATTTTAGAGTGGCCTTTTATTGTGTCCAGCCTTAAAGCCACACTGTGCAATAATCATGCGGTCTAATCAGCATCTTGATATGACACACCTGTGAGGTGTGATGGATTATCTCGTTCACTAACACAGATTTAGACAGATTTGCTGAACAATATTTGAGAGAAATAGGCCTTTTGTGTTCATAGAAAAAGTCTTAGTTCTTTGAGTTCAGCTCATGAAAAGATGGGGACAAAACAAAAGTTGTTACATTTATAACTTTGTTCAGTGTATGTGTATACATATACAGTATATTATATATATATAATGATGAAATCAGCACATAAAACATGAGAAACGTCTGCAGATTAATGTTGATTTTCATTACTGAAATATAGGAATTACAGTTTTAAACTCAGTATGAATTAAGATACAATAAGTAATACTCTGATAAATAAATACTTTACATTTTAGATCATATTTTTAGTTTATTTTTCGGATCTCAGAATCACTTGATTCAGTTCATAAAACTGGGATTGAATGAATCTCCAGTTCAGCTGCTCTGATACTGACCCCGTTTCTTACACAAAGCACTCATAAGACATGGACCGACCACTTTTATTGAAAGCCATTCAGGTTTATAACAACATGAGGGGTGAGATATGATTCATAAGCTTCATATTAACCCAGTTTCCAGTCCTTTTATTTCTCCCGTGATGGCTGCAATTAGGTCAAGACATGAAACTGTCATTACATATTACTGCAGTCTTTGGGTAACGAGCGTAACTATATCACGTTATACTGCGCTCAGAGGAACTTCACACTCACTGTCTTCATTAGATGGTTCTGCTTGTGATTGGTCAGTAGGATGTGATTAACCCAAATGACTCGCACTCAGATGCTTTAAGAGCATGGAAGCGGTCATTAATGAACAGCACCTTGATGTCTTTCTCTGAAGAATCAGATGTTATTAGGAGCATATTGCATTGAATGAATGTTTCCCAGAAGCTTGTACTTCAGCGCTCGGTTTGGTGTTGTTTGTTGTAATTGTTGTTTGTAAACAGAAAGAGTTCAGTTTGCACTTAATGTGAGTTAAAGGAAAAGGTCAAATCATGTGAATATACCAAATCTGTCCTTTTCAGTAAGTGCACTCTTTATTGTAGGAAATGGTTCAAAGAAAAGTAAATGTGTGGAACATAGACTCATGTTCAGATTCCAGATTTTCATGCTGGTTTATATACGTTTACTGATGAACATTTCTGCGGTTTAATTATTAAAACTGTTCATTGCACATAACTAGGAGGAATTAGACGCTGCTCTAAAGTGTGTCTTGAAGGCCACAGACTGTGTAAAAGTGAGGAACGAGGTAAAGTGGATTAAATGAAGCTGAAACGCTGTGATCACAGAAGGGAACCAGGTCACACTGTTAGAGCATCATCTGTCCTAGGTAATAATTAACCAGCAGAAACGCAGACGGAGGATGACGAGTCGCCTGTCTGTCAGGAGAAGACACGGTAAGAATGAATGAAATCAGAGAAGTGGAGCAGAAATGTGCATGTTAGGCCACCCTGACCTCACGGAAATCAGATAATCGCATGAAAACATCTGCCGTTTCACCACAAAACCAAGAGAACTCATTTATTTATCAGTTTATTTATATGACAATTAAACATTTCCTTCATGATAATCATAACTGTGGTCTAGCAGTTTTAGTTTTTTGTTTAATTTTAAGATTATTAATATTATTATATATTTATGTTATGTTATTATACTTAATGGTAATTTTCATTACTGAAAATATGGAATTACAGTTTAAGATACAAGAAATAATACCATGGTAAATAAATACTTTAGAATTGAGATAATAAATGATATTTCTATTCTATTCTGCAGGACAATTAAACATGTTCCTCGTGGTCAACATTGTTGTATTGAGTCATTCATTTATGTTTTGTGGTAATTTACATTATTCTCTATTGATAATACCATTCGATTTTCATTAATGAAGATTTTGAATAAAATTTGAAATTGATATTTGATATTGATAACAAATAATACCATGATAAATAAATACTTTATAATTCAGATATATATTGTCATTTTTATTCATTATATATTTTTAAATTGTATTACTTTCTTTGTTACAGTAAAAAATGTTTTGAATTATATAAATGAGAGTAATAGCAAAATGAATGCAAACGAACAGAAAATAGGCTTTTTTTAACCCAATAAAATGAATTAATTTGATTTTCTGGGGGTTAAATGTGAATGAAACATGTTCTTGTCAGGTTATGTCACTTAATCTAGTCTTTCTCTGTCTGGTAAAGTATTCATCCCTGATCTTCTAGTCCAGGGTCGGCAAGCTTTTTTGATGTTTCTGGTTATCCACTGTATATTATACTGCTCCTTTGTGGTTTAAGAAAGAGAGCCTAAGCTTCAGGTTGCATTCAATGATTGTATGAGGATCCTGCTGCAAAAACCAAGATGGTGCCGTGCAAGTGATTTATTTTGTAAAGCAAGAATACAATCATTCCCTGCTTTAATGAGAAATTTGATGTATACATTTATTTGTCGGCTGGACAATTCACGTAATACTATTATAATGTCGTTGACAAATCCTAGGCTTACTGAAGTGCGATATATCAATCCTCTATGAGGAAGTATTGGCATAATTGTCTTTTTTAATGTGTACTGCTTTTGTTTGTATTGTCTGTTTCTTGCTAATGGACTTTGAGTCTGGAAATAAAGAATAATATATATACAGGTCATCTGTTGTGGATTAAATTGCATAGAAGCAACACAAAGCATTTAAACACGTATTCTGATCCCTGTTTGTCCAAGCGTCTGACGTCCCTAAAGACGATCTGTTTCTCAGACAGTCAGTCTGGCCCAGTCTGAATTTCTCTCACGCGTCAGACTCGATGGGAAATGGTGTCAGCGCTCCAGGTATAATTCAGATCTGAAGTGAGTGAAGTTATGTAGGATGATGGCATGTAATAATCTCAAACTCACACTGAGCTCAATAACATTCACATTCAAATCAGATTCACAATCAGTCCAGAAGTGGTAGAGCTTTCTCCGATGTGAAACGAAGCTCTGATGAAAGGAGATTGCTTTTAAAGTGCAGTTTGACAGTGAAAGCAGCTGGCGTGTGATGATGTGTGTCATGGAGATTTTGATATCTTCCTTCCAGCCGGTCAGTTTTATTCCTCTATACCGTAAAAAAAACAATTGAGCTAACTTTGAGCTAACTAAAAATCAAGAGTTGAGAGAACTTAAACGTTCAAGGCAAGCAGCTTTAGCAGATTTTTGAGTTTTCTCAACTTATTGTTTTAAGTTCATACAACACAAAGTTGAGAAACTTAAACCTCTGCTGAAGCTGCTTGCCTTGAACGTTTAAGTTCTCTCAACTCTTGATTTTTTTTACAGCACTGTAAAAAAAAAAAGTTACAAAAGTTTTCTATTTATTTTAAATGTTGCTCGTTGGACATTTCTATTCATCTGATTCATCTGTGGAAGTTAAACTATTAAGAAAATATAAATATATGGCACAAGTTCAATTATAAGTTATTTTATTTCAGCTATTGTTTGGAGCTTTTCTTAAAATGTATATATATATATAAACAAATAAATATATAAAACACAAAACCTTCATTTTTATGACCTTCCAAATAATCATATTAAAGGGAAATATCTGGACTGTAAATCTAAAGGTTGCTTTATTGCACTGATGGTTTTTTCTTTACCCTTACTGTAAGTTTGCTGCAAATGACATATAATAACAGTAATTCTTGTCTCTTGTATTGAATATTTGCCATGTCATTCGATTGAATTCGTTTATGAAAATGGCATCTGAAATGACTTTGATTGCTTCTTTGCATCTTTCTGTCTGGTGTTTGTCTGATGACTGCAGTTACTGCGCTGACGCACAAATGGGTTTCTATTATGTTTTATCAAAAGGTGCTTTGGAGAACAAATATAAGCAATTTAAGCAGTAATTGCCTGTATTTTATGCTCCGCAGTAGAATCAGGTCTGGGGTGAGACTGAGACACAAGTACGCTGAAGAAACCGGATATTTTATTATTTACATATTCAGATACATGCAGTGCTTTTAAAACTTGATTGTAAACAGTAAGTTGGATAAACTTGAAGACAGTGTCATGTGTATGAATCATTATTTATTTGAAACCTTTTCGATTGGGTTATTTACATGCCTGTGACTCACTGTGTGTGTGTGTGTGTGTGTGTGTGTGTGTGTGTGTGTGTGTGTGTGTGTGTGTGTGTGTGTGTGTGTGTGTGTGTGTGTGTATGTGTGTGTGGAGGGGGGGCACGTGTGTGTGTGTGTGGTGCGTGCGTGCGTGCGTGTGGGGGGGGGGGCACATGTGTGGGTGTGGGGGGGGGTGGGGGCACGTGTGTGTGGGGGGGGAGGGGGGGCACGTGTGTGTGGGGGGGGAGGGGGGGTGGTGTGTGTGTGTGTGTGTGTGTGTGGTGGAGGGGGGGCACGTGGTGTGTGTGGTGCGGTGTGCGTGGTGCGGGGGGGGCACTGTGTGGGTGTGGGGGGGGGGAGGGGGGGCACGTGTGTGGTGTGTGTGGGGAGGGGGGGCACGTGTGGGTGTGTGTGTGTGTGTGTGTGTGGACGGGGGGCACGTGTGTGTGTGTGTGGGGGTGGGGGGTTTAGGGTACATGGTTGTGTGGTGTGTGTGTGTGTGTGTGTGTGTGTGTGTGTCGTGTGTGTGTGTGTGTGGTGTGTGGTGTGTGTGTGTGTGTGTGAGTGTGTGAGTGTCTGTGTCTGTGTCTGTGTGTGTGTGTGTGTGTGTGTGTGGTGTGTGTGTTTAAGGTACATGTTTGTGTGCATGATAAAGCAACTTAATCGTTATATAAGGGTACAATACCTTTACCATTACTAAGTTTCGTAAAATAGTTAAGCTGCTGTTTTGTAAGAAACGAGTTTGTATTGCCAGTAATGAGGCATTATCTGATTTTATCTGAAATATGCACTAATTTGCATACATCTCCAGAACATAAATCTGAACAATGTTCAGAATAGGATAGGAATGAAAGATGTGTTTGTCTCTTAGGAACGCCAGTC
>QVTF01003854.1:0-31611 GCA_003573665.1 Oxygymnocypris stewartii | reverse complement strand
TACAGTGGAATTGTTGATGACCCTGAAGGTGTTCTGGATGACAAGGGACCCTTGGTTCGTATCTGGTCAGATGGCCTTGTAGCCGAATACACAAAAGCATTACCATTCTTAGATCTAACTTGGTCTAACAGAACTCTCAGAAGTAACCTAGACAGGTTAGCTACATGGGAAAGAGATGCTGATGTCAAGGCAAAAGTAAGAGTAGCAGCAGCTACGTTTAACACAACGAAACAAGACAATAGATGGTCTAAAAGAGAAAGCAAATGCAAATACTGTGAAAAATTAGGACATTGGGAGAAAGAGTGTAGGAAGAAGTTACAAGATAGTAAAAGAAATGCTATGCATAATTCTGCTCCTTCTCAGCCTGCACACAACCCTGAAGTAGTTCCGCCAGTGACCACTGAAACTGTGGTACAGATAGTTCAGGCTCTTCTAAGAGCACAACAAGACCAGGAAAAAAACTAATTATTGGGGCTGTGAGTAGCTACCGTTCCCCTGTAATCCAACACAATGACCAAAGAATTTTTGTGAAAGGTAGCATAAAAGAGAAAGAGATTGACTTTTTGCTTGATACAGGTGCAGAAATTACAGTAATTCCTACAAAATTGGCACTAGGTTTAAACATCCCATACAAGAAAACCAAACTTTGTTTAACTGGTGTAATAGGTGAAGATTCTGTTTGTATGAAACTCCGCCCATAGAGGTATGTCTAATGGATTATTTTCTGTACCGTTGCACTCTGACAGCCAGCCATGGTTAGCTTTCAAAACTCCCCAACCATATATCATCAGGCTGTCAGACGTGATTTGTGTGACCCAGAATGTCCGGTAAAACAGTCCACTATGATCCAATATGTCGATGATATTTTGATTGCCTCAACGATCATGAGGTACATCAAACTGAATTGGCATCATTGTTGGACTATTTGCATAAAAAAGGACACAAATGCAGCTTTCACAAAGCTCAAATCGCTAAAAAGCAAGTCACATTTCTGGGTCAAACAATTGGTGCAGGAAATAGATCCATTACACAGGATCGAGCGGCTTCAGTCAAAGCCATACCTCCGCCTAATACCATTAAAACACTCCGCTCATTTTTAGGAACAACAGGTTATTGTAGACCTTGGATTGAAGACTATGCCTCGATTGCTCAGCCTCTCTATGATTTGTTGAAAGGCCATGGTAAAGATTCAGATACTGTTTGTATGGAAGAACTTCATCTCAAAGCTTTTAATGATTTGAAGAGAGCACTATGTCAAGCACCAGCATTAGGAATTGCCCAATCTGATAGACCCTTTGTGCTTTATGTCCATGAACACTTAGGTTTTATGACTGCATGTCTAATGCAAGATCATGGGGGCAGCTTACGCCCAATTCATTACTATTCCGTAAACTTGACATAGTCGCTCAAGGTATGGGCCCATGCCTCAGAGCAGTACAGGCAGTTCATCTAGCGCTTCAGGCTTCATCAGGAATGGTGTTAGGTCAGACTGTAAACGTAAAATGCCCTCACACAGTGTCCGCACTAATGAATCAAGCAAAAGTCACTTCTGTCACCTCCTCCGTTGGGGAAATTGGTTAGCAACTCTCACAGCCCCGAATATTGTTATACAGCGTGCACCAGTCACGAACCCATCCTCATGTATGATGTCTGCAATGACTGAATTTGTGTTAGAGGATGAAGGCGAAATGACTCATGATTGTGTTACGCTTACATATGCAGCGACAAGTGAAATAGCAGAAACTCCCATAGAGAACGCAGAATTGGAGTTGTTTGTTGATGGTTCAGCTCAAGTTATTGAAGGTAACAGACGAGCAGGATATGCAGTAACTTCCACCACTGAAGTAGTTGCTTCAGGTCGTCTTCCAGATCATTTTTCAGCTCAAGCTGCAGAACTAGTAGCCTTAACTAGAGCATGCACGCTAGCTTCAGGATCGGTTGCAAATATCTACACAGATTCCAGGTATGCTTTTGGGGTAATTCATGATTTTGGTGTCATTTGGCAAACCAGAAAATTTCTAACTTCTGCTGGATCCCCCATTAAGCATGCTGGATTAGTGAAAGATTTAATGTTTGCCATGAAACTCCCAAAGAAATTAGCGGTGATCAAAGTGAAAGCACATCTCACAACTAATACTACGGAAGCTAAAGGTAATGCTCTTGCTGATGTAGCGGCTAAACAGGCTTGTTTCTATGCAACTGTACAAGTGTGTTCAGGTAGTACAGCACAGAAGATAATTCTACCTCCTGAATCAATCGTTGACCTGTATAAAGACGTTCCTCTATATGAAGCATGGACATGGTTAGACAAAGGAGCCACTGTGGATTCATCCGGCTGCTGGACCAAAGGGGGAAAGTATGTTGCTCCCGAATCACTGTTGCCATATTTGGCTCAACAAATACACAGTTTGGGTCATAGTGGTCCAGCAACGATGAATCACAGGTTCTCAAATCAATGGTGGAATCCAAAATTCAGAAACGCAGCCACTGAAACAGTCAAGAGATGTGTTACATGTCAGAAAAATAATGATGTACCAGCAGCCACTACACCAGCAGCACATACCCCAGCTCCACCAGGGCCATTTCGTCACCTGCAAGTTGATTACATATCGTTGCCCCCTTGTAAAGGAAAAACTGACGTTTTGGTAGTAATAGACAAGTTCTCAAGATGGGTAGAAGCTTATCCAACAGGGCGTGCTACAGCTGCACATACTGCTAAATGTCTTGTCACTGATTCATTCCCAGATGGGGATTACCAGATTGCATTGACTCAGATCAAGGTACCCACTTCACAAGACAGGTAGTCAAGGAAGTGTCTAGAATGTTGAAGATTAAGTGGAACCTTCACTGCCCCTATAGGCCACAAGCATCAGGACAGGTTGAACGATCAAACAGAACAATCAAAACCAGGCTAAGCAAAATGCATCAGGAAGGAGTACCATGGGTTGAAGCACTGCCCGCAGTACTGTGTAGTATGAGAGCATCACCTAACAGATCAGTAGGACTGAGCCCTCATGAGATTATTACTGGATGCCCCAATGCAGATGCCAGGTATGATTGATCTTAGAAATGCTGATGTGCACATTGCTTCAGATGCCCTGATCGCTTACTGTGAAAACCTTACAAAGGCAGTGCAGAGTGCCAAAGAGAGAGTTGAGTCGTGTTGGCAGACTCCACCAGAAGGTGGACACACAATCATCCCAGGTCAATGGGTCATGATAAAGGCGTTCAAAAACAAGCCATTAGAGCCTAAGTGGTACGGACCACATCAAGTGATGTTGATTACAGCAGCTGCAGTATTGTGTCAGGGAAGGAAAACTTGGACTCATGTGTCACACTGTAAGGTTGTTCCTCCCCCTGCAGGGATAGGATAGGGCAGACACAAGAACCAGTGAGGAGCCCAGGGAAGAACCGAAAGCAACAGGCTTCGGGGGCCAACCCTGCGGTGAAGATTTCCTCATAGGCATTTCCCCTCCATTAGTCCATCCTTTCCTCACTGTTCTTTAGGTGTCGCAGGAATTAAGAAATAGGGAAAGAAGGAACAACCATAGCAGACTATATTTTGAACAGAGGATACAACCCTAATGTTTGCAGACTCTACAAATACTGCTCTGTGCGTTGGTCTCTCTTGTTGTGTTTCTTTATTCCTCTGTGCAGATACCACCTGATGGCTGTCCTGAGATCCATATGCACCACCCTTCTCACCTGCGGATGAAGCCACAACCTCTAGAAAACAACTAGACCCATTGCCGAGCCAACTATCACACAAGAAAGAGAAAAGAAAGAAGAAGAAGAAAAAAATAAATAAAGAAAAAAATACACAACGCAGAGACTCACATACGGGAACTTCAGTCATCCATCAACATGATCAAGATTTTCATACTATTAACCATCATGGACACCACGCAAAGTGTAGACCCCAGAAACAACATATTCATAGAGCTGATGAATATGTCAAGAAATGCCTTGTTTGCTGGAAAAAAACGTTTGCATGCCGCACGCACCTTCAGTAGGAGCAGGAATCCCATGGGTGGCACACCCTATTTCCAAATGTGATACGTGTACCTTATTCGATCATCATACCAGTGGATTATACAACAAGGATACTTGTCACAACGTAACAATTCCTCCAGCTTCTTCGTGTTGCATTCCTGGACTACCATCCTGCAACCTAACTTCAGCTACTCCCATCATGACAGATCTACTCATGCCAAGGATGTTCTATTGGTGCATGGAAAATCATGCTCCAGCATCGACTACACTGGGTGAAATTCCTCGTGAACGTTGCAGCTTTGTGATTGAAAGAAGAACCGAATTCGATGTGTACGTTACTACATCAGATAAGAAAGAGGAGAATGATTTAAAAGAGTGTCTCTACGGGAACCCATCCCTACCGAAATTTTTTGCCATAAATCAGTGGTGTATGATTCCTCCACCGACTGGCACTTTGTGGTTATGTGGGACTTCTGTCTACAGCATCCTACCCAGCCAATTCAATGGCAGGTGCACCCTGGTTTATGTCCTACCAGCCATCAGAGAAAATACACACTCCACCTCAAGTTCTCCACATCTACAAAATTCAGCTTCTACCAACAAAGATGGCTGCATTCCAGGACTCACTTGTGTACAAACGTGGTGGTCAAGAACTCTTGGAGCATTAATCCCATCATATGGTGTCATGCAGGCTCTCGATCAGGTCAGAAGCCTGTCGGATTCAGTACAGAAATTGGCCAATGATACGGTTTTGGCCCTGGGCAACATCAAGGACACTCTTGCCTCGCACAAGATGATGATCTTACAGAACAGAGTGGCCTTGGATTACATTCTTGCAACACAAGGGGGAGCCTGTACCATTATCGGTCCTGAATGCTGCACCGGGTTAATGGATCCAACAGAGAACTTGAACAAAATCCAACAAGACATTCTTGGTCTTTCAGCAAAATTACACCAGATGACTGAAGATAATTCTTCATGGTTCAGAAACTTGTTAGGTAAACCCTGGCTGTGGATCAAGGAAATAGCAATTCTGCTGTTGTTTCTCCTACTTGCGTACTATCTATGCATCCACAGTGTCAAGTGTTTTCTGTCAGCAAATGACTCCCGGCTCTCACAAGGAAATGACAGTTCCAACCAGAAAAGATTATTACCCGTAAGAACTTCACGGACCCGAATTGCATGTTTTGTTTCTGTGTCAGCATGCAATTACATATAAGCAACACAGAACATGTACTATGTGCCTGTAACGATTACAAGTTACAAGAATTAACTTTAAGTGTCTAAATTTGAATTTTGTGAGAGTTATTAGAACTCTCAAAGGGGGAATTGAAAGATTACAAATTTTATCTTAAATGTTTAATTTAGATACACTTCCTGACCATTTGAGCTTGAGACAGCTGAGCCTTTTGTTTCTATGATAATGGTAAGATCAATGAGTCAGACTACTGAGAGATTCAACCTTTGATCTGCAAATGGCTTTGTCCTGGCCCAGACGTGAATTCGTGGATTAGTGTATTAGAACCACGGGAAGGGAAGTTTAGCAACCAACTAACGCCTCCCTCAGATGCTTGTTTTATTTGATGTTTTGTCTCAACCTCCAAAAGTCCCTCCTCCAATTCTGTCTATAAGATACCCTGTAAAAATTACTTAAAGATGAGATTTTCGATGGCTACAGATAACAAGACATGTCATAGAATAAAGAAATTCTGCTGACGATCCAATCCGAAGTCTCCTGGTCTTCTCTTCTGAGTTTTCTACACTTTAGAAGAACAGAGTTCACAACAATACCCATCATTTTGTTTTTCATGTTTTGTTATGTTGCTGCCTTATGTTAAACTGCTTTACGTTTATGCATTTAGCAGACGCTTTTATCCAAATTGACTTACAATGATTCAGGCTATGCATTTTTTTTCAGTATGTGTATTTCCTGGGAACTGAACCCACAACCTTTTGCGCTGTTAACGCAATGCTCTACCACTGAGCCACAGGAACACTTTCAATTACTTTTTTTCCCAAATCAATCTACACCATAATGGTAAAGCAAAAAAGCATAATGCTTATAGATGTTACTACACTTTGAGTGAAGTTAATCTGTGGCAAATTCAATTGAATGGGTATGATTTGGAAAGGCACACTTATTACATGGATACTCCACCCCAAAATAACATTTTTGTCATTTTTCACTTACCCCCATGTTGTTCCGAACCTGTAAAAGCTTTGTTCATCTTCGGAACACAATTTAAGATATTTTGGATAAAAAAGAGGCTTGTGACTGTCCCATTGACTGCCAAGTAAATTACACTGTCAAGGTCCAGAAAAGTTATAAAAGCATCATCAGAATACTCCATAAAAAAAAATCGTAATTTTATGAAGCTACACAAATACTTTTTGTACAGAAATAAAACAAAAATAGCGACTTTATTCAACATTAAGGCACTGTAACGTCTCTTCTGAGTCAGCGTAGCGCAATTTTAGAGATTATCCCCTGGACGCAAAATGCGTATAATCTTCTGTATCAGCCGGGCCACAAGGGTGCGCTGTTTGCATTCAAATCAGAGCATAAATAGACGAAGAAGACTCATCCCTGTGTTGAGGCTGATACAGAAGACTGTACACATTTTGCGTCCAGGGGATAATCTCCAAAATGGCGCTACGCTGACACAGAGAAGACGTCACGGTGCTTACTTGTTGAATAAAGTCGTTATTTTTGTTTTATTTTCGTACAAAAAGTATTCGTGTAGCTTCATAACAGCCAGATTGAACCACTGATGGCAGATGGAGTATTCTGGCGATGCTTTTTATACTTGTCTAGACCTTGACTGTGTAATTTACTTGGTAGTCAATGGGACAGTCACAAGCCTACCCGGTGTTGTGAACTTGGTTCTTCTAAAGTGTAGGAAACTCAGAAGAGAAGACCAGGAGACTTCGGATTGGATCGTCAGCAGGATTCTTTATTGAGAACACAAGCTGTTGGTATCTGTAGTCATCGAAATCTCAATCTTAAGTAATTTTACATGGTATCTTATAGGCATTTTTGGAGGAGGGACTTTTGGAGGTGGAGACAAATTCAAAACAACGCATGCATCTGAGGGAGGCGTTGGTTTGTTACCAAACTTCCCGTGGTTCTAATCTCATCAACATAATAGTTTTTCAAATGCATAGACACTAATCCAATCAACCTAGCGATTCCACGTCTGGGCCAGGGAGCCAGGAAGTCTGGGCCAGAAAGCCATTTGCAGAACAAAAGTTGAGAGTCTCAGTAGTCTGACTCATTGAACTTACCATTATCATAGAGACAAAGGCACAGCTGTCTCAAGCTCAATGGTCAGGAAGCGATCTCAAGCACCTGAATTTGCCTGACAATTTCTTAGTCAGGAAGTGAATAATAAGAATCTAAATTAAACATTTAAATAGAATTTGTAATCTCACACCGGTTCTCATCCAAAATATCTTAAATTGTGTTCCGAAGACTAACGTAGCTTTTACGGATTTGGAAGGACATGGGGGTAAGTGAAAAATTACCTTAAGTAAAAATGATTTTGGGATGGAGTATCCCTTGAAGGGTGTGAATACTTATGCAATGTACTTATTTAAGTTTTTTTTATACTTTCGCAAGGCACTCTGTGTGTGTATATATATATATAAATAAATAATCAATATTCCTATGGATATAATAAATATAATAATATACTATTATTATATAATAATGTATAACTGTTATATAACTGTTTTGCAGAAATTAGTGGTTAGAAAAATGTATTTAAAGAATCATAAACAAATGAAATTTCCGGTTCTGTTTTTATTCAAATAAACTTGTTCCATTTGAATTGTCTTCAGACTCATATGAGGTTAGAATTATTTTAAACAGCACAAATGTAGCTGCAGATTGAGTAGGAGAGGAACACACGTAGCCTGAAGCCAAATACTTCAAACTAGAAATCCTCTGTGAGGAACAGCGTGCAGAAAATCCAATATTTCTCCTGACGCATCAAAAGCAGAGGTCAACAGGTACTGTATGTATTGTTCTGGTAGTGTAAAGCTCTTGAGAAACTATACTTTCTTATTATACTTAACTGCTATTTCTAAGAACAGTAACTCTATTTCGATATATATTTCCACTTTAGACATTCTACTAACTATAAGGAACTACGTATCAATAGCATTCATTAGAGTATACGTAGATGGTCTGCTTATTATATGCTTATAATTATAATATTTTGAAGGTTTTGATGGTTCTTTTGATTAGTAAATTCCAAGCACATGTCAATTTATTCTTCTAACTTAACAGTCTACTAATATTCTAATACACTAAAGACAGTTAGTTGACATGTAGTAGCAAACTAATTTAAGTTAGTTGATATAGTTGCAAAGTTACTTAGTAGAATAACTAAAGTGGATTATTAAAACAAAGTGTAACCTTAAGGTCTCTAGTACGTTTATATTACTTGCAGTTTTGATAAATGTCTATAACAATTGCATACAAGTACAACATTTACAAAATAAATAAATTCGTATGTATTTTACGTAAAATGAGGTTCTATAAACGTACATTTACTTAAGTTTTTACAGGCTCTAAAACGTACAATACTGACGTATTTTCAGCATTTAAACGTACAAAACTGACGTTTCGACGACATCTAAAACTGAATCCTTATGAATATTTAAATTGCAGGATTAATTGTATTATTAGTTGTTTTTAGTTGTCATATCAATAATTGTTTCCAGATGCATCATTAAATTGTTTACTCATTATGAAATAATAACATTTTGTTTTTTTGTGTGTGATTTCTTCGGCCAGCTCGTTTACAATAAAAGGCCTACATAATGTTAAACAAGACTTCACTTTAAACCTTAAAATAAATAACATTTGAAATCATTTAACCTTTACTTGTCATGTTTGCCATGGGCCACAAAAAGTGTTTTATCTGGCATGCTGTGACTGACAATAGAACTATAAAAACACCAAAACCGCAACATAATCACGACATGAAACAATTTGATTCATGCTCTGTAATCCAGATCTTCAGAATCCATACGACTGAGGAACAGACTCAAATCCAAGCCTTCATTCAGTGATCTTCATCTCCATCCCGAGCAGCAAGCTATCCAGCGACCGTAAACGGCAAAGCCCGCGCTAACTCGCTCGTTACGAATTCAAATGTTTTACAGGAAACGACATGTTTTACGGCAGGATAATCGAACGCACATTGGCTCACGCCTGCATTCGTCACCCATTGCGACATGCCATGTTTCTGGCGAGTTGTGTTTGAATGATGCAAGCACGTGCGGTTCACGAGTTCACTGAGAGCGAGAGGATCAGGAAATAATCTGGATAATATTATTTTCAGCGATTAACAACATAAAATCTGCTCTGAACCTCACACAAACCTGCTGTATTGAGCCAGAGAGGACTGCAACTGCAACGCATCGTCATTTTGATTACTTTTGGTACTGATTTTGACATTTTTGCAATAAATAAATGATTGTAATTGCATTTATCTGTCATGTTTTTCTTATACTGTAGTGTACAGAAATATCTATGCTTAGGTTTAGATGTAGGGGTGGGATTAGCGACTATAAAAACATTTTTAATGCTATATTGTTACTATACGGTTATTTTCCTACATATTTCGGTCAATTGCGTTTTATATCCTTTTATATTCGCTGTAAAATGGGTAGGTTTAGGTTTAGGGATAGGTTAATGGGCCTAAAAATCTAAATCGCTTATTGATAAAATGATAAAAAAGGCATTGATACGAATACCTTAAGGATATAAAAGATACGTAAATATCTGTACGTTTTTTAGCTAAAAATACGTAATTTTTAAATGTTGAAATACGTCTAAATTATAAGTTTTAGCAACAATAAAACTTAAAAAAATTTACGTTTTGTGATTGTAAATGTTCTTATAAACATGAGACCAGACTGGCTTATTATACATAAATATTGTCCTAAAAAAAAATTGCCTTGTGTTCTACTGTTTGTTTGTTTTTTTTATTACATTTTACCTCAGAAATTGTCAGAACAATTGACAAATAATTCCAAAGAAGTGATAAGTATCGCATTGAGTTAAATGTGAAATGTACATGTAGAAAGACTAAAATGGCATTTTCTTGTAAAACAACTCTAATAAGCTTTTTTTTGTTAACAATTTCTATTTTTTTTTTCACCAACAAAAATACTTCCAAATAAAGCACATCAGAATTGTACGTCTCTAAACAGTGGTGTTTGGTCACTGAATGAATCTGTGTTTTTGAACAAATCAAGTGAGTGAATGATTCAATGACCTATTCTTATTAACTGTTTCTGATTTAATGTATTGAATACATGATTCAATGACTCAACAATATACTACAATAACTTTTGAAAAAATATTTTGACACTGTAGCTAAAAAGTCTAATCTCAGACTTTCGCATGATTTCTCACTGGCAGTGCTTTCCCAGAAAACAAACAGACAGAGCACTATCCCATGGGACAGCAGAGGCATCTGTAATTGGAAACAGCAGAGCATGTTTGCACAGAATGAATGTGCCAGGTATTATTCAGTATTCAGAATGGATGAGAGCTACAGTGGAGAGAATCAATAGGCTGGAATGTGTCAGTAAGAGCAGAATTTTCACAGTAAATCCCAATTGTGTGCATGCGGCTGTGAGTGCTTGTGTTTAAAGTCCATGAGCCCAGGGACACTGTCCTGCAGCTGAATCTCAGTGTTTCTTCCCCCAGGGTCACCCTTATGTCCTCAGAGACTCGGTCTTTCTCGCTTTCTGTTCTTTTTAGTGTTCGGAAAACCTCTGGGGCTCTTATTCCTGGAATTATTTATATATAAAAGTTCCTGTGGCTCAGTGGTTAGAGCATTGCGTTAGCAGCGCAAAGGTTGTGGGTTCGATTCCCAGGGAACACATGTACTGACAAATAAATCTATATCGTGAATGCACTGTAAGTCGCTTTGGATAAAAGCCTCTGCTAAATGCATAAATGTAAACTTCAGCCACAGGAGAGAGGAAAAGAGGAGTAATGCTACAAAAGATGATAGATGAAATATTGAATTTGTCCTTCGGATAAATATTTAGATGTTTTATACATAGAGTTGAAATCTGGTCTATAATAATTTATTATATGATTAGTTTTTTTTGCATCAGATCTGAATCTCCCAGGTGGAAAAAAAGTACAGTAAAATACACTTTATTACAGTTACCCCATCTTCCCTACTTTATCACACCTTTTTGTTCCTTTTTGTTAGTATAGTGTCTTCTTAAAACAAAGATGTATTCAAACTCATTTTGCTCTCCTTGAACTCCAGTGCATGTATTGAACACAGCATGTTTGGATATAGGACATCTGTGTTGTTGTGGGATGATAACCCATCATCACCTTCTGGATGCACTTAATCATATCACGAGTTTTCTGCAGAACGCTGGCACTGCCATGACAGAGAAACTTCAGTGAGTTAGACGAGAGCCTGGCATCAGCTACACCAATGCATTTACAGTAAATATATTTTACTGTGTTTGGCCACACACAAAGAGCGTTAATGAACGTTACGGATCACATGCCTATGAGAACTCACTGTATTTACATCTCGGACTTCCTTAAGGAGTATCAGAGAATGAGAACCGCAGAAGACCCTTGATTCTACTGTATATGGCCAGGGCCCAGAGATCCCAATAATATAGGAGTACAAATTATAGGAGTACAACATTGTGTCTGTTTATTTCTTTTACAAAAAAATTTAAACAAATCCCAAAATCTAAAGATGCAACAATAAGACTGGCAGGTCTTTCAGGGTGGCCTGGGGAGGGGAGGTATCCAAAGCACATAAATTGGTCACTGGGTTTCCCCAGGGATCGGTTCTTGGACCCCTCCTCTTCTCCACATACACTACATCACTGGCTCCCATCATACAGGCACATGGCTTCTCCTACCATTTCTACGCTGATGACACACAGCTCTATCTCTCATTTCGACCAGATGATCCAACGGTACCTGCTCGGATCTCAGGCTGCCTGGCGGACATCTCGGCTTGGATGAAAGAAAACCATCTACAGCTCAACCTGACAAAGACTGAGCTTCTTGTCTTCCCTGCAACTCCAACTCTACAGCATGATTTCACGATTCAGTTAGGTTCATCAACAATTACCCCATCAGCTTCGGTCAGAAATCTTGGTGTAATCTTTGATGACCAGCTGACCTTCAAAGAGCACTTTTTTTTGGATAAAAGCGTCTGCTAAATGACTAAATGTAAATGTAAATCCAATAAATAACATGAGAAAATACATTACATTTATTCATAAATAGGGTCTTTGAGTAGAGCTAAATTTTTCTTGGAGGACTTTTTGTGCATAATATAATATAATATAAAGTACAATTTATTTATTTTTATTCTGTATTAATTATCAGTTCTCAAATATTAGAAAAATTCATCAACTAATAAATCTAAGTGTTTTTGAGATCAAAACCGATTTAATAGATCGGTAAAAACAGATTTTTCACTATTACATAAAACAGCATTTTCATGAGTTTAAATAGGATTTGTTTTCAATAAGAGACAATAAATTTTACTGTGCATAAAAACCACTCCTTTCCTGGTTAAACAATACATCAATAAATAACTTAATTATCAAAAGTCAACAAATTTGTGTCTGCTAAATATTACGTTGTCTGTCCAAAAAAAATGCGGTATAGTGTTTTTGAGTGCAGAGATCCAACGAGCACATATTACTGGATGTTTTGACTACATCATTGCTTTTCGAGAAAAAGAAGAAGAAAATGATGGCCTGACGTGAAAATATATTTGTTATGCATGCCCAGAAATTAAAAGGTCTAACCGAAAAATGACCATTTCCATGTACATGAAACAGATTTGAAGTGTGTGCATGTCTGTCTGTGTGGTGATGTAGGGCAGTGTCGGTCTTTAGTTGTGCATTCTCGTTCAGGTGTATACAAACGATGTGTACTGAACAAAGACATGAGGGCATTCGTCTGAACAGCTGGGTTCAGAGTCACAGCGCTACACCTCAGCGACCGCAGCCAGAGAACACACAGCACGTAATGACAAACAAACCAATGAGACGTGTTGAGCAGGAGGAGCCCGCTGGCTCTAATCAAAGCAGTGATTTCAAAATCCGGCTGCTGAGGACACTCGTGAAGCCTGCATAAACCCACCACATGTGATTCAGATCGTCAGCTAAATAGTCAAGTCATGAATGTTGACATGTAGACAAAGAGTGTCTGACTGTCATCAGTTCGTCTGTAAAGCCCTGTGCAAACCTACCAGCATCACACATGCAAAAATGAACCATATATGCAATGCTTTCAGGACGTGATGAGCAATTAAGAAAATGTCACTAGTTTTAGACAAAATTGTTCCCAGTGCTTCAACAACACAAAGCAAACTTGTGCATGTTTTTGACAATTAAATGGTTACTCCACCCCAAAATGAAAATGTTGTCATTAATCACTTACCCCCATGTCGTTCCAAACCCGTGAAAGCTTTGTTCGTCTTCAGAACACAATTGAAGATATTTTAGATAACAAGAGAGGCTTGTGACTGTCCCATTGACTGCCCAGTAAATTACACTGTTAAGGTACAGAAAAGTTATGAAGCGAAGAGAGTACTTTTTGTACGGAAATAAAACAAAAATAACGAAAACAAAATTGCGCTACGGTGACGCTACGGTGCCAAATTGTTTATTAAAGTCGCTATTTTTGTCACTTCATAACGTTACGGTTGAGACACTGATGGCAGATGCACTATTTTGGCAATGCTTTTCATACTTTTATGGACCTTGACAGTTTAATTTACTTGACAGTCAATGGGACAGTCACAAGCCTCTCGGTTTTTATCTAAAATATCTTAAATTATGTTCTGAAAACGAACTAATTTTTACAGGTTTTTTTTACGACATGGGCGTAAGTGATTAATGACAGCATTTTTGTGGAGTTTCTCTTTAACAGCATGTTACAATTTACAATAATGAAAATGTGTTATTGTTTAAATTTAGATTAAATTCAATTAGTTGAACTTAAGAGTGCTTTTTGATTCACTTAAGTCGGATTTCAGTACCTTTATATGCAATTTCATAATTACTTATAGTGTCATTGAAATATGGTTAAAGTTACTGATGAATGTACTGACTAGCATTTATGATTAACTGAAATATACTTAAATGTCTAGTACTTACTCGAGTACTCTACTATACTTTAATGTCTATTCTAGTGAAAGTTGTTTGTCGTGTATTTAAATATAATATTTGTAAACATTTGTGACGATGATGCAATTTAGTTCATGCATTAAAAGAAATATCAAATATCAATACAGTTCAATTATACTCTGGTACTTTACATGTGCTTTAGTATGTTAGTCAACACATCAAAATAAGTGTACTTCTGTAAATCAAGGCACACAATTATTAAAATGCATTAAAACAATAGTTCAATTGTATTTTAAAGTAAAACTTTTAATTTGACATTGTCAGAAAATTAGCATTGTAAAAGTGTAATTGTGTTAAGAATGACAGTCATGAAAGTGGCTCTCTTTAAGTGCACTTGAGTAGACTTTTATTTCATATTTTCTGAAAGTACAGTATATTAAAAATACACTTTTACAAGTGCACATTAAATGTGATTAAAGGCAGGGTACAGGTGATTTGGCTCATTGTTTGTTAAGCTGGTTCAAAGTCTCTTCACATCTCGATGACAATCACTCAGTTAAGCGCTCTAAATGTATTTATATAATGTGTGGAAGACGAAGGACCATAAACTGTTCGTCCAATTAATATTCTTGGTCCGAGGGCTACGAAAGGCTGTCCTACAAATGCATCCAGTTCATACGAAACGTAATTAGCGAATTCATTCTGGAAGGTGTTATGATTGAAATATTATGCGCTTTGATGTATCAAAGGTGGAAAGATACAACATCAGTGTGTTGCATGCGAGTGGTTCAATATATCAAAAGCATTCATTAACGTTTGACCGCCATAGTGAGAAAAGGGTCTCCGTTCCATTTTGGGGTAATCTGATGAAAGTTATGCAATTAAATTAATGAAATTTTAACTTAAAATCTCAGGGGCACTTTAAGTAAATTTGTCAGGTCTACGCTGATAAAAGATAGTTAACCCCTATTCTTAAATATGTGAAATTGAGTGCTAATACTCCAGCATGTATGCACAAAAATGGCATCAGTAATATTGAGGCACTTTCTGATTTCACAACATTTCAACACATGCATGTCATAGACGGTAATTACAGAAGACATGGAAAGAACCAGGTGCACCTTTAATCCTCGAGATTATTTGTACACACTTTACATACCAGACTTGTATTTCTTGTGATTTTAAAGACTTTGCTTGACTGACTTTAAATGTTCAGAGTGTTTTTGAGCTATTATAGTTAGATTATAATCTGTTAAATGACTAAATGTAACTGCATTTGCAAATAACCTGACTTGGAGTTAGGTAGGAAAATTGGACGTTTCCCAGTTTCTCTCACTTGTCTCCATCTTTAAATATCAAATAAACTGCTGCTGGTGATAATAGCAGAATGTGAACAAAAAGAGCAGCCCGATATCTACCTCTTCACCAAAACTCGCCGTGTGATCAGTGTGTGTGTGCTTTTACCTGCTCTACACATCGTGTGGGAGGGTTCATTGCATGGGGAAAAACACCAGTTCAGGTTTGGCACAAGGTTTAAGAGAGTGTGGGTGCACTGAGCACAATACAGCATTCAGGTACACAACATTATCTATGCTCAACGCCGTCTTAATGTTCAAAGAACGCTTTTAGAATTCAAACGCCGTCGGCACACAAAAAAAGCAACAGTATCAAACGGATTTGTTTGCTCATGCAACGGTTCAAGTGTGTAAAGAGAGCTGATTTTGCAATTATGGGGAAAAAAGCAGCAGTTCTTTGTGCATCTGAGCCAAGAATTACACGCAAGCATCGTGATGATACAGCAGCATCGTACTGCAGGAGAAAATTATTGAAGAGCAACCACTTTTCTAGCTGTACTTAACATTTGCATATACTTTTCATGCAAGGCAGCTACGATGATTACTGGAACAGAGCCGAGCATTTAAATATCACACAAATCTGTCATTTACCAGCCGATGGGTCATTTGAACCTGAATTTGAAATGTGCAAATAACTACTCTAACATTGATTTAAGAAAGATTGTACACATCCCTGCATTATTGATTAAACACACACAGGTATCTTCTGCTCAAAACATGCAATCTTGATGCAATCTGACATGTGAACATATCTCTACACACATATACAGACATGTTTGAACAAGGTGTCCCATTGTGAACATGCACTGACCTTGTTTTCAGTTATCATATAAACAGATATTTTTTGATTATGTAACTGTGTGTTGCATAACACTGACTAGGATGACCAATCAGGTATGGCAAAGCAATGCATCCAGGTTCTGCAGGGGAACGAGAGACACTCCAGCCTCAGAAGAAGAGGGCCAGTGACGCACTTCAACGGCTCTGTTGTGCCCTAAACTACTTCACGAGTGGCCGCCCATCCCTACACAGAGAACCTGCAGCCGCGTGGAACTGAAATAAGAGTGTACTGATGGAGAATACAGAGAAGAACCTGATAGCAGAAAGAGATGATATGAGCATCTCATTAGTCCATACAATTACATATTAGATATGATCCAAAAACTATGAATCAGACATGTCCTAAAAGTACGAACCTTTTGAAAAAGAAGCATACTTTAGCATACTAAAGTATAAAAAATAGTGCTAATTGCGAAAATAATTTAGCTACTTAATTGTGAACCGAATGCAATGTTTTCAGAGAGGGGCCAAAAGATGGCAAACCACCAAACCCGGTCCGCAACACACCACACCATAACTGAGTGACAGACTTCATAACATTATAATTGGTCTTTTCTGGTGTATATGGCAAATAGTAAATAATTGTAAAGATTTTTTAGTTTAATATCACTAAAGTTAAATACCAATATTATCAGTCCATATGACACAATGTTCTGGTCTCGTCTAAGACTTTAATAGTGCAGAATGCAGACTTTTTTATGGGGCCTTTCTATTGGTCATATACAATATTTGTCCTTATTTGTCCTTTTGCAGGAGCTTGACATAAATCATTTTAAGGATTTATTTTGCAGGAGCTTTATTTTTTGTTTTCATTTAAATGTTTAGTTTTGAAATGTTGTTGTATGCATTTGTCATTTTATTTAATTTCTCAATTTTAAATATTTTTAAATATGTATATTTAGTATTTATAGAGTTTTAACTTCTAGTTTTAGAAGTAAAAAAATATAATAATATGTTACCATTTAAAACAGCTGTCTTCTATGGGAATATATAGTAAAATGTAATTTATTGCTTTGATTAAAGCTGTATTTTCAGCATCATTACTCCAGTCTTCAGTGTCACATGATCTTCAGAAATCATTCTAATATCATGATTTAATAAACATTTCTGATTATTATCAATGTTGAAAATTGTGGTGCTGCTTCATATTGTTGTGTAAAATGTGATACCATTCAGTCTTAAGTAAGATTAACAAGTATAAATGTATATGTTTCTTCAACAATGTTGCATTAAATCAACGATTATAGAATAAAAAGAGGACTTTGATTAAATTGATTTATGTGACAGTAAAGATATTTACACTTATATAAAAATTACTTATATTTGAAAGAAATGCTGTTCTTTAACTGAGAACCATTATACCAACAATAAAACCATTATTAATAATTGATCATAAATAATAACTGACAATTAAGCAGCAAATTAAGCAGCATTAGAATGATTTCTGAAGACTGGAGTAATGATGCTGAAAATACAGCTTTGATCACAGAAATAAATTACCATTTAACACATCAAATACAAAAATACTAAATACAAAAACGACTATTTTAATGTAATATTTCACAATATTAGGCTATTGTTTTACTCAATTATTTTTTTTATCAAATAAATGTAATCTTATTTCAAATAAATACATAAAAAGCTTTAATTATTGCAAACTTTTAACCACAGTTGTGTAGGCTAATGCATGTGAATTAATAAGCAAACTGTATTTTTTAATATGCCTATAATATAATCACTTTCCTCACAGCACTCGAAAGCAAAAGTCTTGTTCTAGCGTAAGATTGAGAATGATTTTGAAACATTTTCTTAAACATGTGAAAAAAAATACAGATGTACATGAACTATTATCGCATGTCTGCTGAAAACTGCATTATGTAGCCTACACTTTGACGATTCGATTAACAGCATTCAAATCTGAGAAATGTAAAAAGGCCAGTAGTAGTTTGCATTTCTGAAAATGAATGTCTGTCTGTCTAAACGGTTGGCAAATATTGCTGAATTGTCTTCAGCTCGTATTCAAGTCACACGCAGCTCTGCGTCTGTGGACCGTAAATCCCGCCTTCTACACTGTGATTGGCTATTTCAAACATTGTGACATTGACGAGCAATTTTAAGCTGCTGCACTGAGCACGCTAAATTAATTAATGAAGTTAAAACTCCCGGCACTAAAGATGGCCAATCCGCCACAGTTTTCAGATAATCGGTTATTTACAATTCAGTTATTTAAAATTAATTGAAATTGAAATTAATTGTATGTATTATAATTTAAATGTATTTAAACTATTTAAATGCAGTTGACCCACTTAAGTGGGACTTCAGTGTACCTTCCCCCCCGGCCGGGCACAAACGACTCGATTAGTTCTGGGTTTGATGAAGGCCCGCCTTCCAAAAACAAAATGTGTTGTGATTGGTTAGCTTTCCCGAACAGCTTATCAATTGAGACCCTGATACTATTGAACAAGAGTATCGCACACCTTTGCACGCACGGATATTGCAAGATATATGAAAGTGGTGATGTTGTTGTTTTTTTGGCTAAATCACTAAGATGTCAACAACAGCTTAAAAATAACTGCATTAACTATGTACAGATAAGTGCAACGGTAATATGTGTATAGTTCTTTAATTCTAACATTATAACATGAATTGCAGTGAAACTGTTGAATTGTAGTTGAATTTATTTATACCATAGTCACACAGACTTACACTCTTTGTGGCAGCATACATTTACTAATGAATTATCTGCCAGCGGGAGGCGCTGTTGGAGCGGGAGAGAGCGAGGTTTCCACGGTAACACTGTACACAAAGCAGAGCTCCGCTCACAAACGCTGCTTTATCAGACATCACATGCAAGATGAAATGATAAAAACATACAACATGTTCTGAAGAGAGTCGGTTTCCTTCAGAAATACAGTGATATGAAAACACCCGCACTGGGTTTGGATTTCGAAACGTGCAGATCTCAAACAAGCGTTTTCCCCCCCACCAACCAGTCGAATACCGTAGGCGGGATTTATTTTAATGATATTCTAATGGGCTGCTTTGTGAAGTCACAAACACCGGAAAACAACATTGTAATCCAAACGAGCCGTTCGTTATAGTTCTTGAAAAGGGATTTTTTTTAATCTCCTTTATCTCCTTTAGGAGTGGACTTTGAGATTTGTAACTTTTTTAGATCTTTTTATGTCCAAACATACACAGTAGGGTACAACGGGGCTAAACGCGACTCGGGGTAAAATGCGCCGTTTATATTATTTTAATCTGAACCACTAGATGGCGCAAAAACGTGGCATAACACTTTTTAAAACATCCGCTTTTTAAGATGTATGTGTATATCTGTCTGATCGCGCGCAGCAGCGCAAATTTGATTCTGTGCTTACTATATCTAACATTTATGTCTTTAAAATGTAGATTTAAGTAGCAAATGAGAAGCGTTAAAATTAATGCAGATATTTGGAGACAAATGTCTTTATGTTTTTCAGTTTTGCTTAAGATAATTAAAGCAACAGTTTTTAAATAATGAAAGAATATGTGAAAGTATGGTATTTGGGGTAAAATGCGCCCCCGCTGTTGAGGCCAAACGCGCCGTGATTAACATGATAATTAATAGATGGCTGACTTTTCCATTTGTTTCATGGTTAGATTCGGATGGTAAATATAACATATTTAACATATTTTAATGACAGTATATGTATTGAACAAAAAAATATATATTTTACTTTTCAAAATAAGCTGAAAATAGTACAAACTTTGCTAAAGTGATTGTTTTGAACAAGTATAAATATTATTTTAGCTGAAGTATTTCTATCAATACCCCGTGTGTGGGGTAAAATGCCCCTTCTTGCCACCTCATACATTTATACGATTTTTAAACTAAATAAACAACTTGAATTATTTATCTGTTGCATCGCACAAATATTGAGTAAAATGTAAATTATTATTGTACAGACAATTTTGTATCTTTACAGTATTGAATAAAAAGTACATTTACTGACATTTCTCTCACTTTGTCCACCATCTTGGATGTTAGTTGTATTATTTTTTTCCACTGAATTTGGTGCAATGTATTCTTTGATTTTCTGTCAGTAAAGGGTACTGCTGTACTGATGTGCTGCGGTCTATAATGTGACTAAAACAAGACATCAGGAGGAGGCGTATCTAGTCTGGGACGTTCATGTGATGCCTTCATATGCCTCCTCCAATTATGGCTCTGATTTATGAAAGCCGCTGGTGGTTCATGTATGGCAACATCCATTTGAATGAACCAAAACACTAGATATGTTTGCAGTATTGGGCTGCTGAGACTCAGTAAGCAACGAGGCCTTGCAGTCTGGCAGCACATTACACTCACTGCTGCCTGACACAGCTCCAGATGTTCCTCCTACGTGAAGCTCTGAGTAATGAATCTGACTCAAACAGAAAGGCAGCTCCTTCCACGTCAGATCCAAACAATAAGCAGAAAGTGAACATAAGGCCATCATGTACATATGATGTGCTTGAGCGCATGCATGTAGTGTACTCATGTTTCTCTCGCTCTGTAAACTGAACAGACGTTGATCAGTCGCCCTCTTCAGGCGATGTGAGGCATTGCTACAGATATTCAGCGCATGACTTCATTATCACTGCTGCTCAGAGAAATATTTAATATATCAGCATGCTCAAATAGAATATCTTATTTGACAGATACATCCCAAAAAAAAATTCCCCCTGCTTGTTAATGATCGAGTGCCTTTTGGTACAGAGAGAGGATATAGCTATCTGGGAAAAATAATTTTCTGATCTTGTCCTTTAAAGATATTAAGTATGGGAACTATAAAGAAGAAAGCTTTTTTAATTTGTATAATTTTTTTTGATTGATTTGGGTAAGCATTTTTTCCAACATTTATTTTCCACCGTATTTGTAGTTTGTAAGATTTATTTGGTGATCTAAAAGTCCTATCAATATTTTGTATTGTTGTTTATTTTGGGGTATATATTTTATTTAGTATTTATTTTCCACCCTATTTGTAGTTTTTAAGAATTATTTGATTGTCTAAAAGTCCTATCAATAGAATATAAAATCTGTGATTGGATCTAAAGTAGTTGATAAATATAATTTATTATAAGATTGTGTTACTTTTTTAACTCTTCGATATGTCTATTTTTGAGTTTAGAAGACTGTTTATTCTTGAGCTTGTACATGTTTTTTGTTGTATCTTTTTTATATATTTTATAATTAGTATACATTTGTTTCACTGTTTTATTTTGTGTCTATAGCACCTACTATAATGAGTAAATTGATTGTAATCTGAATACATATTTTTGTTTGTTTTCTTAATAAAAACAACAACAGTATAGATTAGGATACCTAAAGGAGTTCACAATTGTTTCAATTTTGTGTCAGATGTTTTTCATAAAATGCATTATTTTTTATGAAAATACATGCAATTACAGTACTCTCTACTTACAGAACTTATCTGAGACTTGTATCTTGGCAAATCTGAGCACAACTTGAGACACAACATCTCTTCCGAAACTCCAGATGAGAAACATCTGAGAAGCAGAAGACAGTCTCCATCTGTTCAACTGAGATCTTATGAGTATTGCTTATGGTAATTAAATCATCATATAAAAACAAGAAGCATATTTTCATTTTATTAAATACTTTATGAAGTTCACAAAATATCCAGTGGTGATTTTTTTAAGTTCCCGAAAGGAAACAAAACAATAAGCAGAAAAGATTCATTAATTATAAATCCTTGAGGTCAGATAAAAATGATTGAAATAAAAATAATGCAGAAACAAACAGCTTTGCAATGTGAGAGCTGAATATTTCAGTTCAGTCCAAAGATGAAGATATTGTCTGTAGTGCCATATTTACATGCGTTTATGTGTTTTTATTTATATATGTTTATGTATGGTGTCAGGAATGAGGATGAAGATATAAAATAGCTCCCTGGTCTTCTAGTCTCTTAAGCACGAGAGCCTCTTGATTGAGATCATGGTATGAATTCTGAAACAACAATGACATTCGGTAAAGCAGCGCAACGTGACATACTGTATACGCCAACATGAGAATCAAAGCACCAACCACAGCTCAGATTGTCCATTGCAAACGGCCGCTTTATACTAACCTTCATGGATTTCATTGTCTCCTTTCCGTAATAGTGGATGGGTTGTTTCTGGTTCCTGGACTCTGGATATCCGAATCCAGCCACGTGCACAACGTCACAGTAGTTCAGTGCCACAAATACTGCCAGAATGCCAGTGGTAGGGTGCACTGGTTTCTGACGGAGAAACAGAGAACGAGCTGATCAGGTAAAGTGTGTTTAATAGTGTTTGTCCTCCTGCAGGGGGCGGCTGAAGACAGCTTTAACTCTCCTCTGAAAGAATTAAACCCCCATGAAATCTAGCTTTTAGTTCAAGAACATCTATAGCAGATTTTATTGCTTATTTGCTATACAAATATGTCTAATCAAATGATCTCAATTACTTTAGTCCCACTTGTAGATGTCTCGAAATAAGCCTGAAGTGTAACATAACCTATTGGCTGTTTAAAAAAGAAAAATAACAAGCTCTTTCACATCCTGCACAAGCTTAAATAGGAAATATGTCAACATAGGACATAAAACTGTACATTTAAACAATTTAATGAGATTTTAAACTTTGTAAAAATGTTTAACACAGACATACACTGCAATCAAAACAATGCAATAAACCATTTCATATGTATTCCCTGTAAATTATTGCCAGACATCAACTTTTAAATTGGAAACTTTCCACTTACAGTAGTAAAAGAAGGTAACGCATCTTGGTTTTTCCAACCCTGACTGTATAAGTTGCGTCAATCTCTCTCTCGTTCCAAGTCATTAGCTTTATCACATTGCTGCAGCAACTGATCTCTGCGCTCCCACACAAAACACACTCATATATCTCCTCAGAGACATCGCACATCTCAGCCTCGCTTTCCACAACACTGTCACCATTTAATCATTTACATCATTAGAAAAAGAGTTCAGAACCTTTCCAAATGTGGCTGTAAACATTATGTAACAGCACTGTTAAACACCAACAACACGTACAAATACCACGTTTCTTTAGTTTTACTACGTATGTGCTATTGAACACTGAAGAAAACCGTACTTTGACTCTTTCTGGTTGTCAAATATTAGTACAACCCAAATTACGGAAATGTTGGAATGTTGAAATGAAAAAACAAAGACTTTCAAATCACATGAGAATTCAAATCAACAGAGAAATTGTACACTTTTATCCACTAAAGCTCATTTCAAATTTGATACCTTCAGGTATCAAAAAGTTGGCACAGGGGCAACGAAGGCTTGAAAATGCAAGACATTTTGAAAAGATTCAGCTGAGAGAACATCTAGCAACTAATTAAGCTAATTGAAATCAGGTCTGTAACATGATTAGCTATAAAAGTGATGTCTCTCAGAAGTTAAGATGTGCAGAGGCTCTCAATCTGTGAAAAAGATTGTGGAATACTTTAAAAACAACGGTCCTCGATGTCAAATTGCAAAGGCTTTGTAAATCTCATAATCTACAGTGCACAACATCATGCACAGATTCAGAGAAACAGGAGAAATCTGTGTGTAAGGGACGAGTCTGAAGACCTTTGTTGGATGACTGTGGTCTTCGGGCCCTCAGACGACACTGCATCACTCATCGGCATGATTCTGTCATTGACATTACTAAATGGGCTCAGGAATACTTCCAGAAACCACTGTCGGTGAACACGATCAGACGTGCCATCTGCAGATGGAAATCACGGACGCTGTGTCCTCCGGGTTAAAGAGGAGGGAGACCTTCCAGCATGTCATCAGCGTTCAGTTCATCTCTAGCCAGCATCTCTGATGGTATGGGGGTGCATAAGTGCATAAGGTATGGGTAGCTTGCATGTTTTGCATGCTGAGAGGTATATAAAGGTTATAAAGCAACATATGCTCCCCTCTAGATGACATGTATTTCAGCAGGACAATGCAAAACCTCTTACTGTAGCTATTACAACAGCATGACTTTGTAATAGAAGAGTCCAGGTGCTGAATTGGCCTGCAGTCCAGATCTTTCACCCACAGAGAACATTTGGCCCATCATTAAACGAAAAATACGTCAAAGACAACCACGAACTCTTCAGCAGCTGGAAACCTAGATCAGGTAAGAATGGGACCAAATTCCAGAAACTCATAACCTCGATAACCACACGTCTTCAAACTGTTTTGAAAAGAAGAGGAGATGCTACACCATGATAAACATGCCCCTGTTCCAACTTGTTGAGACCTGTAGCAGGCATCAAATTTGAAATGAGCTCATCTTGAAAATAAAATTGTTAAATTTCTCAGTTTAAACATTTAAAAATAGTGGCTCATGTGATTTTAAATTATTTTAGTTTTCATTTTATTCAAAATAAAAAAAAACGTCCCAACATTTCCTGAATTTGTGTTGTAGATCTTCATAAATATATATATATATATATATATATATGTAAATACTGAACTGAATGTTGAACTCTTCACAGCCGCACAGAAGTCGTCCCAGGCAACTTCCTGCCCAAGCGCTCCAGCTCTGCAGCTGCTTCGAGTCATGCCGCCAGCTGTTCAGCCAGCCGCCAAGCCCGAGCCCCACCGCTCACACTCGGCCAGATGCCACCCACCGAAGCGACAGGGTCCCTGGCCCAAGATAGTGCTGGACCAAACACCTCTGGCATCTTCCTGATCAATGGGACAGGAAGAGGAGAGGACTACGTCCAGCTCCAGCCGGACCACCCCTCAAAAAGCCTCTGTTATGCCTCCTAGCGCCCCGTTCAGTTCCGGGTGCGGACGGCAGAGTGTTTGTGAAAAATACTGTTGTGAACATTGGGCTGTACAGACTTACTAGGATGATTAATCAAGGCTGGGTCGAACTCTATGACCTTCTGCAGGGGTTCCCTGTACAATACTTGGTCCCTCTGGGCCCCTCTTGGTGCCTAAAGCAAGTTCAAGTGTTGGTCGCTCCCCTAGCATAGACACGGTGGGATTATACTGGTTCTCCTAGCGTCTTACGATGCAGTACGAAGTGTAGTATCGATAGGGAATGTACTCAGTTACTAAATTAATCTTGGTTCCCTAAGATACGGAACGAGTACAGCGTACTTTGCCATGCTATGCGGCTGCACGACTCAGTCGTCGCTTCAGTCGAAGTAACAGGAGGAGCCTTGGCGAATGCCCGCATTATATAGCCATATGCCCTGTCCATTCTGGTGGGCTTTGACGGGCTTTCCAGCCATAGGCTGTGCAGCTCCGCTGCCACCATTGGTTTATTTGCAGCCAGTGCACAAACCAATGGTCGTGCAGTTACACATCGTTATTAAAAAAAAGGCTTCAGTATTGGAGAAAAAGGAGTTTACTCTAGTGCAGAGGGGGGCAAACTATGGCCCGCTGGCCATATACGGCCCGCTGAACACTTTCATCCGGCCCGTGAGGGAGTTTATAAAAAAAAATGCTGCATTTGAGTAACGGTTTTGGTTCAGAATTACTAATTTGATGCAATATAAGGGAAGGCCATTTGATGGCAGTATAGCACGGGGTACAGTTAGCGCCTACAGTAGAATTAGAATGCACTCGGCACGCAGTAACTCGGACGTTAATGAGTGAAAATGAGTGTGGCGAAAAAAAGAAAAGTGGACTCTGAATGTCGTGTGTTCAAGGAAGAATGGACAACAAAATACTTCTTCACCAATATCGGACAGAAGGCGGTATGTCTAATATGCCAAGAAAGTATTGCGTTTTTTAAAGACTACAACCTCAGTCGTAATTTTTCAAGCATGCATTCGAATTATGGTGTCAACCTGTCACCTGCAGAAAAGGCAAACAAGGCTTTAAAACTTGCCACAAATTAAAAAGCCCAGAAAAATACATTTACGAAACAGTGCTCTATTCAAGAATCTGTAACGAAAGCTAGTTATATAGTGGCACATAAAATTGCAAAGCACAGCAAGCCTTTTTCGGATGGGGAATTTGTGAAAGACTGTATGGTGGAGACTGCTGACATCATTTGTCCTGGTTATAAAAGTCAGTTTGAGAAAATGAGCTTATCGCGGAGAACAATTACCAGGCGCGTGGAAGTAATTGCAGAGATGCTCTCCGAACTAAAAAAAAAAGCGGACAACTTCAGTCTTTTTTCTATCGCACTTGATGAAAGTACTGACATCAAAGACACTGCTCAACTTTTGATTTTTGTCAGAGGAATAAACGAAAATTTTGCAATAACAGAAGAACTCCTCGGGATGGAATCAATGATGGGAACGACCAGGGGCGTGGATTTGTATGACAGTGTCCGTCTGCCTGGAAAAAAATAACCTGCCGTGGAGAAAGCTGACCAGCGTCACAACAGATGGATCGCCAAATCTAACCGGTAAAAACATTGGACTGCTAAAAAGGTTACAAGACAAAGTAAAAGCCGAAACCCCGAACTCAGAAGAACTTATATTTCTTTACTGCATCATACACCAGGAAGCCTTGTGTAAAAGTGTGTTGAAGCTAGAAAATTTTGTCAAAGTGGTTGTTAAGCTTGTCAACTTTATACGGGCAAGAGCGCTGAACCACCGGCAGTTCATTCATTCAGCTGCTTAACGAAACGGAGGCAGAGCACGATGACCTCTTGTACCATTCAAATGTGCGCTGGCTAAGTCTCGGTAATGTGTTTCACCGTGTCTGGGAACTAAAAGGTCAGATAGCAACGTTCCTCAATATGATTGGCAAAACTGACGACTTCCCTGAATTACAAGACACAGAATGGCTGGCTGACCTCGCGTTCGGTGTTGACACACTGAGGCATCTGAACGATCTCAATTTGAGACTTCAGGGAAAGGACGTTTTTGTGCACGAACTGTACAGCAACGTGAAAGCGTTCAAGGCCAAACTTGTACTGTTTTCCAGACAAATATCCAGCCGAGATTTCTCTCATTTTCCTACACTGACCGGAGTAAGCACACCAATAACACGGTCTCACATTGAGAGGTACAGCAGCACTTTGATCAACCTGCATGCAGAATTTTGCCGCCGCTTCACAGACTTTGCAAAAATTGAGAGTGAGAGTGATCTTTTGACAGTGAGAAAGCACTACCAAACACACAACTGGAACTCATCGACATGCAGTGTGACAGTACTTTGAAGGAGAAGTTTCAGACAGCACCAGTTAACCAGTTTTATGCCTCACTGGGTGAAAATAAAATTCCAAACATTAAAAGCATGCCCAAAGAATGCTTGTTTTATTTGGATCCACATGTGTGTGAACAAACCTACTCGGTCATGAACTACAACAAATCCCACCGCAGATCAAATTTAACAAATGACCACTTGTCAGCTATCCTGAGGATCTCAACATCAAAGATCACTCCAGACTTTGACACCCTTTCAAGGAGAGGGAACCAGGCTCATTGTTCACATTAACACACTCATAACCATGACTTGGAAAGCCAAACACTAAGCTTCTCCTTCAGTTTTTATCAGACATAGTTTAATGATGACTGATATGTACATACTAATAGCAGTGCAAATGAAATTGTCTGTTGTAAATTTGACTCAAAATAGATATTAAATGAGAATTTTTGTTTAATGTGACAAATGTTTCTGTCAGATAATATATTTTCCATGCATACCGCCTCTATAAATAAAAGTTATTTTATCAAGGATTTGGCATGCGGCCCTTCACTTGGTCTGCAAAACTTGATGTGGCCCTCTGGTCTAAAAAGTTTGCCCACCTCTGCTCTAGTGTCTTACGACGCAGTATCTCAGGGAACCGAGGTTACATTAGTAACTGAGTACATTTCCCACAATGTTTATTTACGGAGCATGGCTCAGTTTGCCTGCCTTCCGAGCACTCCGCGCTATCTCTGCATTTCTGGCTGGCGGCCAGGAGTTAACAAGGGTCCCTGTCCGCATGGTACACACTGGGTCAACCTTCTTAAGCAACCAGAGGAACATAAGAAGTGAGAATGTACATCTGATGCATGTGTGTCTGCAATCTGTTCAATCATGGCCCGACAAACACAGAAATATGTGGAAGGGTGTGCCTCCAAAGGGAAAGAGGATAGTGTGTGTCACTGCGAGAGAGAGAGAGAGAGAGAGAGAGAGAGAGAGAGAGAGAGAGAGAGAGAGAGAGGAGAGAGAGAGAGAGAGAGAGAGAGAGAGAGGAGAGAGAGAGAGAGAGAGAGAGAGGAGAGAGAGAGAGAGATAGAGAGAGAGAGTTGGGTGGGGAGGAAGTGTTCTTGTGTTCCCAGGCTGTTACCGGCACGGACCAGAAATAAACAGGCACATTTCTGATAGTAGTTATTTGGCTCTGTAATTCTCTGTGGGTTTATCAGGACACGTGGACTCTGATTCGAAAGACACAACAGATAATTGACCCTACAGACAAACCTCATGGCTCTCTTTGAATCCAAAAATTAACACATGCGAAGGAAAATTGTCTTTGCTCAGCGGAATGTTCGCCAGCTGGATTGTGATTTTATTAAAAACAGCATCATTTATGGTTTAAGTCAATCTGTAAGAATGATAGTCTGACCTTTACTACTACTGTAAGTGACGCAAACGAAAAGCAAAGACAAACGATACCATTCAAACGTTTGCAGCCAGTATGACTAATTTTGTTTATTTTTTAAAGTGAATTTAACCCTCTCAATTGATCAAAAGTGACAGCAAAGACATTCATAATGTTACAAAAATATTTCAATAAAAAAAGGTGCTGTTCTTTTTGGACTTTCTATTCATCAAAGAATCCTGAATAAATCAAATGTATCACAGTTTCCACAAAAAATATTCAACCTTGATAATAATCAGAAATGTTTATGAGTAATGAAGCTGATAATTCAGCTTTGATCACAGAAATACATTTAATTTTAATTAGTGCTGTCAAACGATTAATCACATCCAAAATAAATGGTTTGTTTACATAATATATGAGTGTGTACTGTGTATATTTATTATGTACATATAAATAAAAACACATGCATGTATATATTTAAGAAAATATGTTATGTTTGTTTATTAAATATATTTATGTTACAATTTTTTTTTTCAAATTATACACTATATTTGTGTATTTATATATACATAATACATAAACAGTATTATTAATAATAATAATAACAGCACACATACATATATTATGTAAACTAAAACTTTTATTTTGGATGCAATTAATCATGATTAATTGTTTGATAGCACTAATTTTAACATATATTCACATAGAAAACAGCTATGCAAAAGTATAATATTGCACAATCTTACTGTTTTTAATGTATTTTTATCAAATAAATGAGACTTATTTCAAAAATATAAATACGTTTATCAGTCCCAAACTTATGCATGGAATCTGTCTGCTTAAAATGTATTGACTTCCACTGCCACCTGGAAGATTTGCAACCAGAAACGTATTTGGTCTTATTTTGCATAATGCAAATATAGTGTTCCTCACACGTAGCACAGGAGACTCAGTTCTGATTTTAAGTTTAGAATATTTTGGATAAAATAATCAATCTTTAATTCAATGGAATTGGGTTTTACATATTTATAAATATTATATAAAATAATAAATATTATAATAATAAAAATGTCATTCAAATGTATACTTAAAAATCTGTATTTATTTATTTCTGCCATACAGTGTAGATAACTTTAATGTCAAGAATCCATATATGATGCATTAAAATGCAGCCTAGTTCATCAGATTTTGGAACAAAGACTCATTACAAACATTTCATAATGATCAAATATGTAAATGGAACTATACATATGCATGTCAGAAATAACACCAAAAGCAATCATATTAAATTGAACATCTGTTCTGCCAAGTAAGAGTGTTTCCATGGCTATAGGAGTGCTTATCATTCCCCGGATCCTGGCCGTGTGTGCAGATCTCACCTGTTGTCTGGGTGGTTGCAGGGGAATTTGAAGCAGCTTGCTCGCTGTCAGGCGAAGGAAATATGGGGCTAGAACACGGATCTGACTAGCCCGGGCGGGCCAGATTCGGGTGGAGGCTTCCAGAACCCTTGCCGACCTGAATCAAGCACAGCGCTTCATGATTACTGGAAACCAGGAGCATGCTGGCACATGAGGGAAAAAGGTGAAACAGACTGACCCTCTTCTCATCATACAGGATCTCTTGAGCCAGCGGAGGTCCTGCTGCTTGAAGGAACCAGGACCAGCAGGGTGTCTGGGTCATTGTGGATGCCAGGATTATGGGAGGCGGATTCAGGATAAAACAGACGTAACGTGGTCTTGTTACCCACGTCCTCCTCATAGCCTCTCACCGGGGCATCATTCAGCCTGACACAAAAAGATATGGGAGCAGTGCATAATAAGATTAAAGGTCAAATCAGATTTGGGTAGTCGAAATCACCATTGCTTCCTTCCTACATTGTATGTGTTAATGAATTCCAGTACTTGTATCTTACTAACTTTTGGTGCCAATTCCAAAAAATGTGCCTTTATGCTCTCACAAAACATGATGTGCATTTCATAGCATTTTTTGTGTTTGGCAACCGTTTGTAAGGTGAAGAAGTCTTGGATTGTTGCTTACTCAGCAGAAAAACACAACAAATACATGATTCCTATCTTCCTCTCCCCACATTACAACTATTTGTTCAATTCTCAGCCCATTTTCATATGCATCACAGTATTTCATGTCCAGAATTATGGTCAGTGACAAAAGAAATGCGAACATAAGCCAGATGTTTTGTGCTACATCTGTATGTGTTATACTACATCCAAACTGAGACAGAAAAAAGTGAATAAAAGCTTATTCATACATTTTGTTTAAAGTTATTTGTTATTAAATTAAGTATTTATTTTTCTCTCCTATACAGATTGTATAGATACAGTTTTTTTACATCGATACAACAGATACATTTTTACAATGATACAAATTGTTACATTTACTTTTCTGTCATTTGCTTTTGTTTTTGATAAGTAACTGAAGCTGTTATTATATTTAATAAAAAATAAAAACTGTGTGTAATGGAATGTTTATAGATATTGTTTTAACTCATAAATCAGGGCTGTGTAATGTGTGTGATTACAAATACTGCAATTCTAATGAGACTGTTGAAAACGTGTCAATTAAGGAATAACAGCGGAAACAAATTGGTATTGGTCATAATTTATGAATATTGATCATGCAGTGTAGTTTGTACACAATGTGTGCACTGTTGATGAGGAACAGCGGTAAAGCTTGGCAGAAATCACTCCTCATTTAGACGATTTATGAGGTGACAGGCCTGTGCAGCCAAACTGCA
>QVTF01003853.1:0-31604 GCA_003573665.1 Oxygymnocypris stewartii | reverse complement strand
CGTAAGTGGGCTTGAAATCTCTTGATTGTGTTTTTTGCTCTAAAACAGCTATTAGTGTTCCTAGAAGCTCAAATTAGTGATTCTGTGCATTGAAGCTCTAAAATAATTTGATCTGCAAAAAGCTCAAAACTGTCTTTGCATTGCAAAAACATTTAATTTCATGAGAAAGAAGCTATTCATTTATTCAAAGCTTTACTATCAAATTGCATCAATCAACTTTCTTGACTGAGAAAGATGCTTTTTAGGCATAAGTGGGCTTGAAATCTCTTGATTTGCGTTTTTTGCTCTAAAACAGCAATGTGTTCCTAGAAGCTCTAAACTAGTGATTCTGTGCATTGAAGCTCTAAAATATTTTGATCTGCAAAAAGCTCAAAATCTGTCTTTTGCATTGGCAAATAACATTAATTCATGAGAAGAAGATTATTTCATTTATTCAAGCTCCACTCTAAAATTGCATCAATCAACTTCTCTGACTGAGAAAGATGCTTTTTTAGCATAAGTGGGCTTAAAATCTCTTGATTTGCGTTTTTTGCTCTAAAACAGCAATTAGTGTTCCTAGAAGCTCTAAACTAGTGATCTGTGCATTGAAGCTCTAAAATAATTTGATCTGCAAAAAGCTCAAAATCTGTCTTTTGCATTGCAAATAACATTTAATTTCATGAGAAAGAAGCTTATTTCATTTATTCAAGCTCCACTCTCAAAATTGCATCAATCAACTTTCTCTGACTGAGAAAGATGCTTTTTAGCATAAGTGGGCTTAAATCTCTTGATTTGCGTTTTTGCTCTAAAACAGCAATTTAGTGTTCCTAGAAGCTCTAAATAGTGATTTCTGTGCATTGAAGCTCTAAAATAATTTGATCTGCAAAAAGCTCAAAATCTGTCTTTTGCATTGCAAATAACATTTAATTTCATGAGAAAGAGCTTATTTCATTTATTCAAGCTCCACTCTCAAAATTGCATCAATCAACTTTCTCTGACTGAGAAAGATGCTTTTTAGCATAAGTGGGCTTGAAATCTCTTGATTTGCGTTTTTTGCTCTAAAACAGCAATTAGTGTTCCTAGAAGCTCTAAACTAGTGATTCTGTGCATTGAAGCTCTAAAATATTTGATCTGCAAAAAGCTCAAAATTGTCTTTTGCATTGCAAATAACATATATTTCATTATTCAAGACTCTAAAAGCATCAATCTGTCTTTTGCATTGCAAACAACATTTATTTCATGAGAAAGGAGCTTATTTCATTTATTCAAGCTTTACTCTCAAAATTGCATCAATCAACTTTCTCTGACTGAGAAAGATGCTTTTTAGCATAAGTGGGCTTGAAATCTCTTGATTTGCGTTTTTGCTCTAAACAGCAATTAGTGTTCCTAGAAGCTCTAAATTAGTGATTCTGTGCATTGAAGCTCTAAAATATTTTGATCTGCAAAAAGCTCAAATCTGTTTTGCATTGCAAATAACAGAATTTATGAGAAAGAGCTTATTTCATTTATTCAAGCTTTACTCTCAAAATTGCATCAATCAACTTTCTCTGACTGAGAAAGATGCTTTTTAGCATAAGTGGGCTTGAAATCTCTTGATTTGCGTTTTTTGCTCTAAAACAGCAATTAGTGTTCCTAGAAGCTCTAAATAGTGATTCTGTGCATTGAAGCTCTAAAATATTTGATCTGCAAAAAAGCTCAAAATCTGTCTTTTGCATTGCAAATAACATTTAATTTCATGAGAAAGAAGCTTATTTCATTTATTCAAGCTCCACTCTCAAAATTGCATCAATCAACTTTCTCTGACTGAGAAAGATGCTTTTTAGCATAAGTGGGCTTAAAATCTCTTGATTTGCGTTTTTGCTCTAAAACAGCAATTAGTGTTCCTATAAGCTCTAAACTAGTGATTCTGTGCATTGAAGCTCTAAAATAATTTGATCTGCAAAAAGCTCAAAATCTGTCTTTTGCATTGCAAATAACATTTAATTTCATGAGAAAGAGCTTATTTCATTTATTCAAGCACTCTCAAAATTGCATCAATCAACTTTCTCTGACTGAGAAAGATGCTTTTTAGCATAAGTGGGCTTGAAATCTCTTGATTTGCGTTTTTTTGCTCTAAAACAGCAATTAGTGTTCCTAGAAGCTCTAAATAGTGATTCTGTGCATTGAAGCTCTAAAATATTTTGATTGCAAAAAGCTCAAAATCTGTCTTTTGCATCAAATAACATTTAATTCATGAAAGAAGCAAAAGCTCCACTCTCAAATTGCATCATGTCTTTTGCATTGCAAAAACATTTAATTTCATGAGAAAGGAGCTTATTTCATTTATTCAAGCTTTACTCTCAAAATTGCATCAATCAACTTTCTCTGACTGAGAAAGATGCTTTTTAGCATAAGTGGGCTTGAAATCTCTTGATTTGCGTTTTTTGCTCTAAAACAGCAATTAGTGTTCCTAGAAGCTCTAAACTAGTGATTCTGTGCATTGAAGCTCTAAAATAATTTGATCTGCAAAAAGCTCAAATCTGTCTTTTGCATTGCAAATAACATTTAATTTCTGAGAAAGAAGCTTATTTCATTTATTCAAGCTCCACTCTCAAAATTGCATCAATCAACTTTCTCTGACTGAGAAAGATGCTTTTTAGCATAAGTGGGCTTAAAATCTCTTGATTTGCGTTTTTTGCTCTAAAACAGCTATTAGTGTTCCTAGAAGCTCTAAACTAGTGATTCTGTGCATTGAAGCTCTAAAATATTTTGATCTGCAAAAAGCTCAAAATCTGTCTTTTGCATTGCAAATAACATTTAATTTCATGAGAAAGAAGCTTATTTCATTTATTCAAGCTTTACTCTCAAAATTGCATCAATCAACTTTCTCTGACTGAGAAAGATGCTTTTTAGCATAAGTGGGCTTGAAATCTCTTGATTTGCGTTTTTTGCTCTAAAACAGCAATTAGTGTTCCTAGAAGCTCTAAACTAGTGATTCTGTGCATTGAAGCTCTAAAATATTTTGATCTGCAAAAAGCTCAAAATCTGTCTTTTGCATGCAAATAACATTTAATTTCATGAAAGAAGCTTAAATTTTCAAGCTCCACTCTCAAAATGCATCAATCTGTCTTTTGCATTGCAAACAACATTTAATTTCATGAGAAAGAGCTTATTTCATTTATTCAAGCTTTACTCTCAAAATTGCATCAATCAACTTTCTCTGACTGAGAAAGATGCTTTTTAGCATAAGTGGGCTTGAAATCTCTTGATTTGCGTTTTTTGCTCTAAAACAGCATTAGTGTTCCTAGAAGCTCTAAACTAGTGATTCTGTGCATTGAAGCTCTAAAATAATTTGATCTGCAAAAAGCTCAAAATCTGTCTTTTGCATTGCAAATAACATTTAATTTCATGAGAAAGAAGCTTATTTCATTTATTCAAGCTTTACTCTCAAAATTGCATCAATCAACTTTCTCTGACTGAGAAAGATGCTTTTTAGCATAAGTGGGCTTGAAATCTCTTGATTTGCTTTTTTGCTCTAAAACAGCAATTAGTGTTCCTAGAAGCTCTAAACTAGTGATTGTGTGCATTGAAGCTCTAAAATAATTTGATCTGCAAAAATCTCAAAATCTGTCTTTTGCATTGCAAATAACATTTAATTTCATGAGAAAGAAGCTTATTTCATTTATTCAAGCTTTACTCTCAAAATTGCATCAATCAACTTTCTCTGACTGAGAAAGATGCTTTTAGCATAAGTGGGCTTGAAATCTCTTGATTTGCTTTTTTGCTCTAAAACAGCAATTAGTGTTCCTAGAAGCTCTAAACTAGTGATTCTGTGCATTGAAGCTCTAAAATAATTTGATCTGCAAAAAGCTCAAAATCTGTCTTTTGCATTGCAAATAACATTTAATTTCATGAGAAAAGAAGCTTATTTCATTTATTCAAGCTACTCTCAAAATTGCATCAATCAACTTTCTCTGACTGAGAAAGATGCTTTTTAGCATAAGTGGGCTTAAAATCTCTTGATTTGCGTTTTGCTCTAAAACAGCAATTAGTGTTCCTAGAAGCTCTAAACTAGTGATTCTGTGCATTGAAGCTCTAAAATAATTGATCTGCAAAAAGCTCAAATCTGTCTTTGCATTGCAAATACATTTAATTTATGAGAAAGAGCTTATTTCATTTATTCAAGCTTTACTCTCAAAATTGCATCAATCAACTTTCTCTGACTGAGAAAGATGCTTTTAGCATAAGTGGGCTTGAAATCTCTTGATTTGTTTTTTGCTCTAAAACAGCAATTAGTGTTCCTAGAAGCTCTAAACTAGTGATTCTGTGCATTGAAGCTCTAAAATATTTGATCTGCAAAAAGCTCAAAATCTGTCTTTTGCATTGCAAAAACATTTAATTTCATGAGAAAGAGCTTATTTCATTTATTCAAGCTTTACTCTCAAAATTGCATCAATCAACTTTCTCTGACTGAGAAAGATGCTTTTTAGCATAAGTGGGCTTGAAATCTCTTGATTTGTGTTTTTTGCTCTAAAACAGCAATTAGTGTTCCTAGAAGCTCTAAACTAGTGATTCTGTGCATTGAAGCTCTAAAATAATTTGATCTGCAAAAAGCTCAAAATCTGTCTTTTGCATTGCAAATACATTTAATTTCATGAGAAAGAAGCTTATTTCATTTATTCAAGCTTTACTCTCAAAATTGCATCAATCAACTTTCTCTGACTGAGAAAGATGCTTTTTAGCATAAGTGGGCTTTTGAAATCTCTTGATTTGCGTTTTTTGCTCTAAAACAGCAATTAGTGTTCCTAGAAGCTCTAAACTAGTGATTCTGTGCATTGAAGCTCTAAAATATTTGATCTGCAAAAAGCTCAAATCTGTCTTTGCATTGCAAATAACATTTAATTTCATGAGAAAGAAGCTTATTTCATTTATTCAAGCTTTACTCTCAAAATTGCATCAATCAACTTTCTCTGACTGAGAAAGATGCTTTTTAGCATAAGTGGGCTTAAAATCTCTTGATTTGCGTTTTTTGCTCTAAAACAGCAATTAGTGTTCCTAGAAGCTCTAAACTAGTGATTCTGTGCATTGAAGCTCTAAAATAATTTGATCTGCAAAAAGCTCAAAATCTGTCTTTTGCATTGCAAATAACATTTAATTTCATGAGAAAGAGCTTATTTCATTTATTCAAGCTTTACTCTCAAAATTGCATCAATCAACTTTCTCTGACTGAGAAAGATGCTTTTTAGCATAAGTGGGCTTGAAATCTCTTGATTTGCGTTTTTTGCTCTAAAACAGCAATTAGTGTTCCTAGAAGCTCTAAACTAGTGATTCTGTGCATTGAAGCTCTAAAATAATTTGATCTGCAAAAAGCTCAAATCTGTCTTTTGCATTGCAAATAACATTTAATTTCATGAGAAAGAAGCTTATTTCATTTATTCAAGCTACTCTCAAAATTGCATCAATCAACTTTCTCTGACTGAGAAAGATGCTTTTTAGCATAAGTGGGCTTGAAATCTCTTGATTTGCGTTTTTTGCTCTAAAACAGCAATTAGTGTTCCTAGAAGCTCTAAACTAGTGATTCTGTGCATTGAAGCTCTAAAAATTTTGATCTGCAAAAAGCTCAAAATCTGTCTTTTGCATTGCAAATAACATTTAATTTCATGAGAAAGAAGCTTATTTCATTTATTCAAGCTCCACTCTCAAAATTGCATCAATCTGTCTTTTGCATTGCAAACAACATTTAATTTCATGAGAAAGGAGCTTATTTCATTTATTCAAGCTTTACTCTCAAAATTGCATCAATCAACTTTCTCTGACTGAGAAAGATGCTTTTTAGCATAAGTGGGCTTGAAATCTCTTGATTTGCGTTTTTTGCTCTAAAACAGCAATTAGTGTTCCTAGAAGCTCTAAACTAGTGATTCTGTGCATTGAAGCTCTAAAATATTTGATCTGCAAAAAGCTCAAAATCTGTCTTTTGCATTGCAAATAACATTTAATTTCATGAGAAAGAAGCTTATTTCATTTATTCAAGCTTTACTCTCAAAATTGCATCAATCAACTTTCTCTGACTGAGAAAGATGCTTTTTAGCATAAGTGGGCTTGAAATCTCTTGATTTGCTTTTTTGCTCTAAAACAGCAATTAGTGTTCCTAGAAGCTCTAAACTAGTGATTGTGTGCATTGAAGCTCTAAAATAATTTGATCTGCAAAAATCTCAAAATCTGTCTTTTGCATTGCAAATAACATTTAATTTCATGAGAAAGAAGCTTATTTCATTTATTCAAGCTTTACTCTCAAAATTGCATCAATCAACTTTCTCTGACTGAGAAAGATGCTTTTTAGCATAAGTGGGCTTGAAATCTCTTGATTTGCTTTTTTGCTCTAAAACAGCAATTAGTGTTCCTAGAAGCTCTAAACTAGTGATTCTGTGCATTGAAGCTCTAAAATAATTTGATCTGCAAAAAGCTCAAATCTGTCTTTGCATTGCAAATAACATTTAATTTCATGAGAAAGAAGCTTATTTCATTTATTCAAGCTACTCTCAAAATTGCATCAATCAACTTTCTCTGACTGAGAAAGATGCTTTTTAGCATAAGTGGGCTTAAAATCTCTTGATTTGCGTTTTTGCTCTAAAACAGCAATTAGTGTTCCTAGAACTCTAAACTAGTGATTCTGTGCATTGAAGCTCTAAAATAATTTGATCTGCAAAAAGCTCAAATCTGTCTTTGCATTGCAAATACATTTAATTTCATGAGAAAGAAGCTTATTTCATTTATTCAAGCTTTACTCTCAAAATTGCATCAATCAACTTTCTCTGACTGAGAAAGATGCTTTTTAGCATAAGTGGGCTTGAAATCTCTTGATTTGTTTTTTGCTCTAAAACAGCTATTAGTGTTCCTAGAAGCTCTAAACTAGTGATTCTGTGCATTGAAGCTCTAAAATAATTTGATCTGCAAAAAAGCTCAAAATCTGTCTTTTGCATTGCAAATAACATTTAATTTCATGAGAAAGAAGCTTATTTCATTTATTCAAGCTACTCTCAAAATTGCATCAATCAACTTTCTCTGACTGAGAAAGATGCTTTTTAGCATAAGTGGGCTTGAAATCTCTTGATTTGCTTTTTTGCTCTAAAACAGCAATTAGTGTTCCTAGAAGCTCTAAACTAGTGATTCTGTGCATTGAAGCTCTAAAATAATTTGATCTGCAAAAAAGCTCAAATCTGTCTTTGCATTGCAAAAACATTTAATTTCATGAGAAAGAGCTTATTTCATTTATTCAAGCTTTACTCTCAAAATTGCATCAATCAACTTTCTCTGACTGAGAAAGATGCTTTTTAGCATAAGTGGGCTTGAAATCTCTTGATTTGTGTTTTTTGCTCTAAAACAGCAATTAGTGTTCCTAGAAGCTCTAAATTAGTGATTCTGTGCATTGAAGCTCTAAAATATTTGATCTGCAAAAAAGCTCAAAATCTGTTTTGCATTGCAAATAACATTTAATTTCATGAGAAAGAAGCTTATTTCATTTATTCAAGCTACTCTCAAAATTGCATCAATCAACTTTCTCTGACTGAGAAAGATGCTTTTTAGCATAAGTGGGCTTGAAATCTCTTGATTTGCGTTTTTTGCTCTAAAACAGCAATTAGTGTTCCTAGAAGCTCTAAACTAGTGATTCTGTGCATTGAAGCTCTAAAATAATTTGATCTGCAAAAAGCTCAAAATCTGTCTTTTGCATTGCAAATAACATTTAATTTCATGAGAAAGAAGCTTATTTCATTTATTCAAGCTTTACTCTCAAAATTGCATCAATCAACTTTCTCTGACTGAGAAAGATGCTTTTTAGCATAAGTGGGCTTGAAATCTCTTGATTTGCGTTTTTTGCTCTAAAACAGCAATTAGTGTTCCTAGAAGCTCTAAATTAGTGATTCTGTGCATTGAAGCTAAAATATTTGATCTGCAAAAAGCTCAAAATCTGTCTTTTGCATTGCAAATAACATTAATTTCATGAGAAAAAGCTTATTTCATTTATTCAAGCTCCACTCTCAAAATTGCATCAATCTGTCTTTTGCATTGCAAACAACATTTAATTTCATGAGAAAGGAGCTTATTTCATTTATTCAAGCTTTACTCTCAAAATTGCATCAATCAACTTTCTCTGACTGAGAAAGATGCTTTTTAGCATAAGTGGGCTTGAAATCTCTTGATTTGCGTTTTTTGCTCTAAAACAGCAATTAGTGTTCCTAGAAGCTCTAAACTAGTGATTCTGTGCATTGAAGCTCTAAAATAATTTGATCTGCAAAAAGCTCAAAATCTGTCTTTTGCATTGCAAATAACATTTAATTTCATGAGAAAGAAGCTTATTTCATTTATTCAAGCTTTACTCTCAAAATTGCATCAATCAACTTTCTCTGACTGAGAAAGATGCTTTTTAGCATAAGTGGGCTTAAAATCTCTTGATTTGCGTTTTTTGCTCTAAAACAGCAATTAGTGTTCCTAGAAGCTCTAAACTAGTGATTCTGTGCATTGAAGCTCTAAAATATTTGATCTGCAAAAAGCTCAAAATCTGTCTTTGCATTGCAAATAACATTTAATTTCATGAGAAAGAAGCTTATTTCATTTATTCAAGCTTTACTCTCAAAATTGCATCAATCAACTTTCTCTGACTGAGAAAGATGCTTTTTAGCATAAGTGGGCTTGAAATCTCTTGATTTGCGTTTTTTGCTCTAAAACAGCAATTAGTGTTCCTAGAAGCTCTAAACTAGTGATTCTGTGCATTGAAGCTAAAAAATTTGATCTGCAAAAAGCTCAAATCTGTTTTGCATTGCAAAAACATTTAATTTCATGAGAAAGAAGCTTATTTCATTTATTCAAGCTACTCTCAAAATTGCATCAATCAACTTTCTCTGACTGAGAAAGATGCTTTTTAGCATAAGTGGGCTTGAAATCTCTTGATTTGCGTTTTTGCTCTAAAACAGCAATTAGTGTTCCTAGAAGCTCTAAACTAGTGATTCTGTGCATTGAAGCTCTAAAATATTTGATCTGCAAAAAGCTCAAAATCTGTTTTGCATTGCAAATAACATTTAATTTCATGAGAAAGAAGCATTTCATTATTCAAGCTACTCTCAAAATTGCATCAATCAACTTTCTCTGACTGAGAAAGATGCTTTTTAGCATAAGTGGGCTTAAAATCTCTTGATTTGCGTTTTTTGCTCTAAAACAGCAATTAGTGTTCCTAGAAGCTCTAAACTAGTGATTCTGTGCATTGAAGCTCTAAAATAATTTGATCTGCAAAAAGCTCAAAATCTGTCTTTTGCATTGCAAAAACATTTAATTTCATGAGAAAGAGCTTATTTCATTTATTCAAGCTTTACTCTCAAAATTGCATCAATCAACTTTCTCTGACTGAGAAAGATGCTTTTTAGCATAAGTGGGCTTAAATCTCTTGATTTGCGTTTTTTGCTCTAAAACAGCAATTAGTGTTCCTAGAAGCTCTAAACTAGTGATTCTGTGCATTGAAGCTCTAAAATAATTTGATCTGCAAAAAGCTCAAAATCTGTCTTTTGCATTGCAAATACATTTAATTTCATGAGAAAGAGCTTATTTCATTTATTCAAGCTTTACTCTCAAAATTGCATCAATCAACTTTCTCTGACTGAGAAAGATGCTTTTTAGCATAAGTGGGCTTGAAATCTCTTGATTTGCGTTTTTGCTCTAAAACAGCAATTAGTGTTCCTAGAAGCTCTAAACTAGTGATTCTGTGCATTGAAGCTCTAAAATATTTGATCTGCAAAAAAGCTCAAAATCTGTCTTTGCATTGCAAATAACATTTAATTTCATGAGAAAGAAGCTTATTTCATTATTCAAGCTACTCTCAAAATTGCATCAATCAACTTTCTCTGACTGAGAAAGATGCTTTTTAGCATAAGTGGGCTTGAAATCTCTTGATTTGCGTTTTTTGCTCTAAAACAGCAATTAGTGTTCCTAGAAGCTCTAAACTAGTGATTCTGTGCATTGAAGCTCTAAAATATTTGATCTGCAAAAAGCTCAAAATCTGTCTTTGCATTGCAAATAACATTAATTTCATGAGAAGAGCTTATTTCATTTATTCAAGCTCCACTCTCAAAATTGATCAATCTGTCTTTTGCATTGCAAACAACATTTAATTTCATGAGAAAGGAGCTTATTTCATTTATTCAAGCTTTACTCTCAAAATTGCATCAATCAACTTTCTCTGACTGAGAAAGATGCTTTTTAGCATAAGTGGGCTTGAAATCTCTTGATTTGCGTTTTTTGCTCTAAAACAGCTATTAGTGTTCCTAGAAGCTCTAAACTAGTGATTCTGTGCATTGAAGCTCTAAAATAATTTGATCTGCAAAAAGCTCAAAATCTGTCTTTTGCATTGCAAATAACATTTAATTTCATGAGAAAGAAGCTTATTTCATTTATTCAAGCTTTACTCTCAAAATTGCATCAATCAACTTTCTCTGACTGAGAAAGATGCTTTTTAGCATAAGTGGGCTTGAAATCTCTTGATTTGCTTTTTTGCTCTAAAACAGCAATTAGTGTTCCTAGAAGCTCTAAACTAGTGATTCTGTGCATTGAAGCTCTAAAATAATTGATCATCTAAAAGCTCAAAATCTGTCTTTGCATTGCAAATAACATTTAATTTCATGAGAAAGAAGCTTATTTCATTTATTCAAGCTTTACTCTCAAAATTGCATCAATCAACTTTCTCTGACTGAGAAAGATGCTTTTTAGCATAAGTGGGCTTGAAATCTCTTGATTTGCGTTTTTTGCTCTAAAACAGCAATTAGTGTTCCTAGAAGCTCTAAACTAGTGATTCTGTGCATTGAAGCTCTAAAATAATTTGATCTGCAAAAAGCTCAAAATCTGTCTTTTGCATTGCAAATAACATTTAATTTCATGAGAAAGAAGCTTATTTCATTTATTCAAGCTTTACTCTCAAAATTGCATCAATCAACTTTCTCTGACTGAGAAAGATGCTTTTTAGCATAAGTGGGCTTAAAATCTCTTGATTTGCGTTTTTGCTCTAAAACAGCAATTAGTGTTCCTAGAAGCTCTAAACTAGTGATTCTGTGCATTGAAGCTCTAAAATAATTTGATCTGCAAAAAAGCTCAAAATCTGTCTTTTGCATTGCAAATAACATTTAATTTCATGAGAAAGAAGCTTATTTCATTTATTCAAGCTTTACTCTCAAAATTGCATCAATCAACTTTCTCTGACTGAGAAAGATGCTTTTTAGCATAAGTGGGCTTGAAATCTCTTGATTTGTGTTTTTTGCTCTAAAACAGCAATTAGTGTTCCTAGAAGCTCTAAATTAGTGATTCTGTGCATTGAAGCTCTAAAATAATTTGATCTGCAAAAAGCTCAAAATCTGTTTTGCATTGCAAATAACATTTAATTTCATGAGAAAGAAGCTTATTTCATTTATTCAAGCTACTCTCAAAATTGCATCAATCAACTTTCTCTGACTGAGAAAGATGCTTTTTAGCATAAGTGGGCTTAAAATCTCTTGATTTGCTTTTTTGCTCTAAAACAGCAATTAGTGTTCCTAGAAGCTCTAAACTAGTGATTCTGTGCATTGAAGCTCTAAAATATTTGATCTGCAAAAAAGCTCAAAATCTGTCTTTTGCATTGCAAACAACATTTAATTTCATGAGAAAGGAGCTTATTTCATTTATTCAAGCTTTACTCTCAAAATTGCATCAATCAACTTTCTCTGACTGAGAAAGATGCTTTTTAGCATAAGTGGGCTTGAAATCTCTTGATTTGTGTTTTTTGCTCTAAAACAGCAATTAGTGTTCCTAGAAGCTCTAAACTAGTGATTCTGTGCATTGAAGCTCTAAAATAATTTGATCTGCAAAAAGCTCAAAATCTGTCTTTTGCATTGCAAATAACATTTAATTTCATGAGAAAGAAGCTTATTTCATTTATTCAAGCTTTACTCTCAAAATTGCATCAATCAACTTTCTCTGACTGAGAAAGATGCTTTTTAGCATAAGTGGGCTTAAAATCTCTTGATTTGCGTTTTTTGCTCTAAAACAGCAATTAGTGTTCCTAGAAGCTCTAAACTAGTGATTCTGTGCATTGAAGCTCTAAAATAATTTGATCTGCAAAAAGCTCAAAATCTGTCTTTTGCATTGCAAATAACATTTAATTTCATGAGAAAGAAGCTTATTTCATTTATTCAAGCTTTACTCTCAAAATTGCATCAATCAACTTTCTCTGACTGAGAAAGATGCTTTTTAGCATAAGTGGGCTTGAAATCTCTTGATTTGCGTTTTTTGCTCTAAAACAGCAATTAGTGTTCCTAGAAGCTCTAAACTAGTGATTCTGTGCATTGAAGCTCTAAAATATTTGATCTGCAAAAAGCTCAAAATCTGTCTTTGCTTGCCATTAAGCATTTCAATTCAAATCATTGCATAATCTGTTTGCATTGCAAACTTAATTTCATGAGAAAGGAGCTTATTTCATTTATTCAAGCTTTACTCTCAAAATTGCATCAATCAACTTTCTCTGACTGAGAAAGATGCTTTTTAGCATAAGTGGGCTTGAAATCTCTTGATTTGCGTTTTTTGCTCTAAAACAGCTATTAGTGTTCCTAGAAGCTCTAAACTAGTGATTCTGTGCATTGAAGCTCAAATAATTTGATCTGCAAAAAGCTCAAATCTGTCTTTTGCATTGCAAATAACATTTAATTTCATGAGAAAGAAAGCATTTCATCTATTCAAGCTCCACTCTCAAAATTGCATCAATCAACTTTCTCTGACTGAGAAAAATGCTTTTAAGCATAAATGGGCTTAAAATCTTTTAAAATGCGTTTTTTGCTCTTAAAACAACAATTAGTTTTCCTAGAAGCTCTAAACTAGTGATTCTGTGCATTGAAGCTCTAAAATATTTTGATCTGCAAAAAAGCTCAAAATCTGTCTTTTGCATTGCAAATAACATTTAATTTCATGAGAAAGAAGCTTATTTCATTTATTCAAGCTTTACTCTCAAAATTGCATCAATCAACTTTCTCTGACTGAGAAAGATGCTTTTTAGCATAAGTGGGCTTGAAATCTCTTGATTTGTGTTTTTTTGCTCTAAAACAGCTATTAGTTTTCCTAGAAGCTCTAAATTAGTGATTCTGTGCACTGAAGCTCTAAAATAATTTGATCTGCAAAAAGCTCAAAATCTGTCTTTTGCATTGCAAATAACATTTAATTTCATGAGAAAGAAGCTTATTTCATTTATCAAGACTCTCAAAAGCATCAATCTGTCTTTTGCATTGCAAAAACATTTAATTTCATGAGAAAGAAGCTTATTTCATTTATTCAAGCTTTACTCTCAAAATTGCATCAATCAACTTTCTCTGACTGAGAAAGATGCTTTTTAGCATAAGTGGGCTTGAAATCTCTTGATTTGCGTTTTTTGCTCTAAAACAGCAATTAGTGTTCCTAGAAGCTCTAAACTAGTGATTCTGTGCATTGAAGCTCTAAAATAATTTGATCTGCAAAAAAGCTCAAAATCTGTCTTTGCATTGCAAATAACATTTAATTTCATGAGAAAGAAGCTTATTTCATTTATTCAAGCTCCACTCTCAAAATTGCATCAATCAACTTTCTCTGACTGAGAAAGATGCTTTTTAGCATAAGTGGGCTTAAAATCTCTTGATTTGCGTTTTTTGCTCTAAAACAGCAATTAGTGTTCCTAGAAGCTCTAAACTAGTGATTCTGTGCATTGAAGCTCTAAAATAATTTGATCTGCAAAAAAGCTCAAAATCTGTCTTTGCATTGCAAATAACATTTAATTTCATGAGAAAGAAGCTTATTTCATTTATTCAAGCTTTACTCTCAAAATTGCATCAATCAACTTTCTCTGACTGAGAAAGATGCTTTTTAGCATAAGTGGGCTTAAAATCTCTTGATTTGCGTTTTTTGCTCTAAAACAGCAATTAGTGTTCCTAGAAGCTCTAAACTAGTGATTCTGTGCATTGAAGCTCTAAAATATTTGATCTGCAAAAAAGCTCAAATCTGTCTTGCATTGCAAATACATTTAATTTCATGAGAAAGAAGCTTATTTCATTTATTCAAGCTTTACTCTCAAAATTGCATCAATCAACTTTCTCTGACTGAGAAAGATGCTTTTTAGCATAAGTGGGCTTAAAATCTCTTGATTTGCGTTTTTTGCTCTAAAACAGCAATTAGTGTTCCTAGAAGCTCTAAACTAGTGATTCTGTGCATTGAAGCTCTAAAATAATTTGATCTGCAAAAAGCTCAAAATCTGTCTTTTGCATTGCAAATAACATTTAATTTCATGAGAAAGAGCTTATTTCATTTATTCAAGCTTTACTCTCAAAATTGCATCAATCAACTTTCTCTGACTGAGAAAGATGCTTTTTAGCATAAGTGGGCTTGAAATCTCTTGATTTGCGTTTTTTGCTCTAAAACAGCAATTAGTGTTCCTAGAAGCTCTAAACTAGTGATTCTGTGCATTGAAGCTCTAAAATATTTGATCTGCAAAAAGCTCAAAATCTGTCTTTGCATTGCAAAAACATTTAATTTCATGAGAAAGAGCTTATTTTATTCAAGCTTTACTCTCAAAATTGCATCAATCAACTTTCTCTGACTGAGAAAGATGCTTTTTAGCATAAGTGGGCTTAAAATCTCTTGATTTGCGTTTTTGCTCTAAAACAGCAATTAGTGTTCCTAGAAGCTCTAAACTAGTGATTCTGTGCATTGAAGCTCTAAAATAATTTGATCTGCAAAAAGCTCAAATCTGTCTTTGCATTGCAAATAACATTTAATTTCATGAGAAAGAGCTTATTTCATTTATTCAAGCTTTACTCTCAAAATTGCATCAATCAACTTTCTCTGACTGAGAAAGATGCTTTTTAGCATAAGTGGGCTTGAAATCTCTTGATTTGCGTTTTTTGCTCTAAAACAGCAATTAGTGTTCCTAGAAGCTCTAAACTAGTGATTCTGTGCATTGAAGCTCTAAAATATTTGATCTGCAAAAAGCTCAAAATCTGTCTTTTGCATTGCAAATAACATTTAATTTCATGAGAAAGAAGCTTATTTCATTTATTCAAGCTTTACTCTCAAAATTGCATCAATCAACTTTCTCTGACTGAGAAAGATGCTTTTTAGCATAAGTGGGCTTGAAATCTCTTGATTTGTGTTTTTTGCTCTAAAACAGCAATTAGTGTTCCTAGAAGCTCTAAACTAGTGATTCTGTGCATTGAAGCTCTAAAATATTTGATCTGCAAAAAGCTCAAAATCTGTCTTTTGCATTGCAAATAACATTTAATTTCATGAGAAAGAAGCTTATTTCATTTATTCAAGCTTTACTCTCAAAATTGCATCAATCAACTTTCTCTGACTGAGAAAGATGCTTTTTAGCATAAGTGGGCTTGAAATCTCTTGATTTGCGTTTTTTGCTCTAAAACAGCAATTAGTGTTCCTAGAAGCTCTAAACTAGTGATTCTGTGCATTGAAGCTCTAAAATATTTGATCTGCAAAAAGCTCAAATCTGTCTTTTGCATTGCAAATAACATTTAATTTCATGAGAAAGAAGCTTATTTCATTTATTCAAGCTTTACTCTCAAAATTGCATCAATCAACTTTCTCTGACTGAGAAAGATGCTTTTTAGCATAAGTGGGCTTGAAATCTCTTGATTTGCGTTTTTTGCTCTAAAACAGATTAGTGTTCCTAGAAGCTCTAAACTAGTGATTTGTGCATTGAAGCTCTAAAATATTTGATCTGAAAAAGCTCAAAATCTGTCTTTTGCATTGCAAATAACATTAATTTCTAAGAAGCTTATTTCATTTTTCAAGCTCTCAAAATTGCTCAATCTGTCTTTTGCATTGCAAACAACATTTAATTTCATGAGAAAGGGCTTATTTCATTTATTCAAGCTTTACTCTCAAAATTGCATCAATCAACTTTCTCTGACTGAGAAAGATGCTTTTTAGCATAAGTGGGCTTGAAATCTCTTGATTTGCGTTTTTTGCTCTAAAGCAATTAGTGTTCCTAGAAGCTCTAAACTAGTGATTCTGTGCATTGAAGCTCTAAAATAATTTGATCTGCAAAAAGCTCAAAATCTGTCTTTGCATTGCAAAATAACATTTAATTTCATGAGAAAGAAGCTTATTTCATTATTCAAGCTACTCTCAAAATTGCATCAATCAACTTTCTCTGACTGAGAAAGATGCTTTTTAGCATAAGTGGGCTTAAAATCTCTTGATTTGCGTTTTTTGCTCTAAAACAGCAATTAGTGTTCCTAGAAGCTCTAAACTAGTGATTCTGTGCATTGAAGCTCTAAAAATTTGATCTGCAAAAAGCTCAAAATCTGTCTTTTGCATTGCAAATAACATTTAATTTCATGAAAGAAAGCTTATTTCATTTATTCAAGCTTTACTCTCAAAATTGCATCAATCAACTTTCTCTGACTGAGAAAGATGCTTTTTAGCATAAGTGGGCTTAAAATCTCTTGATTTGCGTTTTTTGCTCTAAAACAGCAATTAGTGTTCCTAGAAGCTCTAAACTAGTGATTCTGTGCATTGAAGCTCTAAAATAATTTGATCTGCAAAAAGCTCAAAATCTGTCTTTTGCATTGCAAATAACATTTAATTTCATGAGAAAGAAGCTTATTTCATTTATTCAAGCTTTACTCTCAAAATTGCATCAATCAACTTTCTCTGACTGAGAAAGATGCTTTTTAGCATAAGTGGGCTTGAAATCTCTTGATTTGCGTTTTTTGCTCTAAAACAGCAATTAGTGTTCCTAGAAGCTCTAAACTAGTGATTCTGTGCATTGAAGCTCTAAAATAATTTGATCTGCAAAAAGCTCAAATCTGTCTTTTGCATTGCAAATAACATTTAATTTCATGAGAAAGAAGCTTATTTCATTTATTCAAGCTTTACTCTCAAAATTGCATCAATCAACTTTCTCTGACTGAGAAAGATGCTTTTTAGCATAAGTGGGCTTGAAATCTCTTGATTTGCGTTTTTGCTCTAAAACAGCAATTAGTGTTCCTAGAAGCTCTAAACTAGTGATTCTGTGCATTGAAGCTCTAAAATATTTGATCTGCAAAAAGCTCAAATCTGTCTTTGCATTGCAAATAACATTTAATTTCATGAGAAAGAAGCTTATTTCATTTATTCAAGCTTTACTCTCAAAATTGCATCAATCAACTTTCTCTGACTGAGAAAGATGCTTTTTAGCATAAGTGGGCTTGAAATCTCTTGATTTGCGTTTTTTGCTCTAAAACAGCAATTAGTGTTCCTAGAAGCTCTAAACTAGTGATTCTGTGCATTGAAGCTCTAAAATAATTTGATCTGCAAAAAAGCTCAAAATCTGTCTTTTGCATTGCAAATAACATTTAATTTCATGAGAAAGAAGCTTATTTCATTTATTCAAGCTTTACTCTCAAAATTGCATCAATCAACTTTCTCTGACTGAGAAAGATGCTTTTTAGCATAAGTGGGCTTGAAATCTCTTGATTTGCGTTTTTTTTGCTCTAAAACAGCTATTAGTGTTCCTAGAAGCTCTAAACTAGTGATTCTGTGCATTGAAGCTCTAAAATATTTGATCTAAGCTCAAAAAGTCTGCATTGCATCTAGTCATTGTCAAATTGCATCAATCTGTCTTTTGCATTGCAAACAACATTTAATTTCATGAGAAAGAGCTTATTTCATTTATTCAAGCTTTACTCTCAAAATTGCATCAATCAACTTTCTCTGACTGAGAAAGATGCTTTTTAGCATAAGTGGGCTTGAAATCTCTTGATTTGCGTTTTTTGCTCTAAAACAGCAATTAGTGTTCCTAGAAGCTCTAAACTAGTGATTCTGTGCATTGAAGCTCTAAAATATTTGATCTGCAAAAAAGCTCAAAATCTGTCTTTTGCATTGCAAAAACATTTAATTTCATGAGAAAGAAGCTTATTTCATTTATTCAAGCTACTCTCAAAATTGCATCAATCAACTTTCTCTGACTGAGAAAGATGCTTTTTAGCATAAGTGGGCTTAAAATCTCTTGATTTGCGTTTTTTGCTCTAAAACAGCAATTAGTGTTCCTAGAAGCTCTAAACTAGTGATTCTGTGCATTGAAGCTCTAAAAAATTTGATCTGCAAAAAGCTCAAAATCTGTCTTTTGCATTGCAAATAACATTTAATTTCATGAGAAAGAAGCTTATTTCATTTATTCAAGCTTTACTCTCAAAATTGCATCAATCAACTTTCTCTGACTGAGAAAGATGCTTTTTAGCATAAGTGGGCTTAAAATCTCTTGATTTGCGTTTTTTGCTCTAAAACAGCAATTAGTGTTCCTAGAAGCTCTAAACTAGTGATTCTGTGCATTGAAGCTCTAAAATATTTGATCTGCAAAAAGCTCAAAATCTGTTTTGCATTGCAAATAACATTTAATTTCATGAGAAAGAGCTTATTTCATTTATTCAAGCTTTACTCTCAAAATTGCATCAATCAACTTTCTCTGACTGAGAAAGATGCTTTTTAGCATAAGTGGGCTTGAAATCTCTTGATTTGCGTTTTTGCTCTAAAACAGCAATTAGTGTTCCTAGAAGCTCTAAACTAGTGATTCTGTGCATTGAAGCTCTAAAATAATTTGATCTGCAAAAAAGCTCAAAATCTGTCTTTTGCATTGCAAATAACATTTAATTTCATGAGAAAGAAGCTTATTTCATTATTCAAGCTTTACTCTCAAAATTGCATCAATCAACTTTCTCTGACTGAGAAAGATGCTTTTTAGCATAAGTGGGCTTGAAATCTCTTGATTTGCGTTTTTTGCTCTAAAACAGCAATTAGTGTTCCTAGAAGCTCTAAACTAGTGATTCTGTGCATTGAAGCTCTAAAATATTTGATCTGCAAAAAGCTCAAAATCTGTCTTTTGCATTGCAAATAACATTTAATTTCATGAGAAAGAGCTTATTTCATTTATTCAAGCTTTACTCTCAAAATTGCATCAATCAACTTTCTCTGACTGAGAAAGATGCTTTTTAGCATAAGTGGGCTTGAAATCTCTTGATTTGCGTTTTTTGCTCTAAAACAGCAATTAGTGTTCCTAGAAGCTCTAAACTAGTGATTCTGTGCATTGAAGCTCTAAAATAATTTGATCTGCAAAAAGCTCAAAATCTGTCTTTTGCATTGCAAATAACATTTAATTTCATGAGAAAGAAGCTTATTTCATTTATTCAAGCTTTACTCTCAAAATTGCATCAATCAACTTTCTCTGACTGAGAAAGATGCTTTTTAGCATAAGTGGGCTTGAAATCTCTTGATTTGCGTTTTTTGCTCTAAAACAGCAATTAGTGTTCCTAGAAGCTCTAAACTAGTGATTCTGTGCATTGAAGCTCTAAAATATTTTGATCTGAAAGCTAAATGCATTGCAAATTTAATCTAAAGCATCAAAAGCTCAAAATCTGTCTTTTGCATTGCAAAAACATTTAATTTCATGAGAAAGAGCTTATTTCATTTATTCAAGCTTTACTCTCAAAATTGCATCAATCAACTTTCTCTGACTGAGAAAGATGCTTTTTAGCATAAGTGGGCTTGAAATCTCTTGATTTGCGTTTTTTGCTCTAAAACAGCAATTAGTGTTCCTAGAAGCTCTAAACTAGTGATTCTGTGCATTGAAGCTCTAAAATAATTTGATCTGCAAAAAAGCTCAAATCTGTCTTTTGCATTGCAAATAACATTTAATTTCATGAGAAGCTTATTTCATTTATTCAAGCTTTACTCTCAAAATTGCATCAATCAACTTTCTCTGACTGAGAAAGATGCTTTTTAGCATAAGTGGGCTTGAAATCTCTTGATTTGTTTTTTGCTCTAAAACAGCAATTAGTGTTCCTAGAAGCTCTAAACTAGTGATTCTGTGCATTGAAGCTCTAAAATATTTGATCTGCAAAAAGCTCAAAATCTGTCTTTTGCATTGCAAATAACATTTAATTTCATGAGAAAGAGCTTATTTCATTTATTCAAGCTTTACTCTCAAAATTGCATCAATCAACTTTCTCTGACTGAGAAAGATGCTTTTTAGCATAAGTGGGCTTAAAATCTCTTGATTTGCGTTTTTTGCTCTAAAACAGCAATTAGTGTTCCTAGAAGCTCTAAACTAGTGATTCTGTGCATTGAAGCTCTAAAATAATTTGATCTGCAAAAAAGCTCAAAATCTGTCTTTGCATTGCAAAAACATTTAATTTCATGAGAAAGAGCTTATTTCATTTATTCAAGCTTTACTCTCAAAATTGCATCAATCAACTTTCTCTGACTGAGAAAGATGCTTTTTAGCATAAGTGGGCTTGAAATCTCTTGATTTGCGTTTTTTGCTCTAAAACAGCAATTAGTGTTCCTAGAAGCTCTAAACTAGTGATTCTGTGCATTGAAGCTCTAAAATAATTTGATCTGCAAAAAGCTCAAAATCTGTCTTTGCATTGCAAATAACATTTAATTTCATGAGAAGAGCTATTTCATTTATTCAAGCTTTACTCTCAAATTGCATCAATCAAACTTTCTCTGACTGAGAAAGATGCTTTTTAGCATAAGTGGGCTTGAAATCTCTTGATATGTGTTTTTTGCTCTAAACAGCTATTAGTGTTCCTAGAAGCTCTAAACTAGTGATTCTGTGCATTGAAGCTCTAAAATATTTGATCTGCAAAAAGCTCAAATCTGTCTTTTGCATTGCAAATAACATTTAATTTCATGAGAAAGAGCTTATTTCATTTATTCAAGCTTTACTCTCAAAATTGCATCAATCAACTTTCTCTGACTGAGAAAGATGCTTTTTAGCATAAGTGGGCTTGAAATCTCTTGATTTGTTTTTTTGCTCTAAAACAGCAATTAGTGTTCCTAGAAGCTCTAAACTAGTGATTCTGTGCATTGAAGCTCTAAAATTTTGATCTGCAAAAAGCTCAAAATCTGTCTTTGCATTGCAAATAACATTTAATTTCATGAGAAAGAAGCTTATTTCATTTATTCAAGCTTTACTCTCAAAATTGCATCAATCAACTTTCTCTGACTGAGAAAGATGCTTTTTAGCATAAGTGGGCTTGAAATCTCTTGATTTGCGTTTTTTGCTCTAAAACAGCAATTAGTGTTCCTAGAAGCTCTAAACTAGTGATTCTGTGCATTGAAGCTCTAAAATAATTTGATCTGCAAAAAGCTCAAATCTGTCTTTGCATTGCAAATAACATTTAATTTCATGAGAAAGAAGCTTATTTCATTTATTCAAGCTTTACTCTCAAAATTGCATCAATCAACTTTCTCTGACTGAGAAAGATGCTTTTTAGCATAAGTGGGCTTAAAATCTCTTGATTTGCGTTTTTTGCTCTAAAACAGCAATTAGTGTTCCTAGAAGCTCTAAACTAGTGATTCTGTGCATTGAAGCTCTAAAATAATTTGATCTGCAAAAAAGCTCAAAATCTGTCTTTTGCATTGCAAACAACATTTAATTTCATGAGAAAGGAGCTTATTTCATTTATTCAAGCTTTACTCTCAAAATTGCATCAATCAACTTTCTCTGACTGAGAAAGATGCTTTTTAGCATAAGTGGGCTTGAAATCTCTTGATTTGCTTTTTTGCTCTAAAACAGCAATTAGTGTTCCTAGAAGCTCTAAACTAGTGATTCTGTGCATTGAAGCTCTAAAATAATTTGATCTGCAAAAAGCTCAAAATCTGTCTTTTGCATTGCAAATAACATTTAATTTCATGAGAAAGAGCTTATTTCATTTATTCAAGCTTTACTCTCAAAATTGCATCAATCAACTTTCTCTGACTGAGAAAGATGCTTTTTAGCATAAGTGGGCTTGAAATCTCTTGATTTGTGTTTTTTGCTCTAAAACAGCAATTAGTGTTCCTAGAAGCTCTAAATTAGTGATTCTGTGCATTGAAGCTCTAAATATTTTGATCTGCAAAAGCTCAAATCTGTCTGCATTGCATCTAAGCTCAATTAAGCATCAAAATCATCTGTCTTTTGCATTGCAACAACATTTAATTCATGAGAAAGAGCTTATTTCATTTATTCAAGCTTTACTCTCAAAATTGCATCAATCAACTTTCTCTGACTGAGAAAGATGCTTTTTAGCATAAGTGGGCTTGAAATCTCTTGATTTGTGTTTTTTGCTCTAAAACAGCAATTAGTGTTCCTAGAAGCTCTAAACTAGTGATTCTGTGCATTGAAGCTCTAAAATATTTGATCTGCAAAAAGCTCAAATCTGTCTTTGCATTGCAAATAACATTTAATTTCATGAGAAAGAGCTTATTTCATTTATTCAAGCTACTCTCAAAATTGCATCAATCAACTTTCTCTGACTGAGAAAGATGCTTTTTAGCATAAGTGGGCTTGAAATCTCTTGATTTGCGTTTTTTGCTCTAAAACAGCAATTAGTGTTCCTAGAAGCTCTAAACTAGTGATTCTGTGCATTGAAGCTCTAAAATAATTTGATCTGCAAAAAAGCTCAAAATCTGTCTTTGCATTGCAAATAACATTTAATTTCATGAGAAAGAAGCTTATTTCATTTATTCAAGCTTTACTCTCAAAATTGCATCAATCAACTTTCTCTGACTGAGAAAGATGCTTTTTAGCATAAGTGGGCTTGAAATCTCTTGATTTGTGTTTTTTGCTCTAAAACAGCAATTAGTGTTCCTAGAAGCTCTAAACTAGTGATTCTGTGCATTGAAGCTCTAAAATAATTTGATCTGCAAAAAAGCTCAAAATCTGTCTTTTGCATTGCAAATAACATTTAATTTCATGAGAAAGAAGCTTATTTCATTTATTCAAGCTTTACTCTCAAAATTGCATCAATCAACTTTCTCTGACTGAGAAAGATGCTTTTTAGCATAAGTGGGCTTAAAATCTCTTGATTTGCGTTTTTTGCTCTAAAACAGCAATTAGTGTTCCTAGAAGCTCTAAACTAGTGATTCTGTGCATTGAAGCTCTAAAATAATTTGATCTGCAAAAAGCTCAAATCTGTCTTTTGCATTGCAAAAACATTTAATTTCATGAGAAAGAAGCTTATTTCATTTATTCAAGCTTTACTCTCAAAATTGCATCAATCAACTTTCTCTGACTGAGAAAGATGCTTTTTAGCATAAGTGGGCTTGAAATCTCTTGATTTGCGTTTTTTGCTCTAAAACAGCAATTAGTGTTCCTAGAAGCTCTAAACTAGTGATTCTGTGCATTGAAGCTCTAAAATAATTTGATCTGCAAAAAAGCTCAAAATCTGTCTTTTGCATTGCAAATAACATTTAATTTCATGAGAAAGAAGCTTATTTCATTTATTCAAGCTTTACTCTCAAAATTGCATCAATCAACTTTCTCTGACTGAGAAAGATGCTTTTTAGCATAAGTGGGCTTGAAATCTCTTGATTTGTTTTTTGCTCTAAAACAGCAATTAGTGTTCCTAGAAGCTCTAAACTAGTGATTCTGTGCATTGAAGCTCTAAAATATTTGATCTGCAAAAAGCTCAAAATCTGTCTTTTGCATTGCAAATAACATTTAATTTCATGAGAAAGAGCTTATTTCATTTATTCAAGCTTTACTCTCAAAATTGCATCAATCAACTTTCTCTGACTGAGAAAGATGCTTTTTAGCATAAGTGGGCTTGAAATCTCTTGATTTGTTTTTGCTCTAAAACAGCAATTAGTGTTCCTAGAAGCTCTAAACTAGTGATTCTGTGCATTGAAGCTCTAAAATATTTGATCTGCAAAAAAGCTCAAAATCTGTCTTTTGCATTGCAAATAACATTTAATTTCATGAGAAAGAAGCTTATTTCATTTATTCAAGCTTTACTCTCAAAATTGCATCAATCAACTTTCTCTGACTGAGAAAGATGCTTTTTAGCATAAGTGGGCTTGAAATCTCTTGATTTGTTTTTTGCTCTAAAACAGCAATTAGTGTTCCTAGAAGCTCTAAACTAGTGATTCTGTGCATTGAAGCTCTAAAATAATTTGATCTGCAAAAAGCTCAAATCTGCTTTTGCATTGCAAATAACATTTAATTTCATGAGAAAGAAGCTTATTTCATTTATTCAAGCTTTACTCTCAAAATTGCATCAATCAACTTTCTCTGACTGAGAAAGATGCTTTTTAGCATAAGTGGGCTTAAATCTCTTGATTTGCGTTTTTGCTCTAAAACAGCAATTAGTGTTCCTAGAAGCTCTAAACTAGTGATTCTGTGCATTGAAGCTCTAAAAATTTGATCTGCAAAAAGCTCAAAATCTGTCTTTGCATTGCAAATAACATTTAATTTCATGAGAAAGAAGCTTATTTCATTTATTCAAGCTTTACTCTCAAAATTGCATCAATCAACTTTCTCTGACTGAGAAAGATGCTTTTTAGCATAAGTGGGCTTAAAATCTCTTGATTTGCGTTTTTTGCTCTAAAACAGCAATTAGTGTTCCTAGAAGCTCTAAACTAGTGATTCTGTGCATTGAAGCTCTAAAATAATTTGATCTGCAAAAAAGCTCAAAATCTGTCTTTTGCATTGCAAAAATATTTAATTTCATGAGAAAGAAGCTTATTTCATTTATTCAAGCTTTACTCTCAAAATTGCATCAATCATATTTTTCTGTTTGAGAAAGATGCTTTTTAGCATAAGTGGGCTTGAAATCTCTTGATTTGCGTTTTTTGCTCTAAAACAGCAATTAGTGTTCCTAGAAGCTCTAAACTAGTGATTCTGTGCATTGAAGCTCTAAAAATTTGATCTGCAAAAAGCTCAAAATCTGTCTTTTGCATTGCAAATAACATTTAATTTCATGAGAAAGAAGCTTATTTCATTTATTCAAGCTTTACTCTCAAAATTGCATCAATCAACTTTCTCTGACTGAGAAAGATGCTTTTTAGCATAAGTGGGCTTGAAATCTCTTGATTTGTTTTGCTCTAAAACAGCTATTAGTGTTCCTAGAAGCTCTAAATTAGTGATTCTGTGCATTGAAGCTCTAAAATATTTGATCTGCAAAAAGCTCAAATCTGTCTTTGCATTGCAAATAACAATTTCATAAGCTTATTCAAGCATCAAAAGCATCAATCTGTCTTTGCATTAACAACATAATTTCATGAGAAAGAGCTTATTTCATTTATTCAAGCTTTACTCTCAAAATTGCATCAATCAACTTTCTCTGACTGAGAAAGATGCTTTTTAGCATAAGTGGGCTTGAAATCTCTTGATTTGCGTTTTTTGCTCTAAAACAGCAATTAGTGTTCCTAGAAGCTCTAAACTAGTGATTCTGTGCATTGAAGCTCTAAAATAATTTGATCTGCAAAAAAGCTCAAAATCTGTCTTTTGCATTGCAAATAACATTTAATTTCATGAGAAAGAAGCTTATTTCATTTATTCAAGCTTTACTCTCAAAATTGCATCAATCAACTTTCTCTGACTGAGAAAGATGCTTTTTAGCATAAGTGGGCTTGAAATCTCTTGATTTGCGTTTTTTGCTCTAAAACAGCAATTAGTGTTCCTAGAAGCTCTAAACTAGTGATTCTGTGCATTGAAGCTCTAAAATATTTGATCTGCAAAAAAGCTCAAAATCTGTTTGCATTGCAAAAACATTTAATTTCATGAGAAAGAAGCTTATTTCATTTATTCAAGCTTTACTCTCAAAATTGCATCAATCAACTTTCTCTGACTGAGAAAGATGCTTTTTAGCATAAGTGGGCTTGAAATCTCTTGATTTGCGTTTTTTGCTCTAAAACAGCAATTAGTGTTCCTAGAAGCTCTAAACTAGTGATTCTGTGCATTGAAGCTCTAAAATAATTTGATCTGCAAAAAAGCTCAAAATCTGTCTTTTGCATTGCAAATAACATTTAATTTCATGAGAAAGAAGCTTATTTCATTTATTCAAGCTTTACTCTCAAAATTGCATCAATCAACTTTCTCTGACTGAGAAAGATGCTTTTTAGCATAAGTGGGCTTGAAATCTCTTGATTTGCGTTTTTTGCTCTAAAACAGCAATTAGTGTTCCTAGAAGCTCTAAACTAGTGATTCTGTGCATTGAAGCTCTAAAATAATTTGATCTGCAAAAAGCTCAAAATCTGTCTTTGCATTGCAAATAACATTTAATTTCATGAGAAAGAAGCTTATTTCATTTATTCAAGCTTTACTCTCAAAATTGCATCAATCAACTTTCTCTGACTGAGAAAGATGCTTTTTAGCATAAGTGGGCTTGAAATCTCTTGATTTGTGTTTTTTGCTCTAAAACAGCAATTAGTGTTCCTAGAAGCTCTAAACTAGTGATTCTGTGCATTGAAGCTCTAAAATATTTGATCTGCAAAAAAGCTCAAATCTGTCTTTTGCATTGCAAATAACATTTAATTTCATGAGAAAGAAGCTTATTTCATTTATTCAAGCTTTACTCTCAAAATTGCATCAATCAACTTTCTCTGACTGAGAAAGATGCTTTTTAGCATAAGTGGGCTTGAAATCTCTTGATTTGCGTTTTTTGCTCTAAAACAGCAATTAGTGTTCCTAGAAGCTCTAAACTAGTGATTCTGTGCATTGAAGCTCTAAAATAATTTGATCTGCAAAAAGCTCAAATCTGTCTTTTGCATTGCAAATAACATTTAATTTCATGAGAAAGAAGCTTATTTCATTTATTCAAGCTTTACTCTCAAAATTGCATCAATCAACTTTCTCTGACTGAGAAAGATGCTTTTTAGCATAAGTGGGCTTGAAATCTCTTGATTTGCGTTTTTTGCTCTAAAACAGCAATTAGTGTTCCTAGAAGCTCTAAACTAGTGATTCTGTGCATTGAAGCTCTAAAATAATTTGATCTGCAAAAAGCTCAAAATCTGTCTTTTGCATTGCAAAAACATTTAATTTCATGAGAAAGAAGCTTATTTCATTTATTCAAGCTTTACTCTCAAAATTGCATCAATCAACTCTCTCTGACTGAGAAAGATGCTTTTTAGCATAAGTGGGCTTGAAATCTCTTGATTTGCTTTTTTTGCTCTAAAACAGCAATATTGTTCCTAGAAGCTCTAAACTAGTGAATGTGTGCATTGAAGCTCTAAAAGAATTTGATCTGCAAAAAGCTAAAAATCTGTCTTTTGCATTGCAAATAACATTTAATTTCATGAGAAAGAGGCTTATTTCATTTATTCCAGCTTTACTCTCAAAATTGCATCAATCAACTTTCTCTGACTGAGAAAGATGCTTTTTAGCATAAGTGGGGCTTGAAATCTCTTGATTTGTGTTTTTTGCTCTAAAACAGCAATTAGTGTTCCTAGAAGCTCTAAACTAGTGATTCTGTGCATTGAAGCTCTAAAATTTTGATCTGCAAAAAAGCTCAAAATCTGTCTTTGCATTGCAAATAACATTTAATTTCATGAGAAAGAAGCTTATTTCATTTATTCAAAGCACTCTCAAAATTGCATCAATCAACTTTCTCTGACTGAGAAAGATGCTTTTTAGCATAAGTGGGCTTGAAATCTCTTGATTTGCGTTTTTTGCTCTAAAACAGCAATTAGTGTTCCTAGAAGCTCTAAACTAGTGATTCTGTGCATTGAAGCTCTAAAATATTTGATCTGCAAAAAGCTCAAATCTGTCTTGCATTGCAAATAACATTTAATTTCATGAGAAAGAAGCTTATTTCATTTATTCAAGCTTTACTCTCAAAATTGCATCAATCAACTTTCTCTGACTGAGAAAGATGCTTTTTAGCATAAGTGGGCTTAAAATCTCTTGATTTGCGTTTTTTGCTCTAAAACAGCAATTAGTGTTCCTAGAAGCTCTAAACTAGTGATTCTGTGCATTGAAGCTCTAAAATAATTTGATCTGCAAAAAAGCTCAAAATCTGTCTTTTGCATTGCAAATAACATTTAATTTCATGAGAAAGAAGCTTATTTCATTTATTCAAGCTTTACTCTCAAAATTGCATCAATCAACTTTCTCTGACTGAGAAAGATGCTTTTTAGCATAAGTGGGCTTGAAATCTCTTGATTTGCGTTTTTTGCTCTAAAACAGCAATTAGTGTTCCTAGAAGCTCTCTACTAGTGATTCTGTGCATTGAAGCTCTAAAATAATTTGATCTGCAAAAAAGCTCAAAATCTGTCTTTTGCATTGCAAATAACATTTAATTTCATGAGAAAGAAGCTTATTTCATTTATTCAAGCTTTACTCTCAAAATTGCATCAATCAACTTTCTCTGACTGAGAAAGATGCTTTTTAGCATAAGTGGGTTTGAAATCTCTTGATTTGTTTTTTGCTCTAAAACAGCAATTAGTGTTCCTAGAAGCTCTAAACTAGTGATTCTGTGCATTGAAGCTCTAAAATATTTGATCTGCAAAAAGCTCAAAATCTGTCTTTTGCATTGCAAATAACATTTAATTTCATGAGAAAGAAGCTTATTTCATTTATTCAAGCTTTACTCTCAAAATTGCATCAATCAACTTTCTCTGACTGAGAAAGATGCTTTTTAGCATAAGTGGGCTTAAAATCTCTTGATTTGCGTTTTTTGCTCTAAAACAGCAATTAGTGTTCCTAGAAGCTCTAAACTAGTGATTCTGTGCATTGAAGCTCTAAAATAATTTGATCTGCAAAAAAGCTCAAAATCTGTCTTTTGCATTGCAAATAACATTTAATTTCATGAGAAAGAGCTTATTTCATTTATTCAAGCTTTACTCTCAAAATTGCATCAATCAACTTTCTCTGACTGAGAAAGATGCTTTTTAGCATAAGTGGGCTTAAAATCTCTTGATTTGCGTTTTTTGCTCTAAAACAGCAATTAGTGTTCCTAGAAGCTCTAAACTAGTGATTCTGTGCATTGAAGCTCTAAAATAATTTGATCTGCAAAAAAGCTCAAATCTGTCTTTGCATTGCAAATAACATTTAATTTCATGAGAAAGAAGCTTATTTCATTTATTCAAGCTTTACTCTCAAAATTGCATCAATCAACTTTCTCTGACTGAGAAAGATGCTTTTTAGCATAAGTGGGCTTGAAATCTCTTGATTTGCGTTTTTTGCTCTAAAACAGCAATTAGTGTTCCTAGAAGCTCTAAACTAGTGATTCTGTGCATTGAAGCTCTAAAATAATTTGATCTGCAAAAAGCTCAAAATCTGTCTTTTGCATTGCAAATAACATTTAATTTCATGAGAAAGAAGCTTATTTCATTTATTCAAGCTTTACTCTCAAAATTGCATCAATCAACTTTCTCTGACTGAGAAAGATGCTTTTTAGCATAAGTGGGCTTGAAATCTCTTGATTTGTTTTTTGCTCTAAAACAGCAATTAGTGTTCCTAGAAGCTCTAAACTAGTGATTCTGTGCATTGAAGCTCTAAAATATTTGATCTGCAAAAAGCTCAAATCTGTTTTGCATTGCTTTAATTTAAGCATTCAAGACTCTCAAAATTGCATCAATCTGTCTTTGCATTGCAAACAACATTTAATTTCATGAGAAAGGAGCTTATTTCATTTATTCAAGCTTTACTCTCAAAATTGCATCAATCAACTTTCTCTGACTGAGAAAGATGCTTTTTAGCATAAGTGGGCTTGAAATCTCTTGATTTGTTTTTTGCTCTAAAACAGCAATTAGTGTTCCTAGAAGCTCTAAATTAGTGATTCTGTGCATTGAAGCTCTAAAAATTTGATCTGCAAAAAGCTCAAAATCTGTCTTTGCATTGCAAATAACATTTAATTTCATGAGAAAAAGCTTATTTCATTTATTCAAGCTACTCTCAAAATTGCATCAATCAACTTTCTCTGACTGAGAAAGATGCTTTTTAGCATAAGTGGGCTTAAAATCTCTTGATTTGCGTTTTTTGCTCTAAAACAGCAATTAGTGTTCCTAGAAGCTCTAAACTAGTGATTCTGTGCATTGAAGCTCTAAAATTTTGATCTGCAAAAAAGCTCAAATCTGTCTTTGCATTGCAAATAACATTTAATTTCATGAGAAAGAAGCTTATTTCATTATTCAAGCTCCACTCTCAAAATTGCATCAATCAACTTTCTCTGACTGAGAAAGATGCTTTTTAGCATAAGTGGGCTTAAAATCTCTTGATTTGCGTTTTTTGCTCTAAAACAGCAATTAGTGTTCCTAGAAGCTCTAAACTAGTGATTCTGTGCATTGAAGCTCTAAAATATTTGATCTGCAAAAAGCTCAAATCTGTCTTTTGCATTGCAAAAACATTTAATTTCATGAGAAAGAGCTTATTTCATTTATTCAAGCTTTACTCTCAAAATTGCATCAATCAACTTTCTCTGACTGAGAAAGATGCTTTTTAGCATAAGTGGGCTTGAAATCTCTTGATTTGCGTTTTTTGCTCTAAAACAGCAATTAGTGTTCCTAGAAGCTCTAAACTAGTGATTCTGTGCATTGAAGCTCTAAAATAATTTGATCTGCAAAAAAGCTCAAAATCTGTCTTTGCATTGCAAAAACATTTAATTTCATGAGAAAGAGCTTATTTCATTTATTCAAGCTTTACTCTCAAAATTGCATCAATCAACTTTCTCTGACTGAGAAAGATGCTTTTTAGCATAAGTGGGCTTGAAATCTCTTGATTTGTTTTTTGCTCTAAAACAGCAATTAGTGTTCCTAGAAGCTCTAAACTAGTGATTCTGTGCATTGAAGCTCTAAAATATTTGATCTGCAAAAAGCTCAAAATCTGTCTTTGCATTGCAAATAACATTTAATTTCATGAGAAAGAAGCTTATTTCATTTATTCAAGCTTTACTCTCAAAATTGCATCAATCAACTTTCTCTGACTGAGAAAGATGCTTTTTAGCATAAGTGGGCTTAAAATCTCTTGATTTGCGTTTTTTGCTCTAAAACAGCAATTAGTGTTCCTAGAAGCTCTAAACTAGTGATTCTGTGCATTGAAGCTCTAAAATAATTTGATCTGCAAAAAAGCTCAAATCTGTCTTTGCATTGCAAATAACATTTTTTCATGAGAAAGAGCTTATTTCATTTATTCAAGCTTTACTCTCAAAATTGCATCAATCAACTTTCTCTGACTGAGAAAGATGCTTTTTAGCATAAGTGGGCTTGAAATCTCTTGATTTGCGTTTTTTGCTCTAAAACAGCAATTAGTGTTCCTAGAAGCTCTAAACTAGTGATTCTGTGCATTGAAGCTCTAAAATAATTTGATCTGCAAAAAGCTCAAAATCTGTCTTTTGCATTGCAAATAACATTTAATTTCATGAGAAAGAAGCTTATTTCATTTATTCAAGCTTTACTCTCAAAATTGCATCAATCAACTTTCTCTGACTGAGAAAGATGCTTTTTAGCATAAGTGGGCTTGAAATCTCTTGATTTGTTTTTTTGCTCTAAAACAGCAATTAGTGTTCCTAGAAGCTCTAAACTAGTGATTCTGTGCATTGAAGCTCTAAAATATTTGATCTGCAAAAAAGCTCAAAATCTGTCTTTTGCATTGCAAATAACATTTAATTTCATGAGAAAGAGCTTATTTCATTTATTCAAGCTTTACTCTCAAAATTGCATCAATCAACTTTCTCTGACTGAGAAAGATGCTTTTTAGCATAAGTGGGCTTGAAATCTCTTGATTTGTGTTTTTTGCTCTAAAACAGCAATTAGTGTTCCTAGAAGCTCTAAATTAGTGATTCTGTGCATTGAAGCTCTAAAATATTTGATCTGCAAAAAGCTCAAAATCTGTCTTTTGCATTGCAAATAACATTTAATTT
>QVTF01003852.1:30000-31729 GCA_003573665.1 Oxygymnocypris stewartii | reverse complement strand
AGCACCTGCAGGATGTTGACATCGAGCCGTACGTCAGCAAGATGCTGGGTGAGCGCTGTGTTTATCAAAGCATGTGAGAGTCCTGCGGTGCCGTTCAGATGACTGATGCTGCGTGTGTCACAGGCACCGGTAAGCTGGGCTTCTCTTTCGTGAGGATCACCGCTCTGATGGTCTCCTGCAACCGCCTGTGGGTAGGAACCGGAAACGGCGTCATCATCTCCATCCCTCTGTCAGAGAGTGAGTCAGCCGTGTGCTTCCAGTCAGGTCATCGACGGTCGTGTAATTCCATGTCATTTTTTATTCCACAACAGAAAGTAAAGATGCAGCGGCGGCGGGGTCGAATCCTCCAGGCGGTGCGATCCGTGTCTACGGCGATGAGAGCGGAGATAAAGTCACGACAGGCACGTTTGTGCCCTTCTGCTCCATGGCTCACGCTCAGCTGTGCTTCCACGGACACAGAGACGCCGTCAAGTTCTTCACCGCAGTCCCGGGTACAACAGCTTCTAGAGAACTATTCTAATCTTTCTCATTCAGTTACATTTTTGTTCCAGGTTTATTTTTTAGGTGCTTTTTTATATTCTTTATTCTTATTGTTTTAAACAACTTTTTAAAAATGTGTAGTATAGTCAAGTCACCTTTATTTATATAGCGCTTTTAACAATACAAATTGTAACAAAGCACTGCGATAATGTGTACAATAATACAATATATAATTATACAATAATGTGTGGTCCACAAAGATGTAGTACAAGTAGCCTAGTATAATGAAGAGGAGTAATTAGACAACTAAACCGTGTCCGTTTATATTAGGATTCTATTTAAATGGCTAAATTAAATTGTATTAATTTGTCTGATTAATTGAAATGATGAAAAATGCAATTTAACGCTTTCATTTATTTGGGTTGTTTTTTCTGAATTATCATTATCATCATTTTTTTGTATTCGGTTTAAATGGTTAAATGACATTTTTAGTAATCAAAAAGCATGTCTAATTAATTGTATTCATAAAACTTTAACAATTTAATAATTTGTTACATCATTGATTTGGTACATGTGGGAACAAATAAATATAAACATAAATAATGAATACAAATACAGATCCAATACTGTATCTTTTATTTTATACAAATAAAACATTTAAAATAAAGTAATAAATAGAGAAAAGTAATACAGAAATAAATGTGGGACTGAATGTAATTAAAAATGAAATTGAGTCATTTAGTCCTTTATTTTCCTAATGCGTGTATGTATATGTATGTTTGTATTGATTTATTAATCGTTTATTTTTACAGGTTTGGTCCTTCATATTTTAGGGCCCTTTTTTCCCCCCTATATTCTCCTATTAAGTTTTTCTGAATTTATGATTTAATACAAATGTAATCAACAGTAGTAATCAAATGAAGGTGTAAAACAGTTCAATAAATCATTCAAATGAAAATGTAGCAATTTTTTTTTTGCCAAACAAAAGTGCTGCATAACAGAAGTTTACTGTTAAAACTTAAACTTAATAACAAAACAAACGTAAGAACCGCTGCAGCTTCTGTCAAAGATGGGTTTAGTTAATAACACCTATAGTGTCTTACTCTTACTTATTGAATGTATTGATCAAATGTAAGAATCTGACATAAAAGATGACGCGTACACTTAATAAGCTCGAAAACAGAGACGAAATGATCCAGAAAGTTTACTTTTGTTTTATTTTTTGATTCTGACATTTTTTTTGAATTTG
>QVTF01003852.1:0-25000 GCA_003573665.1 Oxygymnocypris stewartii | reverse complement strand
TGCTCACAGTGTCTTTACATCATTTTAATCACTTTTCCCTTCATTAGTTATGAATTATCCTGCAGTGACAAATAGTTTTTTTTAAGTGAAAATGTATCACTCAATGAGGTCATAAATGTTGCATGCATATTATTATTATTATTAATATTATTATTATTGTACATGCAAATAATAATGCCATCACTAAATATGTATCCTTGTTAATCATTATTATGTACATGCATCTTTTATTGTGTCATTGAATATTTATACGTGTAAGTTATTAATATTTATAATTATTATCATCATTATTATTGTACATGCACCTAATGATACATCACTCAATATTTATCATTTCAAATCATTATTATTATGTGCATGCACCTATTATTGTGTAATTTAATATTTATACTTTTAATGTTTTAAGATGTATTATTATTGCACCTAATAATAATCACTAAATATTTATCCTTTTTTTATTATTATCATTATTATGTGCATGCACCTTTTATTGTGTCATTTAATATTTATACTTTTAATGTTATTAATATTTATTATTATTGTACCTAATAATAATCACTAAATATTTATCCTTGTTTTATTATTTTTATTATTATCATTATTATGTGCATGCAACTGTTGATGAATATTTATTCTTGTAAAAAAAAGCATTTATTATTATTATCATTATTCAATATATAGAAGAAAAGTTTCAGATAGAATACATCACATCAAAGGGCATGACTTTTTACTATCTTTTTTCATATTTCATGTTAATAATCCAGTTATAAAAATGTCAATCTACAATTTCTCTAGTGCAGGGACTGAAATGAATTCATAACAATGCAGTTTTAGAGCAGCACGTCATACAATAACAAGCAGAATGCAAATTCATTTTCATTTCCTTTGGCTCTTTATAAATATTTATGCTATCAAATCTCAGGATATTGCAGACAGCAGTGAATTCTATTTCGGATGGCATGTGTTGTTCTGAGATTGAAGTGTGTTTGGAGAGACGATGCTAAGGCTAACATCAGACCTGGTTTATCCTCGACGGATGTATAACTGCTGCTAGGAAGTGACCTACAGGATCTGATGAGCTCTTTATGGTCATCTCTCTGCTAATATGATGTCAGTTCTGCACGTCTGCCATGCTGGATCAAAGGTGAAAGTGTGTGGTCTCTCGCATTCAACCCCCTCAGACCGCTTGTGCTCAAATAAAGAGGAGCCCAAATTAGACTCGGAGAGAGAATACATTCATTTTCACCTGACTGTCAAATATACACACTCCCTTCTACATGCAGATCGATTGTAATCTAAAACAAGAAGTCCATGTGCTCACTACCAGTCTGCATTTATTTGATCACAAACACAGTACAAAATGTGTAACATTACAATTTAAAATAGCTGTTTTCTATGCGACTATATGTTGAAATGTAATGTATTCCTCTGATCAAATCTGTATTTCCAGCATCATTACTCCAGTCTTCAGAGTCACATGATCTTCAGAAATCATAATAATATGCTGCTCAAGAAACATTTCTGATTATTATCAGTGTTAAAAACAGATGAGCTGCTTCATATTTTTGTGAAAACCGGGATTAATTTTATTTTTCATGATTATTTTATGAATAGAAAGCTCAAAAGAACATTAAAAAGAAGTCAAGTTTTTTTTTTATTGACACTTTTGATCAATTAATGCATCCTTGGTAAATAAAAGTATCAATTTATTTTTCTTATTGTAACATCTTACCCAAAACTTTTGAATGGTAGCATATCATAGTTTCCATAAAAATTATTAGAAATGTTTCAAATCAACATTATTATGATTTCTGAAGATCATGTGACACTGAAGACTGGAGTAATGATGCTGAAAATACAGCTTTGATCACAGAAATAAATTACGGTTTAACAGATATTCACATAGAAAACTGCTATTTTAAATTATAATATGGCATAATTTTTGATCAGCAGCCTTGATGAGCAAAAGAGACTTCTTTGAAAAAATAAACATTGTAATTATTCCAAACATTGGTGTATGTAATGCAATAACTCCCCACATGCTGCTCTCAAACAGGGCAAGCTAAATCAAAACACGCTTGTATTTGTGTCTTCTGACTGACAGTCCTAGTTTATAAAGTTCATCTCCCGTAGGGTGTTTATGGACACTACTCGACTGCAAATGAAATGTGCCGTTGTGTGGCTTCATCAGTTATACGGTGAGCTGAGCGAGTGCTGAAATGTGGGGATTTGTGGAAGCCGCTATCTTGGCCCTGTGCCAGTGACAGCAGCGCTCCAGTGAGCATGATAGGAGAGCTAAATGAGGGAGAGTTATATCTGGAAACAGGATATAACACCCGCTGGACGCGTCCACCCTTCCTCACTGTGGCCGTCCATCACTCGTGTCCAGTCAGGGATCCGCCTCCTCCTCGCCGGCTAGAGCTTGAAACGATACGTCACACGAGCGATGATCTTGTGCTCACGTTTCAGAGCACATCAGAAATGATCCAGAGAAGCATCCATCAAAGTACAGTGGATCTAGAGTCAGTGAACTGCGTGTTCTCAGAGAACACAATGTGCGCTTCTGTTAAACAACAGCTGTCCGGCAACGCATTCTAAACAATAACATGCTGAATATAACAGAGACGCTAGGATGAAAGTCCACTCGTAGCTGTAACCCTGTAGTCACACTTTACAGATAAAAGATCCTTTTAATTTGAGTCTTACAGTAATAAGAGCCCATCACTTTTCTGATGGAAGAAAGTCCTGCCTTACAGTAAAAAAGTATTTTTTTATAGATAACTTGAAGTCCCACCTTATATACAAGAGCCAATCAGCTTCCTGCCAGAGAAAGTCCCGCCTTACAGTAAATGAGCCAATCAGCTTCCTGCCAGAGAAAAGAAAGTCCCGCCTTACAGTAAAAGAGCCAATCAGCTTCTTGACAGAGAAAAGAAAGTCCTGCCTTACAGTATAAGAGCCAATCAGCTTCTTGACAGAGAAAAGTTCCGCCTTACAGTAAAAGAGCCAATCATTGTTCTGATTGAGAAAAAAGTCCCGCCTTACAGTAAAAGAGCCAATCAGCTTCCTGCCAGAGAAAGTCCCGCCTTACAGTAAAAGAGCCAATCAGCTTCTTGACAGGGAAAAGAAAGTCCCGCCTTACAGTAAAAGAGCCAATCATTGTTCTGATTGAGAAAAGAAAGTCCCGCCTTACAGTAAAAGAGCCAATCATTGTTCTGATTGAGAAAAGAAAGTCCTGCCTTACAGTAAAAGAGCCAATCAGCTTCTTGACAGGGAAAATAAAGTCCCGCCTTACAGTAAAAGAGCCAATCGGCTTATTGACAGAGAAAAGAAAGTCCCGCCTTACAGTAAAAGAGCCAATCATTGTTCTGATTGAGTAAATAGTAAATATGACCGTACTGTTGAGTTTGATCAAATTACAACAAAAGTGTATTTTCAAACCACATAGTTGTTTAGAAAAAGTGTCGGGAACTCATTTAAAGTAATATCAGGTTCAGTGCTCGGTCAGATGAGGCTCAGTGGCCGGTTTGCTCTCGGTCTCCGCTGACCTCGATGTGTGTATGCCACCTAAATCTGGGCCTTTCCACTTGAGATCTGGGAGGTTGGCAACAGAATCTCCGTCACTCTTTTTGCCCGTTGGCTGCAGAAGTTCTTCACAGTTTTGTCCAGGCTGTGGGAACGAGTTTGATGTGTATTTTGACAGACTGAGTCACGGCCTTCTCTAGAGATGCTCTCGGGAGTTCAGAGATGATTCAATCGCCCATAGCGGACCGGACCACAGACTCAACTCCAAAACACACACGGATAAACAAGCCATGTTCTTCATCATACGGGCCTAGCTGTGTCACGATTGACAAACTCAAGCATCTGTATCCTCAGGTGAGACCCTGTGTGCTCGAACACTCAAAATAGCTTGCTGGAGTCGCACATTACCATAGCCGTGGCCTGAGGGTCATCTGATTAACATGGTCCAGGCTGGTAGATGTCATAACTACACCATCATGGACAAAAACACGTCTCTCCGTTAGCTGAGTGCTTATTATAGCAACTCCAGCATGTTTGTCTTAAACATCATACACATCATCCTTAAAGCCATATTTGACCCCAAAATGAATGTTTTAAACTGGCATGACTGACTTTCTTCTGTGGAATGCAAAAGAAGACATTTTGGACACCATTGTGGCTCGGTCGCCGCTGGCTTTCACTGAAATCTTATTTTCATTGAGAATATCTTCTTTTGTGTTCCACAGAATAGTTTTTTTGAGATATACATTTAGCAGACATTTTAATCCAGAGGGAATCAAAACGGGAACCACAAAAAATATCAAAGGGCCAACCAGATTAATAATAGAATTAAGCGTGTTTTTGATCACGAATTTAGTGCTGATAATTAATTGTCATACAAATAATTGCATTTAATGATTTTATCATGTTTGGTTGATGTACTTACAATTTAAGCATAATACATTCATTTTCTTTTTACTTGGAATCATGTATGATATAAAAACATTTATAATAAAAATTAGCTCATATGATTTTCTTTATTGCTGTGAAAAAGTAATTTTTTAAATCATTAAGTATTCATATATAATTAATATAAGTGTCCTATCTGGAAGGCAAACTGATTGAAATTCAAAATACAAAATTATTATATTATCTCAGATAATTGCGATTACATCACATAATTATGATCAGATCAATCAATTATCACAACAGGCCTATGGTAAGAATATTCCTAAATGAGGATGGTTTTATTGTGTACTGTTCATGTCACTTACAATGTAAGCCTAATACATTATTATTATTATTTTACTTAGTTTCATATGCAAGGATAACATGTATAATAAAAATAAGGATTATTTTCATGCTGAAAAAACTATTAAATATATATACATCAAATAACCACAGTCAGACTACTAAGCATTAATTACAACAGGTCTGAATATAGGCGAGAATAGTGGTTTGGAGGCATGTTTTTCTGCGACGTCGTCTCAGTGCTGCTGACTGATGGTGGTTGTTGATCAGCAGTGATTTGGTGCTGGCCTGTAGGGAGCATCTGACGTGTTATCAGTGAGATAAACAAATGCACATGGAGTCTCCAGCCTGCAGCTTTGTTCAATTAACGCCTTGATGGTGGGGCTGGACGTGCTTCTTCTCCCACGGCGAGACCGGCTGGAGGGGCTGCATGGGATACGCCAGCCTTGAAAACATACTGCTTTAGCATACTTACTTTTTCACATCCACTCATCTGCGGAGCGAGTATGATCGGATGTCCAGGCAAGGCTGGCTAGATATTGATTTGCAGTCTTTGGCAAGGCATATATATCGTTTTCAGTGCTTTCGATGAAGTGAAACGTCAGAATTTGGGCTCGTTTTCACCTGCATGTCATACATTATGTATGTAAAAAGTTCTTTACAAAATCATTCCACTGTCTCCAGTCTGATGCCATCTGTAAGCAACTGCAGAAAATGATCTTCTTTCTAAGTGTTTAATTAGTAGAAAATGTCTAAACTTTCTTAAATCAAGATGCTTGAGAAGAAAATTAAAAAGTCTTGTTTTCTTAAGCTTAAATGAGAAAATGCTAGTTAATTGGGGTATAAAAAAAAAAAACTTTTCCTTTGAATTGTTACTTTTTCTGACTCCATGGCCAGATATATTTTCTTTTTAAGCTTCAAAATTTAATTTTGAAAATCTTAAAAATGTAAAACCTTTTTCAGAAAACAGACCTAATATCCTGTCGTTTTGCTTAAATCTTGTTTATGAATGATTAGATATTTATACTGGAAAACAGCAGAAAAATATTAAGAAAATAATGTTTTGGAAACTCATTAAACCAACCCAGGCTTATTGAAAATGCACCTGTATGTACAAATCAGCTGAAATGAATACTATTGTAATTAAAAACACCAACAACTTGTATTCCTTTTTACGCAAATTATGATTACAGTGGCAGATTATCAATAAAGACATATTTTAATGTGTTTTATGCTATGTTATGAGCTTAAAACTCTTTCACTGTAGTGCATGATTTGTAAACTAACACATTTTATGTATGTTATAACCAGCTCCGTATGTTTGTCTTTTCTAATATGGTAAACTTGCTCGGTAGCGCACCCGGTGCAGTATTGCACTTGTGATGTGAAGCGCTCGGGTACGAGTTCATCAAACACGAGTCATGATAAAACAACTCAAAGACTTGTAGAAGCAAGATCAAATGACTTGTGTGCTTTTATCTCACGTTTGCTCTTGTTAACACCATCGGTTAGCTTTGGGTTTAGTTGAGTTATTTTCAAACACGATACACTATTGATCTTTTAGTGCATTGCATCTCCGAACTCTCCTGATATATATACAGCAAACCAATGTAATATACACTGCCAGATTCACATTCATCAGTTTCAAGTAAGCTGAACATGCTTTTAGTGTGACATTTCCTTTGAAAGTGTGTGGAAAACAATGTAATATCATTTTGCAGATATGCACAGGCATGTTTTTTCAATGAGCCTGGGTTGCATTAAACAGTACTGACTGTAAAGATGACCGTGTGAGAGTAATTATCAGTAACGCTGCATGTGCTTGCACACTATTGGCTGATCTTTACTGGTGGCAGGATCTTCTCCATTTCTCTGAAAATCAGTTGATTTTCACTTTAGTTTGCCAGCACTTCGGTCTTGCTGTGTGCGTGAAATACAATCGCTCCTTGATAAACAGCCCCTTTCACTCCAAATGCTGCACATGCACTGGCTAAACTTGAGCTTATACTAACATCTAATGATTTATTTGGTCACGTCGCCTTATTGTCAAGGTCTTCGAAGGGCTTGTGCGGTAAAAAAGCGCTCACCACAAATGATATCTGTGAGAAAAGCGTCGGTTTCAATGCTCACTGTGTTCATGAGGGAAAGATTGAAACTGGAAGTGCTTCGTCATCTGTATCCAACAGTGCACAACTGAATTAGCATTAGCGGCTAATGTTGCCGTCCTATTTACGTCTGACTTTAAAAGGATAGTTCGACCACAAATGATCATTTTTGTCATCATTTCTTTTATCTTTATGTAATTCTAAACCTCTATGACTTCTTTATTTTCTGTTTCTGGTCATACAATGAAAGTCAAAAGCAACCACTGAATCCCTCTGATTTTGCTATACATATATATATATATATATATATATATATATACAGTCAAATGAAAATGTATTCACACACCTTCAACATTTCTCACATTGTATTCATAGTTTATTCACTATAGTTTAGAAAATGGTTATAAAATATGACAAGAACAGTTAAACTGTGTCAGAACAAATTCATCTTGATAATGTCAGATTTTATGGAAAGTAATGAATTCGGTTGAATATCTGTCAGCTGTTAAACTGTAATTTAATACCAATTTAGTCAACCAATTACCAAGCAAAGCTTAATTGTGTTCAGTCTGTGGAGTAAAAGAGTCGCTTTAGCAATTAAAGAAAAACACTTGCAAAACACGGTCAGGTTAAAGTGTCTGGAGGATTTTTGGTCCCATATTTATTTTATCAATTTTACTGGTAGTCACAGCTTACTTTATTTAACTATCCTCACTTACATAAATTAACTATAGTGTCCTGGATATTATATCTTATAATATGTCTTATATTGTATGTACTATAGAATATCAAAATAGAAAGTTAATTGTGTGTGTGTGTGTGTGTGTGTGTAAATGCAGTTTGTGTGTGTGTGTGTTGTGGTGTGCGTGTGTGTGTGTGTAGGTGTAAATGCAGTTGTGTGCGTGTGCGTGTGTGTGTGTGTGTGTGTAGGTGTAAATGCAGTTGTGTGTGTGTGTGTGCGTGTGTGTGTGTGTGTGTGTGTGTGTGTGCGTGTGTGGTGTGCGTGTGTGTGGGTGTAGATGCAGTTGTGTGTGTGTGTGTGTGTGTGTGTGCGTGTGTGTGTGCGCGCGTGTGTGTGTGTGTATATGTGTACATGCAGTTGTGCTCAAATGTATATCCAGAGATGTTTGGATATGAAACCACGTGTAAATGAGCTCTATGTAATTTGTCACCTCTACCCAGAGTACGGTTAATAAGTTGTTTTACAGCGTGTCATTCACTAAGTGCTTGTTTAATATTGTGGTTTATATAATGAACTATAAACAGGACAGACTCGTGTCATCCTGAATGTTTTCTCTGAACATCTCTTGGCTCCTGATTGGCTGGCGTGAGGCCGGGTCAGAATAAAGAGCGGGTCTGGTTGGAGCGTGTTTGTCGTTTGATTGTGCTGAGCGCAGTAGTGATGTTCCTGGTGTGGTAGTTAGTATGTGAGGTAATGAGATCTTCCCTGCTCGGGTTCACGTTGACCTAATTCTGTCTCCACCGAAGGAGTTTTTCCATATCTTTGCTGGACAGATTCTTCGATTATAACGTATCTGATCGTGATGCTGCTGTTCTGCAGCTCATATGAGGTCAGTTCAACAAACGTAAAAACGAATGATTCTGAACATCAGGTGAACCGCAGCTGTTCGGACGATCTTTAAAACGCTCCTGAGTGCCAGACAGCTTAAACAGATGGTGTGTGTTTGTATTTTAGTTTTGCTCGTCCGGTTTTTAATGCGTCAGCTATTGTTGTGAGGCCCAGAACTGCCCTAGATGTGACCTCTTGACCTCTCGACACACCCTTCAGTCCACTGCTCCATCACGCGGCTCATTTCCATCACGGCGCCACCATGACAACGTTAAGGACATATGGCAGAATAATTGGACAGGTGGACCGTGTTTGTGTGCATATCCTGTGTTCATTAATATGTGATTTCTGTACATGTGTTTGCAGAAGGCTTGACATTTTATGACCGTCATATTTATTCAGTTATGGACTCTTTTGTTGTGTTTTCATTTTGTCTCATCATCTAGTCCGTTTAGTTCTTCTGTGCCCTCATTTAGTTAATTGATTCATTAGTGCTCATTGATTAATTCCCATCAGCTGCTTGCCTTATTTAAGCTCACTCTTTGGTTTCAGTCTTTGTCCAGTATTACGTTTGAGTTGGTTTGTCAACTCCTCGTTTATGTGGATCATCTTCTTCCTGCATATTATTAAATTGTTGAATTTATCTTCATCTGAGTTGCCTTCTCGACAATACGAAGGTTCAACAAACTTTAACAGTTCATAATGGTATAAAAATTATGTAAAAATTAAATATTAAATTAGTACAAATATTACATATTAATATAAATGTGAGAAAATATGCATATGTACAATTTATTTAAAAAAGTTCCAGTGGCAATGGGTATTATATATTATATAATGGATATATAATTTTATACTATATTATTAATATTTTATATACGTCTATATATATTTGGCAATGTCCAGTCCCAATATAATATAATACAATATAATGTTATATAATACAGTAATTTAATATTTGTATTTAGAATAATTCTACATTTATATATATTTTTTAAATTCCAGTTACAGTTCCATTGTGATTGACTTCTACACAAAAATATAATATATAATAATAATAATACTTTTTATAAAACATTTTAATTGATATTAGAAGAAAATCAGTTTCAATGTGATTGCCTTCTACACAATAACCAGCGTTGGGGAAAGTTACTTTTAAAAGTAATGCATTACAATATTGTGTTACGCTCTAAAAAGTAACTAATTACGATACTTAGTTTACTTTTTATGGAAAGTAATGCGTTACGTTACTTTGCGTTACTTTTTAAATATGAGCAGGGCTTGATTGTTTTGTTTTTAATACAAGAAGTTATATTTATAGCAAATATAAAAGTCTTTCACACCAGAAAGTGTAATGAATAAACTCAGACTGAAGGACGAGTAAATCACGTCTGTACAGAAGAAGTTTCAACACTCTACAGTGATAAAAACAATCAAGCACAATTGTTAATGTAAAGTAATTTTTGCTTATGTTGAACTGATCATCAAAGATCAGCAGCAAACACATCGGTTATTACAATGAGATTAGATATATTTGTGTTGTTTAACATATTTAATTATTGCAGGTTCGTGTCATATTCTCAGTTTCACTGTTTTTATTCATTCGATGAATACTGAATCTGTTTTTTTGAGAGTGTGATGAATTAATACACGTTCATATTTAGTCTATATCTACAGTAACATCATGTGCACACGGCACACTGTCATCAATAAAGTGGAAAAGTAACTCAGTTATTTTAACTTTAATATTTTAATATTCAGATATTAAGATTAGCTTGCATCTCTCATCGATCCTCAGGAAGACTTTACCTTCCATGAAAGGAAGAGATGCCTGAGACAGTCCTGGAGGAGAAGAGCCGTTTGAATTTGAAGGTTTGATAGAAGGCTATACTGCCTCTCTGACAGACCAATAGATTGCTATGCAAGCAGTCTTATGCATGCTATGCTACTGATAAGATGTGTCTGGGTGGTTGCTAGGGTGTTTTTTGTTGCAGTTGCTAGGGTGTGTTTGGGGTGATACTAGGGTGTTGCTATGTGGTTGGTAAAGTAATCTGGTCAGTTGCTAGGGTGTTTCCATGTGGTTGATAGGGTGTCTGGGTTGTTTGCTAGAGTGGCTGAATGGTTTTCTAGGTGCTGTTGCTATGCAATTACTAAGGTGTTCTGGGTGTTTTTATGGTGGACGTTGTTATGCAGTTGCTAGGGCTTTGGTATATGGTTGCTATGTTGTCTGAGTTGTTGCTAGGTGGTTGCTAGGGTCTTTTGAATGGTTGCCAAGGTGTTGCTCTGCAGTTGCTAGCATATTCTAGGTGGATGCTAGGATGTTGTTGTTTTGCAGTTGCTAGGGGCTTATTGGTTGCTATGTTGTCTGAGTTGTTGCTAGGTGGTTGCTAGGGTCTTCTGAATGGTTGCCAAGGTGTTTGCTCTGCAGTTTGCTAGCATATTCTAGGTGGATGCTTGGGTGTTGTTGTTGTTTTGTCGTTGTTAAGATGTTTGGGCTGTTGCTAGTGTGTTCTAAATGGTTTCTAAGGTGTTTCTGTGTGATTCCTAGGATGTTATTGCTATGCAGTTGCTAGGGTGTTTTAGGTGATTGCTATGGTGTTCTGGGTGGTTTCTAGGTGTTTCTATGTGATTCTAGGATGTTATTGCTATGCAGTTGCTAGGGTGTTTAGGTGATGCTATGGTGTTCTGGGTGGTTTCTAGGGTGTTCTATGTGATTCCTAGGATGATGATGTTTATGCAGTTGCTAGGGTTGTTCTGAATGGTTTCTTGGGTATTGCTATGCAGTTACTAAGGTGTTCTGGATGGTTCTATGTGATTCCTGGATGATGATGTTATGCAGTTGCTAGGGTGTTCTGGATGGTTGTCTTGGGGTGTTGCTAAGCAGTTGCTAAGGTGTTCTGGATGGTTTCTAGGGTGTTCTATGTGATTCCTAGGATGATGATGTTATGCAGTTGCCAGGGTGTTTCTGGATGGTTTCTTGGATGTTGCTATGCAGTTTACTAAGGTGTTCTGGATGGTTTCTAGAGTGTTGCTAAGCAGTTACTAAGGTGTTCTGAGAGGTTACAGGATGATTCCTAGCTTGTTATGATGCAGTTGTTAGGGTGTTCTGGATGGTTGCTAGGGTGTTGCTATGCAGATTGTTCTCCAGTCTTCTCATGTCGTATGCTAGTTTTCTATGAAGTTTTAGTTGTTGCTCATTGATAATCAACCATGAAATTTTCTCAGCAATGTGTTTTTGTGACTTATACATACAGTACATTTAATTTTAACAGTCCAAGAGTATTTATAGAAATTCAGCAGCTGTGCATTTGGATACAGTACGCAATTTTAGTTAGCATCTGCAGGAGTGAGTTTTCCAAACAGAGTCTCACGGGTCGGTGTGTTTATCCAGATGGTGAACATCAAGATCCACATGAGAAGTGCTAATTGTTTTCCAGTGTGACGCTTGGCTGTGATCGCTATCCGCTATCATTGTTCAATATCTCATACGGATCCAAACAGTGGGTTCTCTCCTCCACTCTTATTGCTAATGACTGGATATCAACACGTTTTAGTGGCAGTCCCAAAAACTAACAAGGACACGACTGTGGTTTCTTAAGTTCATCTTCTGATTACCTTTTGGCTTGTGATTGCAGTGGCGGCTGGTGAACAGAGGTGGGGCTGTGGCACAGGCAAACAATTACACAAAACAACTCTTCACAATAAATCAAACCATCAGGCTGATCTGGACTCCTTACCTTCAGTTTTTCTGCCAAAGTTCTCCTCTCAAACGGGACATTGGAGTAGAGATTGCACAGAGTTCGGTTCGTGTCCGCCATTGTCACGTAATTGAAAATTGTGCCGCTACAGACCACGAGAACCAGCCTTGATTTTAGCAGCTTGGGGGCGACAGAAAAATCGCCCGTTTCAGTTAAGATTTGAGGATACTGATTGGCTAAATTTTATGTCACATCTTGAATATATTTATATCTTGAATCAGGAATTTGACTAAAGACCCCGATTTCTCGATCGCCTCCTCAGCTGAAATTAAAACGTGCTGACAGGCAGAGAGGTCATATTGTGATGGTGAATTTCTAATATATCACATCATACAAATATACATTTAAAATCATTTATATAATTATTATTTGTGTGGTGTGGTTCAGGGAGCGCCCTCTATTGGCCAGCCGCCACTGTGTGATTGTTCTCGATACTCATTTTTGTAGCTAACTGCTGTTATGATATTGAACACAGTACAAAAGAGATGTGCATAAAAGCCTACTCGCATGGAATGGGGGGGGGGGGCACCAGTACAAACCTGCTGAACATGTATAAACGAAGTGATTCATCATAATTCCCTTTAATCTATCTGAGCAGATTTTTGCATTACTCTTTCAAGGCCGTGAAAACGTTCTCCAGAAGGCACAAGCAGATCAGACGCTTATGTGCATGAGAACTCGACTGGACTAACAATCAGTATGTCATTTCTCAAGCCTGTTTTTTTTTTTTTTAGAGCTCACACATTTCTGGGTTATAAGACGGACAACTGTCCTAGATTCAGAGAACTTCAAGAGAATATATCATCACTCCAGTGTTGCATATTTCTCTGTCATTCTGTTCAGCAATATTCATAATATGTTCTTTTATATGTTTTAAATAACTTGCTGAATGGTCATAAACAACAATATATGATGATGCACTGTGCAAAAAATCTACAATTCGATGGCAGTAAAACACCAACCGCTTTTATCCTTTTGACACAATTTATTATTATAAATTAATAAAGACCTATTTTGTGTGATTCCTTGCACAATGCTATGTTGATCTCAAAACTCTTTTATCATAGTGCATGAAACTAATGCATTTTGATGTTTGCATCACATAACCAGCTCAATATGATTGTCTTTTCTGACGTAGTAAACTTGCTCGTTAGCGCACCCCGGTGCAGCATTGCACTTGTGTATTACGCACCCCCCCCCCCCCCCCCCAATGAGCCGGAGTTGAAACATAATGACTGTTTTCAGACTATTATCCTCCATTAATCTGTCATTGGTTCAGGCAAACAAATAGCACCCATCCCAAACTCACACAATTGGTTGATTAGTTGTCGGAGTATGTTAGAGTAGCCGGGATGAATAGAGAAACAGCAGTTCCACAAATAACTTATGTTGTTACTGTACAATAAGTATTATAATACAATTGTATTACATACTTATTATATTCTAAAATAAACTTTTCAGTAAGCACTCTGTATTTCTAAAATATTCAATATGGAGGGCTTTAAAGAGTTAATTGCCCCAGGCATGTTTAGACTCATATATATTTAGAGACATAAATGGGATATGACATTAGTGACAAGTCTATTTTAATCGCTCATATTGACATGTACTGTAGCTCTATAGCAGATCCTCTTGTTTATGGCGCACAGCTGCTGTGTCACACACTGTTCGTAGCTCAGGCACCTTGACCTTCTCCCCGATCATTTGGAAACCTGCCTCATTGCCGTTTCTCTCTCCGTGTACTTGAGCCTGTGACGACACCTAATCTGTCAGCGGCGCTCTTGTGTAAGCGAGTCAGGGCTGTTAATGGTGGTACGCCACAGATCATGCTGAGGGTCACAGCTGTGTATGAGAGCCTGACTGAATGCTGAAGCTCAAGGGTGCTGTTAAAGTAGTCCAGGAGTCAGAGGAAAATCCTCAGCACAGGGATTCTCCTTTTGTATATGAAACCGTTGCGTATATTGCAGAATGTCTTATAATACTCACTCTGGTTATGGCTGGCCTACACCATAATCTTTGTTATGCAATTTAGTTCAAATATCCTGATTTACTGTACATTGATTGAAAGTTCAGCATTCAGACACCGTCTTGTTACATGTAGTTAAAAGATAACTGGTTGAGGTCAAAGAACGTTAGGTTCAAAGGTCGAATGCATTTATACTAAACAGTTGTACACTTACAGAACATTTGAGACGTTCTTCATTAAATTAAATATGAAATTAAGCCAATTATGATAAAGAGGTTCTGATGAATTTATTTATAAGAAAATAACAATGTAAAATGTAACACTATCCCTAATTACATGACACTATAAAGCATTATGTAATAAAGCAAACATATTTATTTCATATATGTCTGATTCAACCCAGACCCATTGTAAAAATGCTACAGAGAATGGGTATAACTGATATCACGTTTTTCTGTAACCTTTTTAATTTGATTGGGGCAACAGTTTCTAACGTATTAGAGAAGATAGTTCCCATGTGCTAGTAATTGTGTCCAGTTCATCTGTATTTATGGGTACACAGAGCAGTTGAGATAAATCCGGCAGGTTATTTGTGAATCTCACGGTGAGAGCTAAGCTCCAGGGGCTTTTTCGAGCGTCGCCCAGGCCCCAGGGACACATCACCCTGGCGGGGTAGATTCCACCCCGACGCCCCTCGCTCTGGTTGTCGGTCACGATGAGAGCTAAGCTTCCAGGGCTTTTCCTGGAGGCCTAAGTTATAGGCCCTCAAAGTTTGAAACTTTGACCCGCTGTAACTCCCCTTTGGCAGGACAAACTTCACAAAACTCGGGGTTACAGTAGAGCTCCAGGTCCCCCATCCATTTTTCATTTATGCCAAAAATCATTAGGATATTTTTCCAGTGGCTGGAACAATAATTCTGCCTGGATGATAACGCGGAGCCATATAGTTAATATCAGTAATATGCAGCATGCACGATGCATTGGTCAGTAACATCATCACTTTGAGATACGATATCTATATCACTAAAATCAATTCCATGCGATATTATTACATCTTGCGTATGATTAAAACAATGAGTTGACAGTTTATTAGGTCAGTAAACGCAAGTCCTAACGCATCATTTGTATTATAAACGTGAATGTTAAAATCTCCTACAATTAGTGCGTTATCAACATTAACCAATAGATTCAGAACATCTGTACATGGCCCTGGCGGTCTGTACACAGTATCCAGAGCAAGAGATAGGACAGGTTTATTCTGCATATCTAAGTGTAATTACATTGCTTCTTCTACTGTTTTGCAACACAAAACATCCAAAGCTCGTGCAGTTTTTATCCGATGTATATGTGACCCTGGAGCACAAATCCAGTCTTAAGTCGCTGGGGTATGTTTGTAGCAATGACCAAAATACATTGTATGGGTCAAAATGATCAATTTTTATTTTATGCCAAAAATCATTGGGATATTTAGTAAAAGATCATGTTCCATAAATATATTTAGTAATTTTTCTACCATAAATACTTTTTGATTAGTAATATGCATTGCTAAGAACTTAATTTGGACAACTTTAAAGGTGATTTTTCTCACTATTTAGATTTTTTTGCACCCTCAGATTCCTGATTTTCAAATATTTGCATCTCAGATTGTAGATATCATCAGATTGTAATGTCTGATGACTGGCGCTAAAAGGTTAATGTTGAATCATGTTTGATAATAAAGTACCTAAACCAACCCTAAAGCTAACTGACAGGGTTACCAAAGCACATTTCCTGAAGCAACCATGTCATTTGATCTTGCTTCTACAAGTCTTTTGAGCTGTTTTATCATGACTCGTGTTTGATGAACTCGTACCCGAGCGCTTCACATCATAAGTGCAATACTGCACCGGGCTGTGCTAGCCGAGCAAGTTTTACTATCTCAGAAAAGACAAGCATAAGGAGCTGTATATGTGGTGCACACATCAACTATTAGTTTATAAATCATGGACTACCGTAAAAGTTGTTTTATGCTCATAGATATGATCTCTATGAAAATGAATGCCACTAGTGTTCAGCTGAAAACCTGCAGTGAATTGCATGTATAGGTATGTGGTCTACAACACTACTACAGCTCATTTGGTATTAATAGAGTGGTTTGAGGACAAATCCTTGGCTCGGTCTGACCGTTTGACTGACCCTTTGTGAGTCAGTTGTGTACAGTTTCAGTTTGCACCTGCTGTTGTTTCACATGCCCAGCGTATTTCTGCTTTCTTACGTAAGATGTATCATGAACATTTCACCGACCGGCGATGGGGTGCTTGCTTGAGACTACATTTCAGTAATAATCATGATGTCTACAGTGTACTGAAAACTTCATATCAATAATTACTGAGAGCATGCTATTCTGATGCCGACGGTGACTGTGCTAAACCTACAGAGGAACGCTGATAACTTAAGCTTTTCATTTCCCTTTTCAGCCTCCGGTGTTTTGATTCACCAATTGCTTAAGACAATCCTGATCGCTTTGTGAAAGTGTATGGCACAAGGCCAAACCCCTTGCCTAGAGGAGAAAATGCAAAAGAGAATAATACTAAACACTTTTTTCCCCTGAAGCGCAAAAGTTGCCTCGTTCACCAGATGTCTAGAAAACACACGTCTGGTTTTCCCGTCCAGCTCGGCGTGTGTGTGTTTTTGTGTCAACAGGCGTATTCATCACAGGTCTGTTATTCAACAAATTAACTGTGGATGTGAAAATGTGTGACTGGTGGCTCAACGCGCCGCATGAGAAGAGAGACAAATAAGCTCATCTTTAGCTCTGTTTATCAATTTCTTGGGAGAAAACATCGTCAATTTGCGACGTTCAAATCTGCACATCGCCGTTTATTCAACTTAGCACGTCTGTGTGCATGATTTGCGAACGTGACCTGTGCATCGTGTTAACCTGAAGCGCTTAAACAGAGTCTTACAGACACGTTTCGGACACATGAGAGAAAGGCTGAAAGCGGATCTGTGTTCTGGGGCTCAATAGCGTGTCCTGTCATTCTGGTATCTGGGTAATCTGACAGACTGGATCTGTGTTCTAGGCTCAGTAGCGGGACGGTTTTGAATGTGTGGTATCTGGTATCTGACAGACTCCAGCACTTGCTGATGTGAACAGCTGACGCTGGCAGGCCTGAAGCAGAACACAACACAAGCAGCAGGTGCCTGGACAAACGCTTGCTTCTGTACGGTGAGGTGCAGAGCCAGTAAACGCTCTTATCATTAACCAATCACTTATGTGTGCCACAGTTATAGCGTGCACCTGTTGCAACTCGCTACCTCCTCCATAAACAACACCTCGGACACTTTAGCATATGTTTATACTGTACATCTAAGTGTTACGTTTTCATAACTTTATTGCATTTGCAATTTAATGCAAATGTGTTAGTTCAAATGTACATAAAATTAAGAGTACTTTTCTGACCCACTTATCATGTCTTTATATGTAAATGCATAATTGCACTGACAATTATCTATAGTAAACTAAAATATACTTTAACGTCATTTCTATTGATGTAATATGAATAACAAACTACAGTTTACAAATTATAATCTAGTTTCTTTATAATGTTGTTCAGTATGTTCGACAACACACAAATAAGTGCATTTCTTTAATGCACAAAACATACTAAATATAAGATTTAAAATGCATTTCTAGGTAAAACTTTTTAATTTGATATTATGATGTATGCTTTGTGTTAAGAAACTTGTTTAAATAAATTTTCTCTACCTAAAATTATAGAGTACATCACCATTTTAGGCAAATAAATGTAGATCTCAAAATAATGAATAAAGTATATATGGTGATATGTTTATAATATATATTAGTATATGTTTATATATTTTATTTCTATATTTCTCTGCTTCAAAAGTGTCATTTATATATCTACACTAATAATTTGTTATATATTTGTATCTATATATGTACACACACCACACCACACACACACACCCACACCACCACACACCACACACACACACACACACCCACACACACACACACACACCACACACACCACACACACACACCACACCACACAACACCCACACACCACCCACACCCACACACCACACACACACACACACACCACACACCACACACACCACACACCACACACCCACACCACACACCACCCACCACACCACCACACCACACACACCACACACTCACACACACACACACACACAAGTGTATATTTCTAGCCAAAAACAGTGACGTTTTTACATATATTATTAATTCTATAACAAATTATTGTTGAAGGTAACTTAATTTGACATTACAAAGTACTGAAGTGTCTTAAAACTCACAGTCATGAAAGTGTCTCTCATTAAGCCTCTCAAATGGCCTTTTAATTCATCATTATTAAAAAATATGCATTTCAATGTGATGTGTATATTCAAACTACGAAGCACGATTGTATTTCACAAGGCTTGTTTTATTTGTTCATGAAGGATCGTTGCGTTCGGAGGCGGTTTATTCTGAATGACCCTCACTGTAAAGGTCACAGGACTCACACCTATTGAAATGACTGGACACTGAGGGTCATGTGACTCCGGTGCTTTAGGGGACAAAGGCTTCGGGTGTGTTGGCTCTGGGGTTTCAACAGCAGCGTCTCTTTTCTGTTTAAATGGCTGATGGCGGCAGGAATCAAGAGTGGGAATTGTCTAGACTTTTCAAAGCTTTCACAAATGTTTCTTTTTTAAATTCAAACACTGCGGATGGCCTGGGAGGAGATAATAAGGGACGAGGCATATTGTTTATTCTGAAAAGTACAGGCCGGGCTTGTAAATCACATTCTCTTCGACTTCAATTTAATCCGTAGCGTTTTCTAAGGGTCTATGTTTTCAACAATAGTTATTCTACTTCTTACCGTACCCTCCTGTTACTGTGAACATTGTGCATATTATTCCAGAGAATAAAACACTGTGTAATCTTTAATCAAATCTTCTTCTGAAACATCATATTGGAGGATGTTTACCGATAGCCAAATAGCTAATTAATGAGAGTTTAATCAGCAATTAACAAACAGCTGAAAATCATTCACGGCCAGAGAGAGTAGCTGAAAACAAGTAATCAAATCGGCTGTTCAAGTCATTGCAAATTAAATTACATTAAACTGACTTTAAAAATTTAGTTCTTATTCAATTATTTTAATGAGTTAAAAAAATTTATATATGTGCTATCATGACTTATTCATTGCATCTTTTTTTTAATTTATACATTTTTTATTAACAGGATTGCAGTTCTTAATTATTTTTGTTTTTCCTTAAACAATTATAAAGTATATCACTGTTTTTGGCAACAAAAAAAAAATATATATATATATAATAATAAAAGCAGTATGTTTTTTCTTCTTCGTGATTTTATGTGTTTCAGATACTTAAAAATAATAAACTAAAATAAAAGATAGAAAACATTCTATTCTAAGTTCTTTACCTTTTTTTATTAATAAGTGCTTTACAGAATTTATATGGCAAAAAATGGCAAAATGCATAATAATAATAATTGTTGAAAAAGGCTCATTCATGTGAAATATGTCAAAATGCCTAAAGAAAACCGGTTTGGAAGTGTGCATGCAGAGATGTGTGATTTAAATACACTGATATGGACTGTTTTATGTGTGCAATGTTTTCCTCTTCACGATGGCTCTTTGCAGTCCTAGCGCACACGTCTAATGACGCACATATCTTGTTGCACTAATGCAACAAGAATAACAGCCCCGGCCCGGCTTTTAATGTGTGATACAGAGAGAGGAGAGAGAAACAAGCCTCGGAGCCCATTAATTCATCCCGTGTTGTGTATATTGATGTGCAAATCCTGCCTTTGATCACCTCAGCAGCGTTTTGTCTTACAAGTGTGCAAGGTTTTATCTCAAATAACCTGATGAGGAGCTGAGCTCCTAAAAACATGATGCACGTCAACATACAGAGCGATGACTTCACAATTAACCAACCAGACGCCTGTTTTAAAAGCATGGATGGAGAGAAGAATGAAAGAGAGCGAGATGAAGGGGCTTTTCTGTGATCATGGACTGATTTCAGATGGACTCATCTTGCCACCTGCTCACTTTCATCTGTTCATTGGCTGCTTGTATTTGTAGCATAACCGTCATCCCAAAGTTCTGCTCTGATCACTTTATATGAAGTGCTAACACATTTTTTTACTTGTTAAAGGGGCCAGGACTCAAATTTCCTTGATCTTAAGAGATTAAAGAGCTTCATGCATTAGAAAACATAACTTTCAGAACTCAGGGTTTTTACCCCAGTGGGGGAGAAATTAAGCTTTCATAAGCTTTCTGATCAAAATTGGACAATCATTTCCAACCGATGAGAAAAAATTAAATGCCATTTTTTTTATAATAAAATAAAAATAATAAATCCCACACACTATCCACACTTGCAAATGTATCAAAATATAAATGTATTCATTTACAACATTTTGGTCCCATGAAAATTTGACAATTATTTCCAACCACTGAACAATGTACAATAAGAAAAAAAGTGTTAATAAAATGCAGACCTAAAATTTAACATTGAATTGATTTATTTACATGTATATTATGAATGTATAATTAATAACTTTCTGATATAAACTGTTCATTTCCAGCTGTTGAGAAAAATATCAAATGTACCATTTTCAAATAACAAAATAAACTAGGAAAATAATACATAGTTAATGTTGGCAGCCCTAAAATTAATTTTATAATATAAAAATATAATATAAAAAAATATATAATTTGAATGTGTGAATATACAAATATTGTAATATGAATATATTTAACTTATAATTAAATACATGATACAATGTGTCAAATGATTATTATTATTTTTTTCAGCTTTTACTTTAGAACTAAAAACATATAAATGACAACTATTTCATTTTAAAAACATATTGCCTTTATAAAATATCACCCTTAAAGGTTTAGATCAACCAAAAATGATTATATCATCATTTAATCTGCCTCATGTTGTTCAAAGCTTTATGACTTTCTTTATTCTGTAAAAATATTTTAAAATATTATTGCTGATAACCCAGCTATATTCCATGAAAGAAAGTAAGTCATATAGATATAATATATAAAATATCATTTAAAAATATAGGCTACATCTTGAGGGGGAGTAAATGATGAAATAATGTTCATTTGCTATAATATGTTCATTTGTAAAATATGTTATATTTAATATTTTAAGAAGGGATAATTATATTTCTTTGGCATCAAAAAGTTTGGATTCAGACATGCATTTATAGGCATAAACTTCATAAACTAGCCTACTATATTTCTGTTTTTACCCAACTCTTTCTCCTACAGTGTTTCCAGAACCATGGGGCACATAATAGACACTTCCGTCTCATATTTGTATTTATTTGAGCGTTGTGAGGCTGCTGTCCCTGTTTCTGCATTCCCTGATACGCTTTCTAAAGTGACTCATACGACTTCTGTACATTTGCATTCAAAGACGCTGAGGATGTATCCACCTCCTCTGAACGTGACTGCTTTATCATGAAATATCCTTTCAGACCAAGACCAGAGAAGAATCCACTTCTGGAGTTTCGATGCATCTTAAGACTGTGCACGAACATTTGACATTAAAAGCATTAATAATGTATATTCTATAGTAAGCGTGTGAAGTCAGACAGGCCCGAACGAATGCATTCATTTGTCTTGCAGTTACTTGCATCAGATCTTAGTGCGCTCCCAATTCTAATGAATTCCCATCAAACAGATCCAGTCTGTGAATTCAGTATCGGCTCCAAGAATGAATTAATGGCCGTCTGTGAAATGATTGAGCTCAGGACTTTAGGGAGAACAAGCCTCGTGTTAAACACGCTTCTGCTTTGTGACGAATGAATGTTCTCGTGACTCAGATCCGTCATGCATCAGAAACGCTCACCTGTACCTACAGCTTCACAGAGGTCACATGCACACGGTAAAATCCATCTTTCTATCCAAACACTTCTGTGTAATGCAGCGTAACCCATAGTTCTTCCCTCGTGAGCTCTCGCTCTTTCCCACACACGTTCACACACCGTTTAAACAGGATCGTTCCAGCAGAAGTTAAAGCCAAATTCAGATGGCATTAACTTTAAAAGCATTTGGTTCCTCTAATATTACAGATGATGAAAACAGTGACAGACGGAGAGTAGGCTTTAAAGCTTTGTGATTTATTTTCATTCTCTCCCTGTTTTTCTTTCTCTCCTTTTATTATTTATTTATGCATTTGTTAGGAAACAACATGCACGTTATGGCTGAACAAACAGTAATTATAACTGCTTTAAAGGTTTTGTCATCAGTACTCTCTGACACACATACACGCACACGCACACACACACAAACACACACGCACACAAGCACGCACACACACACACAAGCACCCACACACACACACACACACGCACGCATACACACACACGCACACACGCACGCACGCACACACACACGTATACACACATACACACACACACACAAACACACACACACACACGCACACAAGCACGCACACACACACACACACACACACAACAAGCACACACATTCACACACACACACAACAACACACATGCACACACACACACAAGCAAGCACACACACACACACAGGCGATCTAAACATTCTTATATTAGCTTTCAAAAAATGTCTTTTAAAAATAATTGTTTAAAAAAAAAATTATGTAGCAAATTTGAGTTGTTTAAAAATATGCCAGTGGTTTAAAAAAAATAATTTAGTTTGTCCTAAGTTGATTTTTCTGAGCCCATTGTCAGATATTTTGTCTTGTTTTAAACTTAATTTTTATGTATTTTACAGAAAATTATTTCTTAAACAAATGTATCTCGATTTACGAATGTTTAGATTTGCAAAACAAGACAAAAGTACGAGTAACAATATTATTTTTGTATCATTTTTGTGTCTTTCAAACCACAAAAGCACTTTATACATATCATAATAATATTTGTAATTACATTTTATGAATTAATTATTTATTAATACTCATATTTATTTTATATATTTTATTTACATTTTAATATTAAAGTTTTAGTAATTTTGTTGTTAATAATTATTACAATTTAAAATAGTTGATTTTAATGTAAGTGTATTGTATTTATTTCTATGATCAAATCTGTATTTTCAGCATAATTACTGCAGTCTTCAGTGTCACATGATCTTCAGAAATCATAATAATATGCTGATTTACTGCTCAAGAAATATTTCAGATTATTATCAATGTTGAATACAGTGTTGTGTGTTTGTGCGTGTGTGCTTTTGTGTGCTTTTGTGTGTGTGTGTGTGTGTGTGTGTGTGTGTGTGTGTGCATGTGTGTGTGTGTGTGTGTGTGCATGTGTGTGTGTGCGTGTGTGTTTGTGTGTGTGCGTGTTTGTGTGTGTGCATGTGTATGTGTGCGTGCTTGTGTGTGTGTGTGTGCGTGCTTGTGCGTGTGTTGTGTGTGTGTGTGCATGTGTATGTGTGCGTGCTTGTGTGTGTGTGTGTGTGTGTGTGTGGTGTGTGTGTGTGTGTGTGTGTGTGTGTGTGTGTGTGTACGAATACAGTCATGCTGCCAAATATTTTTGTGGAACATAATTACACAAAAAAAAGACCATGAGTGCATGGAAAATTTATTTTTTTCATGGCCTTAATAAGTTTGATGGCGTTTCTTACATAGCCTTTGCTTATTCATGGCATTCTCAGTTATTTTATAAGTGAATATCAACTTTGTCTCAAGTGTTTCTCCTAAAATAGGAAAGGAAACATAAGACAAATCATAAATACAGCGCTATGAGTATAGATGCTGTAGCTCAGAACTGGTCTTGGATGGGTTTTGATGGATTTTGAGCACAGACTTTGGTATCTTGGTAAATCTGAGCATCATTTGAGACCTTGCAGAGATCCCTTGTTGAGAAAATGATGTGCAGAAGCAGAAAAATGTGTCTGCTCTTTTTCCAGCTTCATTTGTGGGATTGAACTGAAACCTGAAATATATTCTCATTATCACAACACTTTTTTCAAAATAAGAGCACAAAGTCTGACACATGCACAAATGAAGGTTTCCGGGTCAGACCTCTGCATTATCTCATCGCCATTGATTTTTTCTTCTCGCTGTTCCTCTGAGCCGTATTGATATTGCTCATATTGTTACTCTCATGGAGATTATTGCTTTCAAAAACAATCATTCCTGCGAGCGGACAGGTGAGGTTTTGAACCAGTGTGATGAATCAATTTCAATTATCTTGCGTGCAATAAACAACACCGTAACTGTTAGACTCAAATATTCAACAATTTAGCCCGAGGATATTTTCCATCAGTGCACTAATTTGAAATTCACCGAAGAGCAATGCATTTACTGAAATCAGAGCATAAATGACTGAAACAAAGCCTTGTGTAAATCACAATAGTCTGTTTGCAAATGCACCGTTTATTATGCAAATCAATATCTGAGCTCAACTGTATCTTTGTCTTGTTTTACAGTAAAAAATGTCTAAACATTCTTAAATCAAGTTTTATTTACTTGAGAGGCAACATGACATAAGATTTATTAGCCTTATTTTCTGAAAAATGTATAAAAAATTAAGTGAATTTAAGTTTAAAACAAGAATTACAGCACTGGGGTCAGAACAATAAACTTCATTCAATCTAAAACGAGTTTATTTTTCTAACACCGTTGGCAGGATTTATTTAATTTTTGCTTTAATTTTGATATGTTTTTCAGAAAATTTCAGAGCATTTACAGTTTTAAATTAATTTCATTTTAATGCACTTTTCAGAAAACAATATTAGATATCATGTAATTTTGCTTATATATTGATTTATGAACGTTTAGATATTTATTATGGAAAACA